>CM042153.1:49591991-49845637 GCA_023376005.1 Doryteuthis pealeii
ACCTGAAAAAAATGAGAAAGTTTTTAAATAAAATAAGTAATGTATTATAAAGATCGTTCATTGATGAATAAACACTGAAAAATTAGTTAAAATCCGATAATTCCCTGATTTTTGGTAAATTATTTTCTGAAGGGGGCGGGCTAAAGTCACTTTGTCAAAAACGCATTTTAGACTCAATTTGGGTCTACCTATATTATGCTAACTGTTACTAAAAAAAACTTTCGATAACTATATGTATGTAATTATCTAGATATTTCTTTATCATTCTTTTACTGTTTGACAAAAAAGAATTTCGTAAATAACTTACTTGTGTGTGTGTGTGTGTGTGTGTGTGTGTGTGTGTGTGTATATTTGTGTGTGTATGTGTGTTTCCATATGCGTGTATGTGAGTGTGTGTTTGTATGTCTATGGTGATGGAATCTGGATAATGAGTTTTTAATTAGGTTTCGAAATTATTCATTTCAAATTATTAGATGTCCTATAAAAATGCACAAATCCACTTCCTCTTCTAGCCATAAGTAAACTGCAAAAATTTGAAGCCTTTTAGCGTTCTAAAGGCAATTCATGTTGAACGATCAATGATAGATCAGATGAACGATCGTTCTTTGATGCTGGTAGCATTTAGTCTATATGTTAACAGGAGAGGATATAGACACCATAATATTGTAACACTTATTGTTCTAGCAGATGCAATGATAGGAATGAATTGGCATGACACATGGATGCCTAATAGTTTATGAGACTATAAAAATAACTTATGTTTAAAGCCTGCTTAATGTAGAATTGACATTACATTGTTCTCTCTATTCGTTTGCAGCTTATGCGAATGAAACATTCTTACAAATACAATTTTGACAGCAAGTTAGAAAACATTGCCAAGTATGGAATGGTAAGTTGCCAGGTTTTAAACCGTTTGTTTTGATATCATTATTTTTCCTAAACAGACGAAGAGATTTGAAATGAAATATATTTTTCTCCCTCGCTGGAAAATTGGTCCAGATCAGAACTTTACAAAATATCGGTTTTGAATCTCTTTTTTTTTTTTATTTAGACAGACTACTTAGATTTGTTGAATACACCGAATTCAAAATGTATATGACAAGAAAAAAATTAATGAAAAATGTATTAGATAATTAAAGAAAGAATGGGGTTATAAAGATTATCGTCGACCCAATGAAATATCATAATATATTTTGGAAAGATCTGGTTATGGTTTTTGTAATCTTCTAAATGTGACCTTCATGTCAACTCTTCCAAAATAAATACTAACTTGACTGCCAAAAGAAATTGATTTAATGTGAAAACATTATGCTTTTGGTTAGAATGGAAATTAGGTCACATTTTTATTAAAACATCTGTTTAATGATTAATTACAAATTTGATCAAGATAATAATTTTCTTTATTTTTGAGAGCATAAATCCCATTGAGCAGGTAAGTTGTCATCACTGGCATTTCTTGAAAGTAAAAATTGTTCTATAAAGTTAAAACAAATATTTATCGCCGGTTCTGAATTTGACGAAAACATCAAATTCGTAAAGCAAGCAGTCTTAAATTAGTCCCATTTATATTTATGTCCATGGGTTACATCAGTTAAAGATTATTGAACTTGACATAAAATAAAATAAACATTAGAGCACTAAATTATATGCATAATTTTGCTTTGGAGAAACAAATAAATTTACATTTATCATAGTAAAATAAGCAATGACTTTCTTTCCAAATTATTTTTTTTAATTTAGTTTCCATATTTTTAATCCTTTGGTTTCTTCACAGACAAAACCACCAAGAATTCAATATAACAAAGTCGACGTCCCTATTGCCATTTTAACTGGAGCGAGTGACACAGTTGCTGATCCCACCGTAAGCATTACGTTTTTGTTTAAAGTTTTCTGCAAATCAGCATGGTTTCTTTAAAGGATGATCATATAATACAAATCTTTTATCTGTAATAGATTAGTGGATTGAAGCTCTTGATCTTCATTAGCCGGTTAACAACATCTATGGGAAGAAATAATCCGAAAATCATATACTCAATGAGAAAAACATGAAAGATAATTATTAGAACATACAGAATTAGAAAAAGATCTGGGTATAGATATGGACCTTGAATTGAAATTTTAAAAACATACAGAAATTCAAGTGAATAAAGAAAATAAGATATTAATATTGATACGTAGGTCATATGAATACATGGATAAGGAAATGTTTAGAAATCTATTTATTGCAGTGGTGAGACCTGATTTGGAATTTGAAAATGTGATTTGGAGTCCTAGATTAATTGAGGATATAAAACTCATCGAATAAGTACAAAGAAGAGCTACTAAAATAATTAATGATTTTAACGAAAGACTTATGAACAATAATTTACCAAGTTTGTCTTATCGACAAGCCAGAGGAGATAGGATTAAAGATTATAAATGTACTCACGGATTTTATTCAATGAATTTTAATTTATTCAACATTTCTTAGCAAATCAATACTAGCGGTCATACATTGAAACTTTCAAAACAATTTTGCAAAACAAATGTAAGATAAAATTATTTCAGTTACAGAGTAGTAGATTCATGGAATGAACAAACATTATCAGTAGTAAATGCCCCATCTTTGAACTCTTTAAAGGCAAAATTGGAGGAATTGTAGAAAGAGTATAAATATTTAGTGGAAATTAGATAGATCTCTTTTAGGAGAATGTTGAACATATGGAAAAATCATGGATATGGGCTATGGAAGAATTATAAATGTGCAATGGAAAAACAATAAGGGTTCGGATGTTAAAATATAAGGAACAGTTGATAGATCTAAGCCCTAATGTATCTATCCAAAAAAGGCATTATTATTATTATTATTATTATTATTATTATTATTATTATCGAGTTTTTCACACCGGTCTTGGCTGGTGGTTCACTGGAGGCTAGCTAGCTAGATAGATAGATAAATTGTATCGTGTTTTCTATGAATCTATATATCCTATGTAATTTTGTTTTTTATTTACAGGATGCGAAACGATTAGGGAATGAATTACCCAATGTCATAACCAAGATTGAAATAAGCGATTACAGTCACTTGGATTTCATTTTTGCAATGGATGCCGAAGAAAAACTATTTAATACATTATCTTTCCTTATGAAAAATTATTAAAACTTATTTTTATTATACACTGCTTTTGTATCTTTTTAATCATTTTCATATTTTCCATTCGTTCTTTTAGAATCACTTATGTTTATATCGAAGTTCCTCATAGATATATCGCTTTTGTTTTTGCAACGACCTTTTCACTAATCACTTGACTCAATTTTTTATGAATATGGCCTTCTTGTTAAATCTCAAGAAATTAGCTTTTAACTCTACTTATTTTTAAGTATAAATACAGTCTTTATGGCAGTATTGTTGAGTTAAAGACAATAGATTGGGATTGAAATAATTCAGTTAAGCAAGAATACTAATATTTTAGATCAGTTCATATTACTCCGTTTATCTGATAATAAAGCGACGAGGCATTTAAATAAGCGATTATTTGGAAGATAAGATTTAGTAAGACGCCTTGGTGCGTGATGATGAGGTTTAGACGAAATTGTCATTATCAAGGAATTTTCTTTGAGAAACTATTTGTCTCCCATGACATTTTAAGTAACATTTTTGCTCCGCCCCTCTAACAAAATATCTGACAATTAACTTCCGATGCTATTACTCTAAATTTATGAGATGAGGTTTGATAATTTGTATTATTTGGATCAACTATATTAACTAAACTCTTATATTCGTTGCGCCATGTATCCAGTTGGACACATATCGTAACGCATATAAGGGTTGAGTTAATACAGTTCTAAGTGAAAATCATTACAGGTTCAATCCTGGTCAAGTGTGATTGTAACGTTAAGAATGCTTAACACAGCTTAACACTTGTACCCGGTCATCGTTAACGGAATAAAAATAGTCTACCCCCGTGGATTGAATAAAGGGCTCGGTTCGAAGTTCCCTGAATACCCCCGATTACGACATGACGATACCCGATTACGACAAGAAGTTTCCCGAGTTCGAAGAGAAGATTCTCGAGTTTAAGAAGGTTCCTGAGTTCGACAAGAAACATTGGAAGAGGGATGGAGGAAACATTGACCAAAACGCTGTATATATAACAATAAAGATGAAGACAATAGTCCGAATAATCCAAATAATTCAAACTTTTGATGTATATGAAAATGTTTTTTGCGATAATTTTTTCCCTGATAGCTAAATAAACTTAAGTGACAAAAAACGAAAGGCAACAGTACACGGGATAGTTTGGCACTGGAAGTATTCCGGGCGTTTTAAGAAGATTTATATCACCCATGCACAGTGTCGAAGTTGCGTTATCTTGTTGAAGCAATCCACCACCGGGAAACATAGCTACTGTAAATGATTTGGAAAAGATATGTGTATGTCAACCTCCTCAAGAACAGACTCGATACCATTACGAAGTCGCCACCAGTTTTCACAACATTCTACAGTCTCTAATATTTGCACAAAATAGGTGAAAACGTCTGTCCAGGTAGCAAGGTGCCAGTTTTCCATAGTCTAAAGGTAAGAAGCCCAAATGCCCTAGTATCATTAATAGTAACCTTGTAAGTCGATGAGTACGAAGCCCTATATAATACAGTGAACGCTATAGAGTACAGAGAGTTGAACAGGTACTTCAATTAACCACCGCGTTCACTAGATTTAAACTCCATGAGTATATGTTGCAGATCTAACTAATTTCTCTACAACCCAATTATGGACAACGCTAGAATTCACCCGGATGAATATAACTCAATCGCTTCATAGACTCCATGCCCATTAACGTATTCGCCGTTATTCAGATGAAAAGAGGAGCAACACATTACTAGATAGCTGTCTCTTAATTTTTACGCTACAATTCAAAATAATTAAATTAGGACATAATTGAGCTGATTCAATAATTTTGATTTCTGATTGCCAACTACTAATTTTATCTGGTTTAATAATTATGACGGAGAACGAGAAAGGAAAAAGAGCAAGACATTGTCTTGCCTGCCGTGTACTCCCGCATGCAAAAACAAATGCGATTTAGGCTCCGGACGCGAGGTTTGACTGATGTGCCCGGATGTTTGGGTAATATGCCCATAAATAACCAAAGCGATTAGTAAAGATTATTTTGACGACGACGGACACGGATTTTCAGCTGCTGGTCGAAGACGAAGACTGTGTTGACCAAAAGAAAGTTTGGCCTGCGAGAAGACTATGGACTCGCTTCTTTTTGTACCCCCCCCCTCAGCAGGAACAAATATCTATTTTCCCCCACCCTCTATCCCCCCCCCATCTATAATAATCTAAGAAAAATAGTCGGGCAAATGCCTATACACTCTAATCGTCCTGTAGCTATTTGTGTTCATGCTCAATATGATACGAGAAGAATGAGGTCTATTCTAGTAATTTCTCAGAACGATAGTGCATCTTGTCCGAGAGAAAAAGGAATTAAAGTTTGTTTTTTGGTGGAGCCCCCTCCACATATAAAATCTATTACACGTCTAGCAAACAGTCCGGATGTAAATCCAACTGAAAAATTATGGTGCAAATTTTTTGAAAACATTTCCAGACATCAAAGAAAATCTATTAACTGCCATTCGGGAAAGTCGGAACCACTTTGATGAAAAAATATTGCTTTAGATTAGTGAAATCAATGCCTAAAAGAATTAAGGAAATCACGAAGGCTCTAGCAGAGACAACTAAGTATCAATTTAAAATTTTTGTCAATGAATCCCATAATTTTTATCTCAATATTGTGCTATTCCTTATTATTCTCCCCTTCATAGATAATTATACCAATAATTTAAAAAGTTTAATCTAATTTGTATAAATATATTGAAGACAGAATTTTCAGCTATCAAATAAAAATGTATTGCATCGTGTCTTTTATTAGTTTATTTACTTATTAATAAATAAAAAAAAGCAAATTTAACATTATCTAAGTGTGTAATTCCATAAGTTTTGTAAGGGCAGTACAGTAGCCTATAAAATGAATTTCACTGCAATATTTTCGTGCTGACTATGTAACAACATAGTATTATATAGTATTAGTATTTCTTGCATGCCTCGATACACTGGATGATACACCAGTACAAGGTTCAACGACGGTAAAATCTATAAGAGTATAATGTTGCACAATCTTTAAGAAAATCACAGTAAAGATGATACGTGAACAAGTTTACAAAAATTATTGCGTTTGCCTTCGAATGTGCGTGTCTGTTAAATTTGCGTATATATTTGCATCTCTGCCCTTATATATATCTAAATGTGTATAATATAAAAAGGTGACTTCAATTCAGGCATTCGAATTCAGTTAGGAACACAACAATTCCATAGCAACATAAATAGTTTGTTTTTTCAGTGTAATTGTATGCATCAATAATTCAAATAATATAATGCTGTTAACAAGGAACACAGCTATCTGACCCTGAATGAAGTCTCTCTTTGAAAGAAAGCTTACTGCCTAAATATTAAACAAATGACACAAACATATACGTACGCACATATATACATATACATACATGCAAAAGCAAATGCTAATGCATACCTAAACACATCAGCTGCGCTTGTCATAATGGTTATGTAGTGGCAAATGGATTCCACTGCCCGAGTTCAAATCCTGGACAAAGCTGTTTGCGTATAACTTGTGAGAGGGATAAATCAATATTTTCCCCTCCATCTTTACCTAAATATTAGCTCAAATTTGCCTCTTTTGTACGATAAACAGTCTAAGAGAAAGTAAAGTTTAAATACAAACCAACTGTAATCTTCTCAATTGCCTTGTGTCACATCCTGACCGCGGCGGAGAGGTTGGACAAATACATATATACACACATTATAGAGAACTATTTAACGTTTTTGTGTCTTAAACAAAATATTCAAATTAACTACTGAATATTTTTACAGATGGGATCTCGACGTTCCTTTACCAACGCGTAATCGGTCATTCCTATACCAACTTTCGTGTGTCGGGTCGTTTCCCTTATCACCCTACTAACCTATGATCATTCCCCTTTTCGGCAACAACAATACGTCCCTTGACTTTGTTCCAGCCTCCACATTTTGGCGTGCCCAGCGGAATCCTGACAAAGGTAGTCCAGCCAGCCCAACACAACCTCACCATCATCCATTTATTTGCTGTAACGTTCATGCGAATAAAATTCCATTGTTATTGTTGAACCGTAAACTCCTCGTTTGTCCTCCTTTGCTTAGTTGTGTCATTCGATTCTTTCGTTTGTTTATTGGGTTTCTTTTTTGTTCGCTGGGTCGACGTCCTTATCGGCTCCGCGACAATGTAGAACAAATAAGTTTGTGATGCATACTTATTGCAATCACTGGAAGGTTTTAACGTTCAAACAAACCTTTTCAAAATTGTCGTATTAGAGACAAATAGGACCGATCTAAGACGTTCTGATAAGCTGAATTGCAGAACTATTATTTACTCATCTATGTTTGTCAGCGAAATAAAAGTCTATTCCAGTAATTACTGTCAAGAGAGATTTAAAAAATTAACTTTATTAACCAGTTGTTTTTAGAGTAATATATCTTTGGAACAAATTGCCTAATCAGACAAAAACTAAAATAGCGCACAAAACTTTAAGATTAATTTGAATAATTTCAGATGAATTATTAAAAAAAATGTTATCTGTAGATAGATATATTAACAGTACATATGTTCTGTGCAAAGATGTCTTGTTTCTTGTCTTTTGTTGATCTTTTTTTTTTGTCTTTTGTTTATGTGAGAAGCTAGAAAAAAGAGGAGGGTGTATACTGTGGCGCAATAGCAAATCATCAATTAAGAGGGGCGCGTCAACGCCCCATAACCCCAGAGGTAAATAGGTAAACCTTGACTCATCTTACTCGTGGAAAACTTGCCACAATGCCTTGTTGCGACCTTGATAAGCAGGTACGATGGGAAATAACCTCTTAGGTCTTGTAAAGTTAGTGACAGGAAATCAAACCGTAAATAAAGGAATACTTTTTCCGTTGCCGGATTGTCCACTGCAAAACTAACAGGAAAGAAGTATTTATAACCCATTCAACCAATCAAAAACGAGAATTAATTGTTAATATCAACAACAACAAATACAAAACACTGTTAATGAATTCGTCGACCTTTTCTTTCCTACGAAGATTGCAGGTAAGTAAATGTTTTCATACCATTTTCCCGACACATTCCCGTGTCACAAAAAATTGTCGATTTTGTTTTTCTTTTGCTTATGATTTTTATCATTTTTTAAAAATAATTCTCTTGTTGTTAAAATACTGCTAATGGTTCAAGCAGTCATTGAAAAAACATTTATCTTTGAGTGGAGGATCATTGATCCCCACACATCTAAAGTGATACCAGCAGTCACACTGGAACATATCATGACAGATCCGTCATCTGGATGATTGCATCCAGGGCAAATACAAATTCGACTGCTATCCTGTCCCACATTACTCTCCTCCACATTGTCATCCCACCAAGGAGCTCCTTCTTCTGGATTTCAATCTTCGCCAGATGGTCCGATGTCAGTACTGCATGCAATTCCAGAAGGTACAAGTATTGTAAGATATGAATTCGCGCACTCTCATAATCTAGTCTTATTTGTGTAGAACGCACCAATACATCATCTCCCGGAAAAAACTTCACAACCCGTCCTAATACCCCAAAAGGTCGGGATTTGTTGAGAAGTTTTATTGCGACAATATCTCCAGGCGGAATTCTATTAACTACTCTGATATAATCGCAACCCTGTTCTCTGAGAGAAAGGATGTAATCCTACTGCCATTGCTGCTTAAATCCCTTCAGTAGTTCATCCCTATTTTTCAAGGAATCAATCAGTACCTGTCTGGAGGTAGTCTAGGGTTTTGATCTGGATTTAGGAAATGTATGTGCTAAATAACCTCTAGTCCTGAACTGTTGGAAATAGTTGTTAATGGTCGATCATTCACTGACTTCTGAACATCAGAGATGGCAGTCAACAGCTCAGACCGACCGTAAATGTACCTACCAATGATTTTATAGAGGCAGCCCTTCGAGGTCTTGATAACTCGTTCCTAAACGCATCCATACCATGCAGAACGTTTGAATGTTTGATATTATTCGAACCAAAACCCTCCTCATACTCTGAGGAAGTGAGAGCCTGATGAAGCAAGTCATCGCCAGCAACAAATGAGTTCCAAATGCACCGTTCTAATCTCCATACATGTGAAAACCAGTATGTACATCTTGATTCGTTGGTTCTGGTCGCAAACCCACAAATGGCCAGTATAGTCGACTTCTGTGTGGAGGAAACGTTCTACCAGATTGAATATGTTTAGATAGGCTTAACGTCTTAGTATACGTGAAGGGTAAAGAATTGAACCTTTGACATAAATGGCAGCTCCTTAGGACTCTTTTCACTGCCTGTCTTCCGTGAGGGAGCCAAAGCTCAGACATTCTAATTCTACTCAGGGTAGTTGGTACGCCCAAAGGCTTAACTTCTTCGTGATTATCCCTCACGATCAAATTAGTCAATGGATAATTTATCCCAAGCACAATATGGTTCAAAATTTTATATCTAAAAAACACATTTTTCTGTATCCTATCCCTGGAACAAATAACTCTGAATTCGTCCCAAAATAAGACCAGTTGATTCATTTGTTTAGGGATTGGTTTCCCAGGAGGATCGTGCCAAAACACCAGTTCAACGGGGAATGCCAGTTTCTGCATTGTTTTGAACAGATAATCGCGGGCTTGTTTATAGTCTACATGTTTCTTTTTCAATTTATGTAAAAGTTTTATCACACGGGAAACTATTCTCAATAGTTTACCGAATCCTGAAAATCTGTTAAATGGGGTTACAGGCTCCACATCTGCTTGAGCAGAGGTACAAAAAAGAGCAGCACGAACCATACGTTGATTGTCAGAATTAAGACAATTAAGCGTGTTATCCGGCCAACAAAGGGTATCTAAAAACCAGCAAGAATTGATGTTCTCATTCAACTTAGTTGTCATCAGTCCCCTAGTGATCAGGTCAGCAGGATTTTGACTTAAGGCGATGTTTAACAAAAACGTTCTTAGTCTATTTTGAGAGTAACCATGAAAAAACAATCTGGGCGTTCACTGTCAGATATACATTTCTAAATTTTATCTTCTGGTAGGCCTTTAGGATATTAGAAAGGCGTTTTATTGCCAGAAACCCGGCTCAAAGTTCCAAAGCTGGTAAGGTTTTGGGTTTTAACGAAGCCACCTTTGCCTTATCAAAAATTAAGGAGGAACTCCTCTTTCTGACAGCATATACAGAGAACACGTAAGCCTTCTTAGAGGCATCCGTGAATATGAATAAATCTGTACAGACATCTTCACTCAAGCTTTGTCTCTCAAAGGATATGGAATAAAGTTCAGTCAACTCTCCAACCTCCAACTGGGCTGTAGTTCTCCCAGAATGGGGTCACCCCAATCTATAGCCCTTATTCAAATCTCCCTGATTAATATCCGGCCCTGGAGAGTGACTGGGAGACACAATGACAAAGGATCAAACACGCTGGAGGCAGCAGATAGTAGACACTTTGTCTTCAGCTCAGGATCACACATCCGCTGATTGATGGAATCTGAACTGTGTTCATATCGGTACCCTAATACTTTCTCCCAAGAACAATTGTGAGTGGTCAAAATCTATATTGTCTCATTTCCCTTTGCAACTCAGGACAATTACTGTTGCAGGATTACAAATCAAATCCACCTACCTGCAGTCTGTCCCTAGTATAATACTATGAACTGGGGCACTGTCTCAAGGTATAGATGTTATGTATGTATGTATGAGAACAATGCTCCGGCCAAGTACTACAGTCGTTTCGTGGATGATACAATACTATCGGGCCCTGACGTAAAGCTGTTGTAGTCTCTGTTCCAACTCGACTGAAAAGCGATACTCAAAAGCTGTCAACGGGGTCAAACCAAAATAAACAGGAACGCCTTCTGATAATTATTTACAAGATATATACATTTATTGTTTTTTTTTATATACAATGATTTATATTCTTGTATAATGTCAGAAGAGCGAGGTGATGTTCTTTTGATAATGGGCTGGCGACCTACAGCTAATAGATAACTTAACTTGGTTCGTTACCGAGTGGCGGGCCTTCAGAGAACAGTAGGGTCGGTGACAAGGGATGCGATTCTGTGGCTTCGTGTGTCTGATCTGCCTCTCTCTTTCTGGCCTGTCTTCTTTTTGGGATCCAGACCTCCCCACCCCTAACATATGCCTCTGATTGGTCAGCCACTCGATAACATTGCCTACGTGTCTAAATTGCCTTGTGCCAGCCTAGCTTGTATCTTTCCATTTGGAGTCAAGGCCAACCATTGTTTTATTCATCTAAGTTTTTGAAATTGTTGCCGAACTTTTCAAAAACTGGAATCTTATTTATTAAATGTATTATTTCATTTTGTGAAATTTAAAATTCCGATGATGTATATCAAATTCCATAATTTAAGGAATCTCTTTGTCTAGGTGAAAATTCTTTGCTTAGATGAATTTATATTTTTAATATAAACAATTATTATTATTATTATTGTTTTTCTTATTTTTACTTTTACTTTTAACAAACCACCATAATTAATAATTAGGGTAGTTTTAATTAATTAGTACTTAATTAATAGGTCGCCAATCAACCCATAACACAATAGTGTTATACTAGCTTGTCGGTATAGGTTATTCAGATTGCCCTCAGAATTACTCGTCTTATCATTCATTCATATCGTGGTTAGCATTCTGCTACACTCAGACTTAGAGGGATGAAACTTCAGAATACAGTTCAATATAAAGGAGCACGCATTAAAACCGAAGATGATCGTAGGGTAACTGTAACTAATCAGATGTTCGTCTCGTTTCAGAAAGAAGCAAAATTTGTTTTTATCTGACTTTCTGGACACCTTGATCATCAAAAAAGGCTTTCTGATGTCGCCAAGTAAAGCAAATCTGTTTGTCCTGAACAGAGGTTTTTGCTTCAGGGTGTCTCCTGTTAAGTTGGCACCTGGGTATGCTACGTTATTTAAGGACACCCCTCCCCCTAATTTGAGCGAACAGTTGAATACTGGTCGTATTTTTGTGGTGGTAGTGGTTTTACCCTTAATACTGGCCGATGAGGAATCCAAACATATCTCTTGTACCGGCTCGATGGACAAAGGAATGGTTCAATGATGCCATCCTTTTCTTGTTCCGCAAACAGCTCTAAGTATTTTTTGTACAACCCTTTCCTCTCCAAATTTTTCACTACCCAATCCAACACCTTGAGGACTATATGATGGTGAGGGTTAACCCGGGCTAGTTAGTCCTCATGCCAAGGTAATTTGACCCAATATTGATCATCCTTATAATCTATATTGGCAATAAATTCCTCCATCTTCCGAGTATCATAGATAACGCGTTTCCATCAAGGGTTCGAAGCTGAATACCCACTAGTCCCCTATCTAAACACTATTATCAAAATTGTCTACGTAGGGATCTGTATATGAGGGACTAGCACGGAGAACGCTATTGACTAATGAAGTATGACATTTAACAGTTCTCACGACCTCTACATAATTTGACTCATTAAGTTGAATGACCGACCTGATCTGAAGGTACCTGGATTTCCAAAGGGTATCACACCCCGTCGAGTGAGCCAAGCTATTCCATTAATGCATTTAATTGTATCTATTTGCTTTAAAACTGTGGCGAAATAGCAAATCACCAATTAAGAAGAGAACCCCGCACAACCCCAGAGGTAAATAGGTAAACCTTGACTCATCTTACTCGTGGAAAACTTGCCACAATGCCTTGTTGCGACCTTGATAAGCAGGTACGATGGGAAATAACCTCTTAGGTCTTGTAAAGTTAGTGACAGGAAATCAAACCGTAAATAAAGGAATACTTTTTCCGTTGTCGGATTGTCTACTGCAAAACTAACAGGAAAGAAGTATTTATAACCCATTCAACCAATCAAAAACGAGAATTAATTGTTAATATCAACAACAAATACAAAACACAGTTAATGAATTCGTCGACCTTTTCTTCCCTACGAAGATTGCAGGTAAGTAAATGTTTTATACCATTTTCCCGACACATTCCCGTGTCACAAAAAATTGTCGATTTTGTTTTTCTTTTGCTTATGATTTTTATCATTTTTTTTAAATAATTCTCTTGTTAAAATATTGCTAATGGTTCAAGTAGTCATTGAAAAAACATTTATCTTTGAGTGGAAGATCATTGATCCCCACACATCTAAAATTGCAGGTAAGTAATTGTTTTCATAGCATTTTCCCGACAATATAAACCGTCAACCGTGTTTCGTATCATAATCTTAACTCAAAACAAAAACAAAGTACTACGTTACGTTGTCCACTTTTGCAGTTTTGAAGTCCGGTAGAGTATGATAAAAAATGTACACCCCTCAATTCACAGTTTACCGGTGACTTATTATTGTCTTGCCTTTTTCAGCATTTTTGATAAAAAATTAAATTGCAGAAATATGGTGTGACTGGGTATCAATAACATTTGACACCAAGGGATATGATACAGCAGTGTATACCTTCGATCTCCCCCCCCCTCAACAAAGATCGAACCGGAGTACCCAGAACGCAGAGTCAGAGACTCTATCCCTAGCCCACCGGCGCGCCATACATGAAACTCGCCAAATCAACCTATCAATGATAAGTGCGCCACTACTATAAACTGGAATGTGTGCCGTCATGCCGGGAAGACGTGACTCCGAGAGGTAACCGTGTCCTCTATTATGTTGTGGATGTAGCTATACGTCCAAGGAGTGGCCAAGGGGTAGAGTCTCTGACTCTGGGTTCTGGGTTCTCCGGTTCGATCTCTGTAGGGGGAGATCGAAGGTATACACTGCTGATTAGACCTTATTATGTCAAAACAGCTGTATAGTGTTCCACACGTTGCACGCGGTATTCGCCGAATTTGCTTGTCATGATTATTTCAATTATAATTATCAAATTCTCTCTATGTATAAATAAATTTCATATATATATATATCGCTTTTGGAGCACCATATATATATATATATATATATATATATATATATATATATATATATATATATATATATATATGTCGCAAAAACGATACAATATAAAAATATATCATAGAGAAAATCACTTTGCAAAACCAACTGTCCCGAGATCGTTTACACGCCCTTTCGCAAACTTTGTCGACCAAAAATTGCTGAGGAAATTTCACATTAAATTCGTCTCTTAAACTTTCACAAGATTTATACACAAGATAGGTTCATCATTGAAGAATGACAACTCAAAGGAATGGATAATTGAATAAAGCTACCGTTTAACCGAAATTTTTTCAGGTGCGAAATATTTTTGTCTCTCTAATATTGTAAGTATTGTATCTTTTGTCTTGTTTTTTATTAAACACGTTGTAATCTATGTACACGTGTGTTTAAAAAGAACGGGTAATTTTACGTACTTTTAGCATTTCAAGACTTTATCATTAACGACACCATATACATCAAATTTGCTTGAAATTGACAGATTTTAATAATTATACGAGGGTAGAGGCATTGTCTTTTAATATCAGAATACCGTCTTGACTTGTGTATGTTGAATTTTAAAGACTTGGTATCTATGGGGGAAAAATGATGCAATTATGTCGTAAGGAATAAATTCAAATGTAATTGAAAGGGTAACATAAATTAACGATTTCATGATTTCAGCACTCAGCCGAGTTCGACTCATAGACGATTATATTCAATGTATATATGTGTTTCTATGGTAGATAACGTTTATATTGACGATTCTAAAATTATTGACTTCCTGTCAAAACAATTTTAGAGAATTGGTGTCGTGTTAAATATTGCAGCTGTCCGTATTGAGGTTAGAAATTAGTTTTTTTTATCTCTTACACAGTTCGTAGATAACACTATCAATGTCTATCAAGTGAACTAATTTATTTTTAGTTTATTATTTAGACATGATTCAAGTATTCGAGGCCATCAATTAATTTGAAAAATCGGCATTATTTTATAACAGTGGTCAACAAAGTTTTACAACTGATCTAAAACCTAGACTAAATCAAATAAGTTCATTCCGAATCCATGCTTAGAGTTGTTTAACCACGTCAGGATTTTATAAAATCTACATCCTCTAACACTGGCATAGTCTTCTTTTCACTTCTTTACATCAAACTCATTAAAGACTTTGTAAAAACAATGATTGATATAAGATTGTTGTAGATTCTAACAAGTAACATTTTTAAAAAGGTTCAGGGGTAAACTGAATCCACTTGAGCTAGTGTCATGGGATTCATTATCAGTATTATCCCAGTATTAATTGTGTAGCCATTTCTGGGGTCTCATAACAGTGCAACAAAGAATGAAATGGTATTCCATTCTCATCTCGATTCTTTTCCAACTGGCGAGAGATGAATGATCAGCATGACGAATGATTCCACTAAGATATTTTGGTAATGGAAACTAGATACCAAGGACGCTTTAATCCAAATACAGCGTGGGATCAGCACTTTCAACAGGCACCAAAGTAAATATAGCAGACATTTTTACCAATGCTGAATAATAACAAAAGTTGAATATATTGAAGTCACATAAAGTGAATTTTTGTTGAAGTTCTTATTTTTTAAACTGATATAATATGATGTGAATATTATAAACGGACCAACCATATTCCCGAATACATATAGACTTTGCAAGCCCGCTAGACGGATTCTACTATCATATAAGTAGATAGTTTTTTGAAATGGCCCGAAGTCCTTAGATGTAGAAATCCCACTACAGAAGTGACAATCAATTTCCTCCACGAACTGTTCGCCAGACTTGGGAGAGTCGATTGTCTCGTGTCTGACAATGGAACACAATTTACGTCCGGTGACTTTAAGGATTATTGTGAGACCTTCCAGATCTATCGTCCCATATCACCCAAGGTACAACGGACAGGCCGAGCGCTTCGTTGACACACTGAAAAGAACACTGAATAAAGCTAGAGGCACACCTATAGAAAAAGCTCTACAAAAGTTCCTTCAGGTGTATAGAATTACGCCCAACGAAAACACACCATCACCATTACCCCCAGCCGAGGTAATGTTTGCGCGTAAAATCAGGTCTGTGTTCGAAAAGCTACTCCCAAAACAAACAAAACCCGGACGAATAAACACTATACAAAAAAACGTTTCGAACCCAGAGAGAATGTTCATCCGGGTGTTTCGTGATAATAAATCTTTCCGGGAAAGCGGTACAATTGAGTAAAGAGTAGGAAATATGATCTACATAATTAAAGGTCCCTAGTTTAAACAGAAGAGACATGTGAACCAAATCAGAAAACGCCTGTCGGACGATACAAACAGCGGTCCTCCTGAAGAGAAAGAAGTTATGGATATCATGTAAGATACTTTTGACATACCAATACCTCAAGCGGCCCGGAAAAATGCAGTGTAAAGAGAAGGAAAATGACGGACTTTATTGTCGTTTACACAAAGAGGAAATGGTATTGAGACTCCGGCAGAGTTAATACATAAGAGGGAGTTTTGTGGTAATCTACCACGCACGCATAAACTCTTCCATCTATAAATAGCCATAGGTACTGCTCTTAGGCGAGAGCTAATATTCCAGTGGTCTGTTTGAACAGTTGATCGATAGGCTCACGGGTAACCTTCTCATTTGTATATGTTTGTACTACTGTTCGTTGTTAATATATTTGTTTAACTCATTCCCTCACTTGTATCTTTATTCTGGCCTCTAACAAGGCCACAATATATATATATATATATATATATATATATATATATATATATATAAAGCCTCAATCTTGATACTCTTTGAACGCACCTTGCAAAATGTTGAAGAACCATTATCTATTCATGTTTTGATTGTTTATTTTTCATATAATATCGTTTCTTTACATATTTCATAAATATTACGACAATTCTATATCCTTAGAGTTGTAATGTTATGTACTATAAACATGCCCAAATAGGCTGATTATATTTTCTTTCTAATAGTTTCTACTGGGAATGTGAAACGAAAAGATGAAATGATCAACTGTTCTTCTTTGCTGCTTTTGGGGGTAGCTGCTATACATTACTGGTTTGTCAAATCTATCTGCTGAATTTGAATTTAGATTAGACCTTCTCCTTGAATGGTTGTCCACCAAAGAAGATAGTAGTGCAGCAGAATGAGACATGTCTTTGGTTGATACCTATTCTAGTAGAAACCAGGCATACCAGTCTGCACTACCATGATCTCCGGCAAATTATACTGCCTTGCTAACGTGTTAGAGAGAAAGAAAAATGGATTCATGTCTTTCCTAAGCAGAAAATGAAAGTCAAAGAGCCTAGTTCAGAATTTGAACTTGGCTAGCTGTGTCCATTTTCCATTACGCCACATTCGCATCCTGGTTTGATATCATTTTACCTATATTACAAAAATTTTGTGTATATGTTATTGTAACAGTACCAAAGCGGCACATTGTAGCAATTTTTTTTATTTGCGTTATACTATTAATATGCTCTTAAAGTATTAAGAAGTTTCCAATCTAACATACAATTGAATATTAGTGAGATGTTCCATATTCGTAATCACACCAATAATTATCCGATTTCTGCATGTTTATATGTCTAACCAAGGGAAATAATTCCCGTTTGTTAAATTTATCAACTTTCAATTTCGATTTTTAATTGATTCGTATTCTAAATAACGGTTTTTAAAGCTTATAACTCAATAGTTTAAAGACTGGTGTGCAAGTCTTTAATATGCTAGGTAATATAATTATATAAACTTGTAATTGTATTTTTATTTAACTCTTCCATCATGATTTTTTGCTTTGAATCGACCAAAAAGTTAGAATCCAAAATATATTATTGACCACTTATTATACATTTACTTACACGGTAAATTTCAAGATTAAACAAGTAAAAAGGAATCTTTTGAATAATTATAATTCAAGTTCTATAAACGGAAAGGGATTAGATATTGCGCTTAATCACCATCTTCAAGTGAGTTAAATATATGTGATTGATTTTTTTCTTTGTGTTTAAATTTTGCTATATGTGAAAACAATGTCTATGTTTTTGTGTTTGTGTGTTGAGAAAGAGACAGAAAAAAAGAGAGAAAGGGGGAAGAAAGAGAGAGAAACAGATATGCAGAGAAAGAAAAGAAAAGAAAAAAAGAGAGAGAAAATAAAAAGAGAAATAAAGAGGGGAAACAAAGACAGACGAAAGCGTAAAAGTGATACACTTCTCTTTTAAACAAAATCAAAATAACCGGTGAATAACTTTTATCCATTCTATTGCTTCCAATTCAAACAGAGAAGTACGAATAAATCTTTTTTTAATTTCTCATCTTCAGAATACAAAACATTATCTAATCTATAGAGTGTACATAGACTTTTTCGCACAACTTTTAGAATAGGAAACTCACACGGTGAACTACAATTGACACTACCAACCAGAATATCGTTAGGAAAGGGAGGGTCAATAAAAATTGTGCACTGTCAAAACAACAAAAAAAAAACAAAAAAAAAAACAAATTAACATCTTTTGTTGAATGTCAATTTTATTCAAGAACAAAGAAAATTTAGTGAAGGACTTCGAATTTTTATGTAAGACAATAAATCTTCAAAACAAATGACTATATTAATAATTCTAGAAATTTTGTTTGTCTTCGATAGATATTGAATTTTTTTAGAATTATCAAATTGACTGTGCATACTTATTCGTCATAGAATAAAGTTTTAACTTAAAAAAGTGATTATCCTGAGATAAGAAAAGCTCTCTTTGAGATACGGGTGATAAGCAATAACCAACGGAAAGACGTAGTGAATATAACTTTTTAAATTAAAAAAAAACAATTATTTGCGCCATTAAAATAATTATTGGAATATAATCAAACATTGATAGTTGACAAATTGGAGATGCAAATAATTATATAACACTATTGTTTAGTTAGGACTAACAAAACATATACAAAACGTAAATTGAGATATCCCATAACGTCCAATTAATGAAAAAATATTTACCTAAAAAATTGAAAGCTTTTAACTTCATAAAATAATTCGTAAATCTCTTTACTTTTATGTGAATTTGTCTTTTATAATTAAAAGTAATCTTGATAACTATTCAGTGAACATTTTTAATTAACCACAAGGATTCTAAAATAACGAACTGCCGTACTCCAGAAAATATAAAATTATTGATATTAGAATCTTCACTCTGAAAGTAAAGTAAGTACTGTTTTGCTATGAATAATAAAATGACTAATGTGACATTTATATGTCTTAAAGAAGCAGCATAGAACAAAATACTCTAGTGGGGGATACAATGTCTGTGTTTCGAGTAGATATGGAAACCCCCTAGTGATTCCATCTGGTCAGCAAGCCTGTGGTTGATTGGAAGTACTTGAGATTCTTTTTAATTAATTTGTTCAAAATTGGGGGGGGGGCATTTGTAGGTGACTCACCTATGACACGAACATGGACTTACCCAAAGGGTATTTATTTAACAGAGTAAAGCTACTCAAACGAATAGCACCACAAACACCTGTCCTTCGGGACGGGTGTCTGGTGAACTACTAAATTAATAGCGTTGATCCCAGATGCTTGCCTCATTGCACTTAGAGGCTGAGCTCGGATAGACGCAATTTTTCTGCTACCACCCCATGAGTCTCGGCTTGTGGGTGGTGCCCACATAAAACGGCCTTGTGCCATATCGTGTACATGTGGGGTACATGTAAATACCAATAGTGCCACAAACACCTGTCCTTCGGGACGGGTGTCTGGTGAACTACTAAATTAATAGCGTTGATCCCAGATGCTTGCCTCATTGCACTTAGAGGCTGAGCTCGGTTCGACGCAATTTTTCTGCTACCACCCCATGAGTCTCGGCTTGTGGGTGGTGCCCACATAAAACGGCCTTGTGCCATATCGTGTACATGTGGGGTACATGTAAATACCAATAGTGCCACAAACACCTGTCCTTCGGGACGGGTGTCTGGTGAACTACTAAATTAATAGCGTTGATCCCAGATGCTTGCCTCATTGCACTTAGAGGCTGAGCTCGGTTCGACGCAATTTTTCTGCTACCACCCCATGAGTCTCGGCTTGTGGTGGTGCCCACATAAAACGGCCTTGTGCCATATCTGTACATGTGGGGTACATGTAAATACCAATAGTGCCACAAATACCTGTCCTTCGGACGGGTGTCTGGTGAACTACTAAATTAATAGCGTTGATCCCAGATGCTTGCCTCATTGCACTTAGAGGCTGAGCTCGGATTGACGCAATTTTTCTCCTACCACCCCATGAGTCTCGGCTTGTGGGTGGTGCCCACATAAAACGGCCTTGTGCCATATCGTGTGAAAGTGGGACACATGTAAATAGGAGTATCACAAACACCCGTCCTTCGGGACGGGGGTCCAGTGAGCTGCTAAATTAATAGCGTCGATCCCAGAGGGCCGTCCCTCCAGGCAATACCTGCCTCATTGCACTTAAAGTGGCAGGGCTGGGTTTATTACCCAGCACCCGAGGCGCCCCCCTTGAGGGAGATCGACGCAATTTTTCTGCTACCACCCCATGAGTCTCGGCTTGTGGGTGGTCCCCACATAAAAAGGCCTTGTGCCATATCGTGTGAAAGTGGGACACATGTAAATACGAGTAGTATCAGAAACAGTTATTCGTGTAAGCTGAACAAGGAACCCCTTCCATTGTACGTGGATATATATTGCTGAATACAATCTGTTCCCTACATTTTATACCCGTGTTGAGTTATTATTTATTGACCCTTAAATAGGTCCATAACAAAAAGGAAATGATTTTCCACATAAATAGAATTCAGATAAAAACAAGGAATCTTAAATAAAAACACATCTTTTTTAAAACTTTAATTCTTTGTTGAAAACTACTTAGGTGGCCGGTAGTTGTAACCGACTGATTCTAGGGAAGTAGGAGAGAAAAAGGGGGTGGTACTTAAGAGGTGGAGGCCAGATATGATGAAGAACTGAAGATTAATCCACTTAATACCACTAAAAAGACTGAAACAAAGGAATAGCTAATATTTCTATGACAACCGGAACCTACTCACTTCTTCGATTATTTAAGCTGGGTGTTTTGAGGCTACAGGCAGACAGGGGGTGGGAGAGCAGCGATACAGAGACTGACAGAGCCAGTGAGTGAGAATGAAGAGAAAAAAGCCGAACAGATCAACTGACTATCCAAGAACATAGAGAAAAATATGCCTCACTTAAATTTGATCGGAGTGAAAAACTTGGCCAAGAAATTAACCTAAGAACTGCCTAAGCGATATTTTTCAAAACCCATGGTTGTAAAATCCATTAATTAGACATCCATCACTCCCTCAGCTTTGAGTAAGATTTTCTTTCATGCTATATAAATGATTTTTGTTGACTTTGAAAAAAAACAAGTCGTTGTCTTGTTATAAAACCATCAGACCGTCGTAACCCGTGGTGTAGCAGCAGATTTCTGGTCGTTTGAGATCAGAGACAATGCTCGAAAAGACTTTTACAGACACTGCAACCGATGGTTGATGGAAGAAATCCGACAGTCCCAAAATTATATATATTTATATATATAATATATATATATATATATATATATATATATATATTATATATGTGTGTGTGTGTGTGTGTGTGTGTGTGTACTAAAAGTAATTAAAATCTCACCTTATTAATGTCAGTTTCATCTATAATTTATGGAATAGAAGACATTCTCATCAAATAAAGGTTTATTAGTCTAATTAGACTATTTTCATGCTGCTGTGTTGACAAGCATCTGACCGCACTTCGATTTATCAAACATTTTAAAACGATTTTAAGCTCATCAGCTCAATATATATATATATATATATATATATATATATATATATATATATATATATAAACAGATATAGCATAAAATCGTTTTAATATTTTTTTTTTAAACGATTGTATGATATATATATATATATATATATATATATATATATATATATATATATATATATATATATATATGCGTGCATGCGTCAGCCAGACCATGTTGTAAGAATGGAAGACAATAGTCTTACAAAACACTGTTTTATAGCTATCGCCCTTCATATAATAAAATAGGTTTGAAAGATGTCATCAAGAATAATCTGAAGTCTTTAAAAATCATAATAATAATAATGTTCTGTGTGTGAATAGTAAACTCAGTATTGATAGTTTTCTCAATGACTTTTCTCTTCGTTTTCTCATCTTAATCTTTTGAAACTGATCCCCAGATATTTTTATCAACGTGGACGTGAGGACAAACATCTGCATAGATACTAAAAAAAGGTTACAAACGAAATAGAATAAAAACATTATGTAGTTTCCTCGTTTTATTGACGAAAATTCTCAAAGTAATAGAAAATAAATGTAACTCACAAAAACATGTTTGACGAGAAAATTGACAAGAATGAAAATATTGTTGAGTTTATCGATAACTTCTGATTATGATGACCAATAATTAAAGCAAAATATGTGACTGTATGGGAGATATTTCGATTGGTGCTATGATAAATGGTATTTTTTTTAAATCAGAAAAATAACTTATATGAAAAGATAAGAAAACTTCAACATTCAACTTGAAAGACCAGCATATGTTGTCTACATCAACTTACAAGAATCTTATTTGGAGAAATATGTAACTGGTATTGTCAAATAAATTTACAAGAATGTTATTTTTTTAAATATGACCTTGGCAATGTCAAAATTCTTTAACAAGTATTTTGTTCTGGAATTTAATTTCAGACAAAGGAATGTTTTTTGTTCAAAAGAAAGAATTGCACCATAAGCAATAAAAATTGAAGAGTCAGCTCTTTCAATAATCCTACCAGGTACCCAGGTAAATGGCAGAAGAAAAACATCATGAATAATGCACAAAACATGGTTGCATAATTGTTTTAAACATAACTTAAAAAGCAATATATAGAAGAAAGTTTCATTTAAAAAGTTCATTGATAAATGTTTCCTTTTTTCGGTCACAGTTCATTAGTCATGGGATATCTTCACTATTGGAAACCGCGATGGTCCTTTTGGTTTGACTAGTAATTGTTGTATTGGTTGCTCACGTATAACATTTCTATATGTTTCCCCAGAGTCATGTCTTGTTGGTCAGTGACATTTGCCTTCACCTCTGCAACCCCCTTGAACAAATTTGCAGGCCTCCTACGACTTTTTCGACCAAATTCGTGTGAACATGTATGGTGAGAAAAATAACTATTAAGCTTATAGAAATTGCTAACATAGTCCATGTGAATAAATCTATTTCTTGTTTGTTTACATATTTTACCTTCCCAATTGCATTGAGCTTGTCTGCTCTAATGCTCTTTAAGCTTCTTGTACGGTGGTAATTCATTGAATAGAATATGAAGATTTTGATATTAGGAGTCAACATAATTCTGCCTAGCTATTAATTGTGGCCTTGATCAAAGGCAAGAAAGAGTTTCTTATTTCAAATCTTTCTTCAGCCTGGTACTCAATACATATCTAGACCTTTCTCCTTACTGGACCTATGCAGTCCTTCCATACTCTTTCCCTATTGCGGTGGCCTCAGCTACTTCTGATACTTCTATATTTGTTAAAAAACATTTTGTGTATACAGAAGCTATGTCCTCCATTTTTTGTGTGTTTACCGTCGCATCTTTATTACTCTGAGTAAATTTAACGTTATGTAGTTTACTGGAATTTGACTTCTACCATTCTTCTGTTCCGAAGACGCTAATCTAGCAGTGCAGGAAAAAGCGGTGCGAGGGGAGAGCTTAACATCTTTCACTGAGTAAGTACTAAATTAGTTACGGGTTTTGCTGCCAAGTGGAAATTCTACCCCCTTGATTTTTAATAGGTTCGGATTAAAATTTATCTAGGCTTGTTTTGTTCTTTAACTAATCCTTGCCCAATATCATGGCCTGATCCAAGTCTCGTACTATATATAGCTTTGATCATGTTTTAATTTCAATATGTACTTGAACATGCCTTATGACATTTCTTGGATCACAAAAAAAGACGCCGTTTTTAGGTGTAACACTTTTGATCCAGAATCAATCAAAGCGTCTATTTCTCTGCTCCTTATGTTTACCTTACAAACCATATCTGCCCCTTTTCTTTGTGTTTTTACCTTCTCTTTTCTTATTTCTAAGTTTCTTGTTTAACTTTGTTTTACTTTTTGTAATATTTTCTTTCTTAGCGGAAAAGTTATTTGGGGAACGAACCAATTTGTTATTTTCTTTGACACCCATGTCTTACAGAATCTATACTATCCTTATCTCTATTTTTCCTTAAGGATTTGACGTAGTTGTATCTCTTCTGTGTTATTTTAGGCTCTTTCTCGAGTTTGTGGCTTCGGTTAAATTTTGATGGCCCTCTAGGTTTTTTTTCTTTTACTGAATAAGTCACTTTTCTCCTCTGTTGGGCACGAATAATCATGTCCTTTATGTTCTAATCTACCACAATTTAAGCATTTTCGCTGACTTTTACTTGATTTGTATTTACTTTTATTATTTTCCTCTGTTATAGTTATTAGTTGTAGCTTCCTATTTCTACAATTAAAACAACTATGACTCCGTCCAGTCCACTCTTCGAAAAAGTTTCCTCTTTGAGCTCATTTGACATGATACAGGAGTCCCCCTTTTCTTTGCCGCTTATGTGCACGGAATTTTTGGTCCAAATTTCCCTGCTCGAGTGCCTCATAGTCGTTCAACAACCCCCTCCCCCCTCCCGCTGACAACGCCTCCCATAATGTTATGGTATTGGCTCGCGCTACATTTTCCTTAATAAAAAAATTTATTAGCGGATTCGATGAAATATTCAGCTAACTACGCTTGTACTGAATTCTGAATCCTGATAAACTAACCTCGATAGTTTTGTTATCCTACAAGCTAACTCCTTATGCCTCTGGACCGGTAAATATAAAATTAACAGAGTAATCTCAGGGGGCCATCTCCGCAGGTAACACCTGCCCTCTTGATTTAAAGGGGCAGGGCTGAGTTTATTGCCAGTACCTGAGTCGCTTTAAAATAGGAATGCCGAAAGGACCCATGCAATTTTTCACTGACCACGCATTTGCTTCGGATTGTGTGTAGTCCCCCTCTATAATGAACCTTGTGTTTAATTGGCATGTTGAGATTCCAGTAAATAATTCCTACCAACGAACTAATTCCTATCAGCTAACTCAGCAAGAGCCTCGTCTTTAATTTGCCTAACTCTTGAGCGGTCACGATAGGGTTTGCAAACTCTCCATACTTGGTAGACAACTGCTCAAATAACACTTTACTGGAGATGTTTGGATACTCCTCAAGATAATCTCTATCTCAAAAATATTAGCCTAGATTAATGAGCTTTGTATCTGTTTTTATTTAATTTTTTCTGCTCTTTTTTAGGTGTAACCAAGGTTTCAGGTCGGCCGGTCTACCAGTATATATTGGGATCTTTGATCCGTAGTATACTTACTCTCGTCACAGGATTTGTGCTTATTTTTGCCATTTATTTTATCTATATACATAGAATATATTTTATATAATATTATTTATATAACAGAATGACTATTTGTGTATACAAAACATAAACTGACTATTTGTGCAAACAATACAGAGAGGTGTAGAAAAATATTTATATACCCAAGTCCAATGCTTATGGAGAGTCATTCGTGGTTTTCCTTACTTTTGGTCCTGCGTCCTAAGCTAATTGTGTTGCAGATGCACTGTAGAGATCTTTCAGAGTTTGATCCTGGGTCGTAAGGCAACAAACGTGGTGCAGAAGTGCCGTGGGGATGTCTCAGGGTCGGATCCTGGTCATAAGACACCAAATGTAGTCCTATGTATATATTTTCTAGTACATGTATTATTATTGCACAATAGAGTTTGAATACATATTTGTTTCATCGAAGAGTTTTTCTTCTCTTTTGAGTTGCCAACACACGGCAACCTATTCCGATCAACCTAACGAGAAAGCTCCGACGAAGTTGCGTCAATTCCAAGTTCTGTGGGACATTGAAAACACAGCGTGGGAACGGAACGATTGACAGAGTGACTAACTGGAGATACATGTGGTAGTCAAGGAACTACATTAAGTCACCTCACCAAGTGCCGTGACTTGCATATGACTACAAATATGCAAATTAGCAACATACATAAAACCACTAGCAGTTTGTTACTTCCTGTATTAGCTATCTTTGCATATCTTGTATCGTATAAACTGAAATATAATATTTAAAATTTACGATTGTTACACACGTATATACGAGAGTCATTCAATAAATAAATTGAATTTGGTATCAGAAATTGGCAATAGGAAGGACTGTTTGCAGTTAAATCTTTTTCAAGGAAATCAATATTGATTGGTCTTTTCACGCCCCAGAAGACTCAGCATGACATCATTTACTGACAGCTACGCCCCCGGAACTATTTCTTTACCCGGGAGTCAGTCTATGGAATGTCTTTTCAGACTCGTAGAGGTAAAGCCATGTTTAGCCCATTTGTAAACATTTCTTTTACTAAAACGTGAAAATTACAGATGAATTTGTGGTGTGTACAGAGCATGTGTATAGTTTGCTTTTCTTAGCCACACATAAAAAAAAACATAACAGACTTCCGTTCAAGCCTTGGAGCACCCTGTTTGATTATCCACCGTTTTAAATAGCATAAAAAGAAATATCTTTCCGAGATTAAAATAATTTTTAATATAAACCACTGATAAATAAAGCCGAGTTTTTTTATAGAAATATTCTGAAAAAATTGCTTTTTACAAAAGAATTATCCCTCTATTTATTTATTGAATGACCCTCGTATACATCAAGCAAATATTGTAAGTAATTACTCACTGTATGCATATACCAACTCTCCTCTAGTTGGATGCTATACGAGTTTTCTTTCTAGACCAGTTGCCATACCAAAGCTTAAGAGCCCAGTCTGGACTACTATTTACCCTTATCCGAAAGGAGAATAATTGGATACATAACATTCCCAAGTGTATTAGTGCTATGTAAAATACAAACAGCCTCGTTCGGGATTTGAACTCGAGTCACTGTGTCCATTTCCTAAGATGATAATCATTACATACGATTACCTACTTAATTCCTCACTGTAGTCGATATATTGATAAAGTTACCAATAAATCAATATTACCTGTTTAAAATAAATAAGTAATAAAACTTAATTACACGTGAAACTATTCAATATTTCATCAAAATCCTTGATCAATAGAAATCAAACAACATTGTAATTATATGCGTCTATGTGAGGATAATATTTTTGATTTGATAAGTTTTATAAGCGCCCATTCGTTTTGGTTTTATTTTTATATCAAATAAAAGTTTCACAAAATTGCTCAAACATCTTATTAGAATCGGTCTTTAAAGAGATGATCACCAAGATATGTACATGTTCTTGAATTTAGATTTGTGCATATCAGATGGTCTTGTATCTTCAAGCTCAGATTTGTATTGAGAAGTACTGCCACTGTATCGCGGAGTGTAATTGTTAGTAATCTAGGTTGGCAGACTATACTACTGTCCTTGTGCTAAAAAATAATACTTATTGCTCAGGCAATATCAATCTGCGGCCCACTCAGTCTCATTTAATAACCGACCTTTTTCACATGTTGTGTTTGTAAAATTAGTCGACAGAAGAAACTCTCTAAGGTACGGACGAGCTCATCAAAGAAAAATAACAAACCCGATAGTACAATCGTGTGACACAACGAGCATTTATGCTGGCGTTTACAATTTGTAAAAGAGAAAAGAAAAGTAATGTTGTTAAAATAAATAAAAAGATACATTAAAACCAAAATATTGAATTAAAGTTAATTCTTCTGAGTTTACAAATTCAACCAACAGTCACTAAAGTTACTGAATTGATAAGTTTATTAAAACTGTCAAAAGTCCAAATGTGACTTCTTTAATCTTTTCTGGAGCCGGAAAATTGCACTGGTTATCATCAAAACGTCAACCGGGAGAGCTCAACGTTGTCCTGTTGTTTATCCGTTCAGTTTAATACGAGAAAGTATTGTCCAATTATCTTCCCTCGCGATGAAAGCTTGATTTTTATTGGCTGGCCAATGAAATGCGTAATTAGCTGAAAAATCAGAGGTATTTAGATCTACATTTTTCTTCGATGAAAGAGACGGGAGATCCAGAATGAAGACAAACCTTAGAATTTCTGACAGAATAAATCTTTGCTGCTAGAAGAATGTCTAAAAGAAAAAATCCGACAGAAGAAGTAACGCAGTTCAGATCACCTTTGAAAACCTCAATTCTAATTAGCATAAAGTAACAACGCCAGCCAGATTCCTCATCGTGTCTTTTCTCTCCTAACTTGTGTGCGAAACATTATTTTTATCATATGTGATTACATGATCATATTTCAATAAAATTTGTAATGAAAGGGACTGAGAGTTCTCTCATTCTTAGAGTTGCCAAGGTCTGCGGCAGCTCATTTCCACAAGCCTGCACAACGTGGGCACAGAAAGTATTGACGAAGTCGGAAAACACATGAGATTAACCCAGTGATATGACCACAATCGTATTGTCTTTATTCATTCTTCGAACAATATTTGTGGTGCACGGCACATGTGACACTTTGCCCTTCATCTTAAATGAGTAAACTAACTATCGCAATATCGACGGCGTATGAAGTCTTAGACACGGGTCAATTTTATCATCGCTTTATGTCTAACATTCAACTACCAACTTCTTTCTCGGACTTACTGTTCCTGGTAGGCTACTATTCTAGACTTGAACGGTCACCTTGAATGTTAGTGATCTTGACTTCCGACTTGAGCCACACATTAAATACATTGAAAAGATAAGATCCTCTCTTCTGACCATATCAGCACCGAAGAATCAATAATAGGTATTAACAAATAACACTTTCATTCCCATCGAGAAATCCGTCTCTCTATGTTATTATCTATTAAGATCTGCAGACACCCCTAATTTGTTTCTCTATTTTTTTGATAATACTATATACATATATACAGTGGAGGTGCTCCTAGCGCACATAGAGCTAATATCCTTTTGAAAGGGACGAATCAAACTATTCTACTTCCAGCTATGGGCTAATAATATAGCAGATTGAACTTTTAAACCATGATATGGCAACTGATTGAGAAGGAAAACTCTGAATTCCGTTAAATTCCGCTCAATAATTGACCTCGTGTCATATCCTGTTTATGCGGAGTGGTTGGTAAATACATACATACCTATACTCCTAGGGAGAGTGAAGATCCAATTGCAAAAATAATTATTTTTTGATGGCTACCCATTT
The DNA here is from genome assembly GCA_023376005.1 of Doryteuthis pealeii. Taxonomy (NCBI): domain Eukaryota; kingdom Metazoa; phylum Mollusca; class Cephalopoda; order Myopsida; family Loliginidae; genus Doryteuthis; species Doryteuthis pealeii. Next base: position 49,621,272 of record CM042153.1, read on the forward strand.
ATTTTTACTCAGTAAAATTCTAACATTCCAAAAGCGATTTTATTTAAACTTCATCTGTCAATAACATTAAAGTAAATATATTTAGACGACTTAGCAGTTAGGAAAGGTGTTCTGCTTTCCCGAGTTGGAATACCGACCTGAATTTGGATATGTTTACTTAAGTATCTGTGGTTTTAGTAAGTCAATAAGGTTTTAAAACTATGAGCGATGACTTGAATAAGAAATAAAGTAGTCATCAATTGTTTGTATTGGCCACTCCTTGTGGCTAATATATCCTTTTTGTTGGTATTTTGTACTTGTTCGTGGTGGTGATAGTGGTAGCATGTGTGTTTGTATTCTTGTTTAATGTATTAGTATTCTTCCAAATTCTTGTGCGTGTTTGTGTGTATATGTGTTTGCGTGTGTGTTTCTCTGTGTGTGTTTTATTTTGTTTATTTACCTGTATGTGTTTCCTCTGATTTGGGGAATCTCAATGGCCTTTAATTGCCAGAACAAATGCAACAGGGAGGAGGACAAAACCACACATACCACACACTTCATGGTTGTATTAAAAGCCAATGGTTACCCTGCATCAGTCACAAAATGCCTGAAACGGTTGGAAGGCCGGGTGCGAAACCCGACAGAATTTTCGTCTGTCAAGCTCCTTACCCTCTCGGCCCTCGGGAACTGTAAGCCAGGGGCGAACAATTACTTACACATCCGCGTGTGTATGTGTGTGTATGTGTATAAATTAGAATATATATATATATATATATATATATATATATATATATATATATTATGTATATATATATATATATATATATATATATATATATATATATATATATATATGTGTGTGTAGGTATGTGAGTGTATATGTGTACGGGTGTTATATAGAGGGGAATGCGGGTGTGTTTGAATGTAGATGTATATGATTGGATAAGTCTCCAGTATGTCTATTTGGATATGTAGATGTATGATATGTATATGTACAAGTACAGGTGTGTGTGTGTGTGTGTGTGTGTGTGTGTGTGTGGATACATGCATGTGTATGGACATGTGTGTGTTTGTATGGATGTGCACATATATTTTGAATTAGTTAAATTATTAAGTAGCTAAAACAGGTTCTCTTGGATATTCATATATATATATATAAGTGACTTAGAAAGAAAAATAAAAAATAAAATAAAATAAAAATAAATTAAGGTAAATAGGAAGATATGAAAAATAAATAAGCTACTAAATAAATGAATTCTAAATGAACTTTTAGTTGAAATCTGGAATAGATTGATTTAACAGAAATTCCTAACAAATTACTGACAACAAATGGCCAAATATCTTTTTTATTACCCTACAGCTGAGCGATACAGGACAATAAAAAAAAATGTCCAAAAAAATCTGTTTTCAAATGCCTTAAAAGTAACAAAGAATTCATCATTCACATCTGATGAGTTGGGAGAGTCAGACACTTAGTCTAAACTCCCTGAAATAGACTATAATGCAAAATCTCTAAGTCTTTTGTTATATATATATATATATATATATATATATATATATATATATATATATATATATATATATATATATATATGGCATTTCTTTCTTTTAAACATGTTTTGTTAAAGTTGAGTCGTCACTTCTAGGGAAGTATATTAATGATTTAGACTAGAATTATGCTTAATCTTCCTAATTCTTGTAGCTTTGTGTTGTGACTTATTAATATTAATAATAATGATTGACAGAATTTTATAACTAAAAATGCTCCTCTAAATAAATGTATTTTCGTACAATTTTGTTCAAAACCAGATTTATTGTACAGTTTTTAAAATAGTAGCTATCATTTATTGTTAGAGGCTCGTTAATTATTCATTTTAGATTCCCATTTTCCACTATGAACAGAAAATAACATTTTAATACCTATACCTTGCTATTAGACCTTGAGATTGGTTTTAACGTTTTTTGTTTATTTCATTTTGTTTTCTGGGTTTTTTTAAATTTGATTTTCGTTGGGTTTTTGTTTGATTTTATTTGTTTTTTTAAGTCGTGTATTCATACCAAATTTGGTAACTATGCATTAAACTGTTCAGCTGTCTATTAAGAAGGACCAAATTCTCCTCAATTATTAAAAAGGGATTTGCTGACTTGTACCATATTTTATGTATTTCTCTCGTTTTCTCTTTTCCTCGTCTTTTCCCTTTATTTTTAGTTTTTGTTTTGTTTTTTACTCTTATCATTTCTTTTTATTAATTTTTCATTGACTCTTTTTTCTGTCTTTTTTCTTTCGTTTTGACTTCTCTAATTAACCTTCCACGCAAAAACTCTACTCAAAACTAAGTAATTTTTCTCTCTTTTTATTTAATTCTTTCGTCTTTTGTTCGATCTGCAACTGCAATTTTCTTCGTACACAAGTAAAAACGATGGGCATTTTTGCATTCAACAAAAACTGATTTCTTATTTGATCAAAAAATGAATTCGGCTCACGGTAACAATGGAGCGGAATCTGCAAATAGTTTTTGTGAGAATGAAAGAACCCAGAGAAACAGGTGAATAAGCCAGATCACTAGTAAGATATGAAATAAAGATCTCGACATAAAAAATGAAGATGAATATCATTCTATTGAATGTTGTTTACTTTGTCAAACGCCTTTCGAGTCTTCTTGATTTTCATATTTTAGTACTTAGACTTTTTCCATACATCTTATATATAGAATAACTGAACTCACATCGCTTTGTGGAATGCGCTGGATCAGAAGAATAGGATTGATAAAATATCTCTACTCTCTAAAAACCTTTTATAATCGTCACACTATCTATATATTACAAAAATGTCTGTATATATATATATATATATATATATATATATATATATATATATATATATATATATATGAGTAAGTTTTTGGTATGTACGTGTCGACGTATAAGTTCAAAACGGGAGGTCACTCAGATTCGAAATCTTGCATACATATTAATATCCATCTAACTAAGAGACACGTCAAATTTGGTTATTGATTTTTACTGATTAAGGGATGTAATTAATTAATTAATTAATTAAGCCAAAATCACACAATTTGCGAAATTGGCCGTATACCAACTCCTGCTGATGATAAAATATTTTCATTTGCCTGACTTTTTGTTATAGCGAATATCAGCAGTGAAAATTCAATTTTAGTGAATAAATTTCGCAGTCTTAAGTCGTTCTGCTCGGAATTTATCGCCTATTTATAGTCCAATCTTAAAAAATATCCATATGGTTGAAAAGAAGAGAAGATAATTTATATATTTAATTTGTATTAATAATATATAATTTGTATGAGTCTTTATCCATTGAATTATTTTTTATAGCAAGTTAGAAAAAATTATTTTGCTTCGGACAGCAAAAGTATGTTTAGACGAAAAACCAAATCTTATTCATATCGCAATCTTTTTATTCCTGTCTTTAAAATATTAATTTAGTCAGAAATGAAATGAAATAATCTATCTTAATATTTATTTGGTAAGAAAGATATGGTTTTATCGATTGAATTATTTTTTACAGTAAATAACAATAATAAGCGAAAACATTTAATAACTCAAGTTTGTTTATAATCAGTATTTAATTTTTTCGTATATACAAAGGAGCTTTAGGAAAAAAGCCTTATACAAAAATAGGTAATTAAATTATATAACTACTTATTTCGTAAATAAGTTAACATATAGTTTATAACAATAACAAAATTTAAAAAATAAAAATACGATGTAGTTGAATAAATTATATGAAGAAGTTTAACTTAACATTTCGTATATAAACAGTGTTTGATATGTTAAGTTAAGCTTTGTTGTTTCTTTCGTGTTTATTAAACAAACATAAAATAAAAATGATTCTAATGTACGTAACTTGAACAAGAAAATTTGTTATTTAATTTATCATAATTCTAATGATAAATAAATAGGCAGATTTTTTTTAAAATTAAGTCACCACTTCTTTTTTTTCTCTTTCTTTATTTACTAAAAACCGTCAAAAATGGTTTCGAATTTATCTCGGCTGAACTTGAAAAACGGTCGGAAAATTAGAGTGACCCAGAAAAAACAGAACCCACAAATTTTGTAATAAAACTGTTAATTTTAACTAGGGGGTTTAGGGTTAGGGTTAGGGGTTAGAGTTCGGGTTAGGGTTGGAGTTTAGAGTTAGTTTAATGCGAAATTAAATAAATAATTTGGGTTCGGTTTGTTTTAGGTCACCCTAATTTTCCGACTGTTTTTCAAGTTCAGCCCTTATCTCGAGATTTCTTTTAATCATTTATCAACATTCTTTAAAAACTTTAGAAGTTACTTTAATTCATTCATATTAGTGTCGTCTCGAATATAACACTTATTTCGACCGTTTATTCATTAGACAATTCTCGGTGATTTTTTAAAAATTTTGATAAATAATCATCTTTTATTTTTACCACCAATTTTCCCTGTGAAATTTACCCAACCCCCTATATTTAACACAATGATACTTGCATAAAAATTAATATCATCTTGAAAAATTTTTTCCATTCGAAAGAAGAAACATTAAACAAACTCCTGAAGATTTTTTTTTAAATTTTAGCTTACGGAAATAATGAAAATCATTATTGAAAAACAATGTTTTCATTTTTGCACCGTTAAATCAACTGAAATTTAACGTAGCCAAGAACAACTTACGATAAAAGGATTTAACACAATGAAACTTGCAGAAAAATTAATATTTTCTAGAAAATGTTTTTTTCATTCGAAAGAAAAAACATTAAACAAACTCCTGATTATTTTTTAAAAATTTCAGCTTACGGAATTAATGAAAATTATGATTGAAAAACAATATTTTCATTTTTGCACTGTTAAATCAACTGAAATTTAACGTAGCTAAAAACAAGTTACGATAAGAGGTTTCTTAAAACAATTCTATGAAAAATCAATTAATAGCCTGATTTTCATGAAAATTTCCCTAAATGTTTACCTTTGGATGTAGATATATCTGAAATAGTTTTTTTTCTAAAATATATTAGGGAAAATATTTTTTACGAGGTCTTTTTTTATTTTATGAGATAAAAAATAATGACACGTCAGAAAAATTTTGTACTTTTTTCTATAAAGATAAGAATCTGAATAACTATATCAATGAAATTGTATAAAGTACAACGCAGTATCTTTTTATGAAATCGGAAATAAAAAGTGCAAAAAAATGTCATAATATTAATATTTGAAAACTTGTTTTTGCTTTTGTAGTTGGTATGTACTATAAATAAGTATATATTGATTATTTTATCAGTTTTTCTCTTAGAAAAAATATTCAAATTTTCATTTCATTTTCGATTTTAAAAATTATTACCAAAACGAAGACATTTTTTAAATCAATTTTACTGTGAAATAATATTTTCAGTCTAAATTGCGGCCTGAAAATTACCCTTTCGCATGTAATACGTATAGGTTTATTCATTTTTTAAGATAACGCTGTAATTTTTCCCAATCGGATAATTTGATCTTTGAATTAACTGTTTTTATTATTTAAATATTTATTTCCGTTTTATTAGATGGAGCAAGATGGCCTAAATTGTTCACGTGATTGAATTGGTGATACCTATATATATATATATATATATATATATATATATATATATATATATATATATACCAGTCATCCAGAGACAAGTGTTTCGAAGTTTACTTCTCATCAGTGCAGCTCGACTTTTTAACCGCTACTTCTAGCCGGGTGCGAAACCCGACAGAATTTTCGTCCGTCATGCTCCTTACCCTCTCGGCAACTGGAACTGTAAGCCAGGGGCGAACAATCACTTACACATCCATGTGTGTATGTGTGTGTATGTGTATAAATTAGAATATATATATATATATATATATATATATATATATATATATATATATATGTGTGTGTGTGTGTAGGTATGTGAGTGTATATGTGTACGGGTGTTATATAGAGGGGAATGCAGGTGTGTTTGAATGTAGATGTATATGATTGGATAAGTCTCCAGTATGTCTATTTGGATATGTAGATGTATGATATGTATATGTACAAGTACAGGTGTGTGTGTGTGTGTGTGTGTGTGTGTGTGTGTGTGTGTGTGTGTGGATACATGCATGTGTATGTGTATGTGTGTGTGTTTGTATGGATGTGCACATATATTTTGAATTAGTTAAATTATTAAGTAGCTAAAACAGGTTCTCTTGGATATTCATATATATATATATATATATATATATATATATGTGTGTGGTGTGTGTGTGTGTGTGTGTGTGTGTGTGTGTATTGTATTTAGGGAGATTATGTGCTTAATTAAAGTCATGCAGGGCAGTGCTTTGTGTGTGACTCGAACCCTACTATCTATAGCTCGTGCGACGCGAACCCTACTATCTATATCTTGTGCGACTCGAACCCTACTGTCTATAGCTCTGCTGATGAGGCCTAATGGGCTGAAATGTAAATTCAGAGATCGACTTTTTCTCGATTTGTTTACGCTTTACATTTAAACCGATATGCACGCCTAATTCATTTAATTGTAATTAATTCATTAACAAATTAGGCATGACTTTAATTAAGCACATAATCTCCCTAAAAATTGTCGGTCTTCGCCATTTCAAACACATCATTTGACCACTTCATATATATATATATATATATATATATATATATATGTATGTATATATATATATGTGTGTGCCTTGAAGTTAGCCCGAACAAAAAACTTAACAGTTACTAAGAGTCACTGATTTATTTTGCCAAAAATAAAACAGCAAATGACAAGTTAAAATACAGTAAAACAAAGAATTCGTTACAACCTGCGTCTGTCTCTTTTATCCTTGTATTCCTTCTTCTGAGCTTCTGTATTGTTCTTTCTCTCGTTCGTTTGTCTCCTTCTTCTCTTCGTTATCCTTTTCAGTTTTCTCTTTTATCGCTCCTTCACTCTTATTCACTTCGTTTCCGTTCACTCGTTCGGACTCCCCTTTTTCGCGTTCTCGTCTCGCCGCTGCTTGTTTACCTTTCTGCTCGCTCACTTCCGCTTTCTGAGCGCGTGCGCGACATCAACGTAAAAGGGATCTACGAAAACACAGACCCAGCCCTGCGAAACGAAGCTGGGCCTTTTTCCTTTATGGGTTTTCGAGTGCTAGAATCACTTTTCACCACACGCCCCCTTGATCTCAAAATCATCTTCACATCTCGTAGTCCCGTGACCAATAAGGTGGACGTACGGTTCTACTCGACGTACGAACTGGAACGACTTCGCTGCTCTCCTCTTGCCTCACAGCACCTTCGCTTTCACTTTCATTCAGGGAGCCTATCACTCGTCGAATATCGAGGATATGCCGTGGGGTTCCATTCACAGAGATGTTATTTCGTGATTGCGCTCCAGTCACTATTCCTCGTCCCCACTGCGTGGTACAACGAGCATCAGGCGGCTTTATCCAAACCTCTTCTCCAATATGAACTGAGTCAGTTTGCCTCACCTCTGTCTCCCTTTTGGGTACAACCAACGGATGTCTCCACTCATACGAAAATATCGCACGCTGAGGCACAGAATCCTCTTCCTGACCTACTCGAGGGGATATGTTGTACCAGTAAACTGCCTCGAGCGGTGATATTTGGCCCCTTTCGGCTATTGCCTTCACAGTCCTGTGATGCCTCTCCACAATGCCGTTCCCACTTGGTCGGTATGCAGCCCTGTAGTACGCTCGTACATTCCACTTTTCCAGGACTGCCTTGACCGGTCCTGATTTGAAGACAGTGCCATTGTCCATCAGGATCTCCTCCACTGGACCTCTCTCCAGAAACAACTCATCCAGCATAGCTGCAATCGACATTCCCGTCTCTCCCCTCAGCTCTCGCCATACAGCAATTCTACAAGGTCCACAATCCACCATTGACAGATATGCGCTATTATGATAATGCGTAACGTCAATTGCCAGTCTTGCCCAATTCTTCGAGACATGGATTTCACCAGCCTCATGCTTACTTGGCGCAGGATCTATTGATTGGCATCGCTGGCATGCTCGCACTACTTTGCGCACAACTTCTCTAGAAATCGCTGGGTCTACCTTCTTTGCCAAAAATAGTGTCCTCTCCACACCCATGTGGTGACTTTCATGCAGTTTCTTGACGAACTCATCCTCAATGCTGCACATGACATATCCGACGTTTGCATCAATGGGCACTTTCAACCAGGCTTTCCTCACCCTTGTGAGAGCATCAGCTTTATTAGCTTCCGAGGTCACAAGGTTAACCCTGACCTGTAAGTCAAACTCTTGTATCACGTCCTCCAAAACTCCCAGCCGTCGCTTTATGAGCATCTCTGCTGCTCCCTTAGTCCGTATTCTGCTCTCCTTATTTATTACAGACTCAACCCAGCCAGCACAGTTGCCGAGTCAGTCTTCACCTCTATATTCCTCAGCTTCCACTTTATTGCCAAGTTGACACCCTTTATCAATGCCTCTAACTCTGCAACATTTATATGATGAGCATCTGTCTTCTTCCTCAGCCAAGCAGCGTCCTCTGCCCTGACACCTCCTACTTCCAATATCACACCCATTGCTATACTGCTGGCATCACACCAAACAATGCCGCCATCAACTTTTGGTACATGCCACCTTCCTCTCACAGGGTCCTCTCTCTCCACTTCCTTGATGATATCCCTTATCATCTTGAGTGTCCTGTCACTCACACAGTCATCCCACATTATCTCCTCTGCCTGTCTCTTTACATAGCTGCAGGCAACCCTCAACCATCCAGCCACGGGGTAGTGACCCACCAATTTCCCGCAGATCGAGAACAACTCCCGCTTAGTCATCCTGTCCACCACTAGAGGAATTTGATTACTTCTCCGGAAAACCAACTCTCCAGTCTCCTTCTCCTTCTTCAACTTGAGCCCAAGTGCTGCACCTCCGTCAAGGGACTCTGAAGGCTTTGCTATCAATCCATGCTTTTCCAGGTGATATCTCACTCCTTCCGCTTGCACAACTGACTCATCCACCAGGATGTCATCGATATATGAATTTGTGGCCTTCGCTATTCTCTCATCCTGATTCAATACCGTCTTGAGCACTGCTGCCATGATTTTCGGTGCGACATTCAACCCAAAACCCAACCTGGTAAGGCAATAAGTTTTCCCCTTGTATGCCACGAGCTGGTACTGCCACAGCCTCTCTGCTACATGTAATTGCAGGTACGCTGACTTTAGATCTATTATTGCAGCAGCACCCTTCATCTGTCTCCACTCTCGAATGGTTTCGCCACACACATCGATAGCATCTCCTCCCGTGTGACATACTACATGCGCGTTCAGCTCCCTAAAATCTAGCACTGGTCTGACTTTGTGCTTCGTGGGTTGGGTCACTGCCATCAGTGGCAATACTCCACTTTGAACTTTTCCCTTCCAAGGCACCAAGATGCCTTCCTCAATCCACCTGTCTACTTCATTCTCAAATGCCACTCTCTCCTCATCCTGCATAGTTCTTTTATACATGCCTACCCTGTTCTTCAGTGCGGGTGGCTCATTTTTCCAGTACCATTCAACCGTCCATTTTTCCCCATCAAATTCAGCGCAAAAGTCCTTGTCTTTTACCTTCATGCCCTTCAGTCCACTACCTTGTGTCTGTAGGGTCGCTGCACACTGTGCTCTTCCAAATTGAACATCATTCCCGACAACCGTGACACATCCCAACTCGTCGATAGCATCCATGCCAAGAACGACGTCGATGTCATCGATGATGCGTTCCAGCACAAGCACCCTGATGTTGAACTGCACCTCTTTCACTGATAACGTCACAGTGGTAGACCCCCTGCAAATGACCGATCTCCCATCAACCGCTTTTATGAGTGTCCTTCCACTCCAACTTCTCACCAACGAGGGAGTTACCAGGGTCGTATTGCATCCTGTATCCACCAGGGCTCTTGCCTTTACTCCTCCCACCTTTGCATCTACAACTGGCAAGTTTCGATGTCGCGCCGATGTTGATCTGACGGGGTAGCTATTGGCGCAGTAACTCCCCATTGCTCGTTTCCCTGGGGACAAAATCTAACAATGTGTCCCTTCTCCCCGCATCCATAGCAAGTCACAGGTGGTTTCGGTCGTTCCCTGCAGTCCCTCAACATGTGTGGCCCACGGCACCGAAAACATTGTCCGACAAATTTCCCATTTCTTCTATCTTCTGGTCTACTGGCACCTTGACTTTGAGCCACAGCACCTATGACTCGAGATTCATCCGTCCTGTTGACAGTCAGTACCCTGGCAGCAGTAATTAATTCACTCATTTCCTGGGTTTCTACGCGGGGCATTTGTTGAAGTGCAATTGAGATTCGTTCAGGAAATCCATGCACGAAAGCCAGTCTCACAACACTCTCGGCACCCACTCCCACCAATCCTGCTAACCCTGCCAATCGCCTAATATTGTTTGCATAGGCATCAACGGATTCGCCTGTCCATTTCACCTTGGCTAATTTACCATAGGCGATGAACACTCCTTCAGTGAACGCTTTGACTAACTTGGACTCTATTATCTTATGGTCCCTTCTGTCCGTCGCACTCATTTCTAAATAAAGAGCCAATGCGTCACCCTCAAGATATAGTGTTATCAGCTTCGACAGGTCGGTCACACCTTGTAACTCAGCAACCAGCTTCACCTTAGTGAGCCATGCCACTACGTCGCCTTGTCCACTAAAGGGACGAATTACATCACCGCAGGGTCGAATTCTTTTTTCCTCCATGGTTTAATTGCCGAAATAGCTTGTGCCTTGAAGTTAGCCCGAACAAAAAACTTAACAGTTACTAAGAGTCACTGATTTATTTTGCCAAAAATAAAACAGCAAATGACAAGTTAAAATACAGTAAAACAAAGAATTCGTTACAACCTGCGTCTGTCTCTTTTATCCTTGTATTCCTTCTTCTGAGCTTCTGTATGTGTTCTTTCTCTCGTTCGTTTGTCTCCTTCTTCTCTTCGTTATCCTTTTTCGGTTTTCTCTTTTATCGCTCCTTCACTCTTATTCACTTCGTTTCCGTTCACTCGTTCGGACTCCCCTTTTTCGCGTTCTCGTCTCGCCGCTGCTTATTTACCTTTCTGCTCGCTCACTTCCGCCTTCTGAGTGCGTGCGCGACATCAACGTAAAAGGGATCTACGAAAACACAGACCCAGCCCTGCGAAACGAAGCTGGGCCTTTTTCCTTTATGGGTTTTCGTGTGCTAGAATCACTTTTCACCACAATATATAAAAGGGTTTTGTAATTTGCTTGGAGCATTGGATTTATATTGGTTTGTTGGTTGGTTTTGAAGGCTGTCACAATGCAAGTGTAAAGAAAAAAGAAGGTAACTATGAGGTTGTTTGTTAACCTGTCACTTTATTCTTAATATTTCGGGATGAAAAATCCCATCAGAAGAAGAATACTCGAACTGAAGTGGTGCTAGCAGTTGCTCAACTTGTTATGTCTGGGTCTTCCAAATTCTGTGTGTGTGTGTGGTTGGAGGTGTTTGTTTATGTGCGTGTTTGTGTGTGTAAGTGTGTATGTGTGCGTGCTTGTGTGTGTAAGTGTGTGTGTGTGTGTGCGTGCGTGCTTATGTCTGTGTGTCTGATCATTTCTTTTCATTTTATTTTAATTATTATTCCAGATTTGATTTGCCTCTAAGTAAGGTTTTTTTTTTTGTTTATTAAAAGGATCATCTGACCTCTTTTTTATTGATATGTGTCTGAGATTAACATTCCAGATATTGCTTGATTGTTCATGGGTGCGGGTGTGTAAGTTTACTGTCTATCGGGTGGCCTGTTATCCTGTTGTGTGTGGTGTATTTGCTAAGTCCAAACATCATGTGTGTGCGCGCACGCGCGCGCGCGTGTGTGTGTGTGTGTGTATGTGTGTGTGTATGTGTGTGTGTGTTATTTGTAGGGTGTGTGTGTTTTATTTATAGGGTGTGTGTTCTGTTTGCGTGCGTGCCTTGCTCATGTACATTAATATATGTGTGTGCGTGTGTGTGTGTGCTATTTATAGGGTGTGTGTTGGTTAGAATGAACTTAATTTTAAGAATGAATTTAATATATATGTGCGTGTGTGTGTTGCTTAGAATGAACTTAATTCTATTAAAAATTTCTAGTGTACACACACTAGAAATACATTGACATGAGCAAAACAAATAAGAGATTAAATATATATATTAAATAAAATAAAAATATATAAAAAAAAGAATTTTAAAAAAAAAAATTAAAAAAATGAATAAATAAATAAAATAAAGAATATATATATAAAAAATATATATGATAAAATAAATAAATAAATAAAATTAAAAGTAAATAAAACTTTTTGGGCTTTAAAAGGTTAGAATAAAACTAATATCTATCAAGAACTATGATTATAGATTCCACTGATTTGTTTTAGGGTTAACCCCTAAAACAAATCAGTGGAATCCATAATCATAGGCGGGTGTGTTCTGTTTGTGTGCGTTCCTTCTTCATATACGTTAATATGTGTGTATGTGTGTGTTGGATTTAGGAGATTAGAATGAAGTTAATTTTATTAAAATTGTGATTATAGAGCCTGTCAGATTCTACTTTGTTTTGTTTCTTAATATTACATTTGTCTTATTCATCTTATTTACTTATTTATCTATTTTTTAATATATATATTTTTTATTTATTTATTTGTTTATTTTTATTTTATTTATTTATTCTTTTTTTTTCTTATATATTTGCCTTGATAATGTCAATGTATATCCAGTGCGTGTGTATTGGATATATATATATATATATATATATATATATATATATATATATATAATATATATATTGGATATGTGTATCTTTCTCTCACTACATTTCTCCATCGTATATATATATGTGTGTGTGTGAGAGAAAGAGAGAGAGAGAGAAAGAGAGTTGGAGGCGCAAAGTTATGCATATATGCTCATGGGGTAATTGTTAACGTCGTAGGAAATGGATGAGGCTGTTTGTGTTTTAATTAAACATTATTAACTAGGTTCAAAAGTAACTCTTCAAACTGGAAATGGAAATGTATCGTTACTGCTTAATTAGCACTAGGCAAAAAACAAACTGAAATTGATAAATCTTATCCACTTAAATATTTCTCTTCAAAAGTTGGTGGAAATGTTCACAAAGCAATATCAAATTGGTGAGTTAATATAAAAATATCATTGGTAAATCTCTGTTTCTGTAAATTACCGATTTATAGCAACAATACCGTTTGTAACTACTAAGTGTAAATTTCTAAATGATAACAAAGATAAATAATTAGCTGTGAACCAATTATTGATATCAATAAACAAGTACTTCAGCGTGCAGGGAGAAGGGGTTTTGTGTCTTTTTCAAGAGTTTTATTTCGAAGTGTAACATAACGTGCTCCGATGAGCTGATTCCGTTTTCTGACTCTCGAGTGATTACGTCATACAGCAAGTACACACAAATACACACACACAAACACACATACACACACAACGTTTGTATAAACAACGGGGTAAATCACATACTGAAATAAGTTCTTTACTGAATGAACGAATACAATCATATAAAGTATCCCACTGTTTGACAAACGGTCCACCATTTTAAAATATAAAGCCGGCTGGATGTTTCTAAATGGATAATATAGAATATCGTCACAACTTTACAACTGTAGTTCTCGTTAACTTCACGTAATTTTGTGAACATAGATGATTTCTGAAGTTTTGTGAAAACAGAAAGAGATATATGAAAAATCTCACATCATTGAATTAATGCAACATTTTGGAAACTTGGTGACTGGCCTCGTGGACATTTACTGAAAAAATAAAAAGAAAAAAGAAACACATGATACAGTTTCATTTTCAACTGCTATTATTACACTAAAAAAAAATAACAAAGCCTGATGACGCCAAAAGACTGCTAAATTGTCCCGAGTTGATAATAATGAAAACAGGTTTGATCTGAGAAATTATCAGCTGTTATTATCGAAGCAGCATGAGTATCAAATTATATACTATTTTTGTTGATCATTTTTTAAAAGTATTTTTGTTGGTTTTCACAGTTACAAACTGCTTTTAATATGTAGGGGAAGATGAAATTGATGCATATCTTTCCATAACAAAAGTGAATTCCACCAAGGACCTACATTGACCAACTATGTGAGGATGCTCGCTGCTGCACAGAAGAACTCCCAGGGGCAATGAATGATAGGGAAGGTTGGTGAGAGATTTTCATGGATATTCGTGCTAATTGCCTGACATGGTGATGAATATATAAGTGCCTGTTCGATGGATGCAGTCACGGGATTCTACAAGAATACATGGACATTTTTTGTTTGTTTGTTTCATATTTTCTACGTTAGCTTAAAGGTAACATTAATTCGTACTGCCTGTATTTTATAATACAGTTTATTTTATTCTTTGTGCGCGTATGATGACAAGAGCTGCCTATCTGAAACAAAAAATACTTACAAAAAGTACTTTTTGTTTCAGATAGGCAGCTCTTGTCAAAACTTTTTATGTATTTATTTATTTTTTTCTTTATAAATTATATCTGAGGGAAGAATTTTGAATTGATTCATATAATTTTATTATTGAATACAGTGAACATGGATATTACTTTCCTAATGAGACACAATTCTGCATAAACAAATGTGTATATTCAGCAGAAAATATATAGCAGAAAAGTGATGGAATAAAGCCTATATATAAGCAACACTATTTATCAGTTTAGAAATTAATAAATCAACTAACTACTCGGTTCTCTTCATTTAATAACAATAGTTGACAATAAGACTTCTTACAAGTCTATTTCATTTTATTAGAATTATCATTGTCAAGCATTCAAGAACTCAAATAATAGAATACCTCTCTCTCTCTCTCTCTCTCTCTCTCTCTCTCTCTCTCTCTCTCTCTCTCTCTCTCTCTCTCTCTCTCTCTCTCTCTCTGAAGTCAAAACATCATTTGAACTGATCGTCATAAATATTGATCTACATTCATGTCATAATTCTATCGATCCTCTTTCTATTCATATTTTAATCCATATTAGAATAATCCAATTTTTGTACATACCTAATACAGCGAAAATGACAACGAGACATTGTTAGAGAATTACTTCCTTTATATATTTATATGTTTTCAATCAATTAGGATATAAATTCTATAACCTTATACTATGGTTTTATACCATTTACATATTACGAATGTGTAATTGTTATCTTCGTAGGAAATAGAGACGGTGATATGAGTTCAAATACTGGGCGAGCTTGCTTAAATTTCAGTTTGATCCCTCGACACGTCTCCAAATTGTGTAATGTCTCTTTCACTGATCGGATTGTGTACCTGCCGATAAAATCTTACTATGCAAATCAGCAGGCTGTGGTTTTCCGATCAAAGTAATAAAAAGATAAAGAGTAAATAAAGATTAGAAATTCGCTAGTGATTATCATCTAATTAAAACCAACATTCGCCTGTTTATCCTTTTTAGTATATTTTTTGGAAAGTGTTCTCTCGATTCTCTAAAGAAAGTGAGAAAACAGAATTCATAAACGATATCAACAGCTTACTTGGTTATGTTTGAGTTCAATCCCATCCTGCGTATTTTCCAACCTCAATCGATTTCTACTTTACCCATTGATTCTCTCTAGATACATATTTGATCTACCGTATTTCTTCTGTCCAGAAACCGTCAATCACCACTAACCAGTCACACGGGCAATAATATAAGCAAGCACCAAGGTTACTCTGTTATTACCAATTTTCTCTCCAAGTAACAAGAAATAGTCCCTGATCTGACCTAATATCGAGGGCCCACGATAGATTGCTTTTCACAATAATAAAGAGCTAACTTCCTTGATATTTATCTATAGCCACACGTTTCTCCTGTTAAACGCGCAAGACAGAAAGATAAAAAGAGCGCGAATGAGAAGTTCGCTAATGACATTAAAAGAGAAACATAGTGGGCAAAAGGAAAGGAAAACAAGTCAAATTACTTATTATCAAAGAAAACAATGACAAAGAATACATAAATAGATTTATTAGTAAACACGTATATGCCCATCATTTTTTTTGGGGGGGGGTATTTTTTGCTTGTTTTATTTTTTCGATTTATGGAAATTAAATGTTCCGACTTATTAGTTTAACAAGAGTGAAAAGTATAAATGTTTCCAAATAAAAATGTATACTTTTCACTCTTATATATATATATATATATATATATATATATATATATATATATATATATATATATATATATGAAGTAAATGGAAGTGAATCCGACAGTATGAATTAAACATTTTTTGAAAAAACCAATGATGTTTGTTTTGGCTGGTAGTTGCTATTCTGCGATAAGAGTTACGTCCCTTACATCATTTTGTGTATTTTTCCTTAACGGGATTATTTCCGCTTTTCACCGGGCACTTCCCGTACGTTTGTCCATTCCCGCTAAATTCAATTCTATTTCTACCTCGCCACGGCACCCATAGACGTGTTGCTGACTTCTCCACTCACAGAAGTTTATTACAGGCACCCGGTAAGGAAGATTTCTTTATCTTCTTTTCCTATTTTACATAGCTAATTCGTTACTGTCTATTTTCTACTATTTTATTTATCTTGTTGTCAGGCTGAGAATTTCTCTGTATTTATCTAAGTATTCCATGCGAGCCCCCGGCTTATTTATCTAAGTATTCCATGTGAGACCCGGTCTATTTATGTAAGTATTCCATGTAGACCTTGTCATTTTGTTTACTACTATTTATTCTCCCACTTACCGTTACTTTCTCTTAGAAAGTTACGTTAGTAGTTTCTGGCTCATAGCATTATTCCGAGAAATACGTGCTACTTTCACCGCCCATCACACTTAGATATGTCTGTTCGACTCCAGCCATTAGTCGGACACTTTCCACGGACACCTGGCTAAGAAACACCTCACCTATACATAGTGCCCGTAACACCGTTTCCTACTATCTGTAAGAATGATTGTCTCCTCTCACTCATGTTGAAATGGCATTATTCACAGTGATACTTGCCACCGTCACTTCTTGGTGCTTTGAGTTTCTGTCATAACTCCCTGTTCACTGCTTGTTGCTTCCTCCTCCTTCTCCTCCTCTCTCTCGTCCCTACCTCTTCCTATTTCCCTGGGTCCCTGTGCCGCTGCTACTATTAATGATGTTACCGTCTCTGCCTGCTTCTGTCCATTTACCTTGTGTCCCTTATCCGTTCCCTGTAATTTCTTATAATTACCTTGCCTTTTGTACCTTGATTTGCCTTGTCTGTCATATGTTTATTTTTTCTTTCCAGCTTTTTACCTCTTTCCTGCTGAATAAATTCATTATAACTACACCCAAAGGTTATTTGTGTTTCATGGCAGGAGGGGTTAAACTACACTGCGATGAAATTGTGTCTCGACCTCTGGCAATAGAATCAGGCACAAACTCAGGAGGCGTGATAATGTTATTAGTTCGCTGACAGAATCTGTTTCGACCTTTTAATAAAGCAGTCTTCTTCAAGAGCGAAATATTTATGATGGAGAGACGGAATAAGTAAACCGCTAAAAACAGGAGGGGTACAAACGAACGTTCCTGTTCGGAGCCGGATTTTTTTTTTGCTTTTTAAACAAACTCTTTTGAGTTTTCTTGTGGATTATAATGCTTCTGATTTTTTTAAATAAAATTTATTTTATTTTTAACACAGAATATGCATTTTCAAAATTTAAAAAAAAAATCCTGTTTTTAACGGTTTATTTATTCCGTCTCTCCATCATAAATATTTCGCTCTTGAAGAAGATCACTTTATTAAAAGGTTGAAACAGATTCTGTCAGCGAACTAATAACATCATTTGTTTTTTCAAAAAATGTTTAATTCATATATATATATATATATATATATATATATATATATATATTATGGACTCTCTTGTCGATTTTCGACGCACGAGGGTTCACACACACAATGAACACCCACACAGTGATTTGTTTATAGTGGTGAAGACTTGTGTTGGACCATCCACACTTTTTGGCACAGTCGATAGGAAAGAATTGGTGCATCAAGTGTTGCCACAAACCCAATCAACGACCGACCTCAGGAATTTTGAATTCAGAGTTATCCCTCTCCTAGACTGGTCACCTACCCAAGGTTGAAGGGCCCAGTCTGCCCTACTATTTAACCCATAGCTGGAGGTAATTTTGAATTCAGAGTTATCCCTCTCCTAGACTGGTTACCTACCCAAGGCTGAAGGGCCCAGTCTGTCCTACTATTTAACCCATAGCTGGAAGGAAAATATATGGATTCATACCTTTCCCAAGGGTATTAGCTATGTGAAATGCCAACAGCTTCGTCTAGGAATTGAACTCGAATCGAGGAGTCCATTTCCCACGACTCTAACCACTAGCCCACGCTAGATATTAGTTTTTCGCCTATGAGTGTATATGTATAAATTTGTATTTGGAAACATTTACATGTAGTACAGAGTTAGATTAATAAGTCGGAACATTTAATTTCCATAAGTTGAAAAAACAATGATGTACGTATGCGCGTTTACTTGCTGGTCAGACATTGGCTAATAAGATTACTTTGTAATGCATTGCTTTAATGCAGTGAAGGCCAGAACAATCTTTACTATCCGATCTGCATTTCGCTCAACCTAAAAAGACGTTTTGCCTATTTTTGAACATAGTCGATTAATTTATAAATTTATATGCTGGTGTGATGCCTTGTATATAGGTAGGACGATACAGAGGTTGGGTGTAAGAATAAACCAGCATATCCCTAAAGATTAAGAAATATTCCACAATCAACATTCGTGCTCTCACAGGCGCCGGGCTCTGCCATTGGTGATCACCTGTGCAATTTAAATAGCTGCAGAATCAACTACAGTGATCAGCAATTTTCCGTACTACACAAGGCTAGGTCAAAGCACCACTTTTATGTCCTTGGGGCAATCGCAATTTTTTTCACTGCCCAGTCTCGTGTAGGTAACGTCGTTTGAACCATTCCCTGGCATTATTCGCTGGGGATATTGTTGCTGAGATTGGAGTAACGTGAAAGGGATCAACATTTTTTCACTTCCTGTTGCTCCAATCTTGATATTGTCTTATCCCCTTTTACCCAATTTATACACTTTGACTTTTAAACGATCTGCCGGTTGTAAAACTTTTGAAAATGCACCGGTCGAAAGAGCCCTTAAGTTCTCCATTTTCTTTCGCCTCTTTTTAAACATTTCATTTAATTAGCTGATCAAGATTTGATAGTATTATATTGTTTAACGTTTGTATAAATTAATATATATATATATATATATATATATATATATATATATATATATATATATATATATAATACGCAATATTGTATTGGATGGATGCCCGACTAATTTCCCACAAACGGAAAATAGCTGCCGCCTATTCATCTCGTTTGTGGGAAATTAGTCTGACATTACCCTGTCGCAGGATGGCTGCGTACGACCTGCAGCTACATAAAAGAATGGCGGAAGGAGTGGCCTGTCAAGACAAGGTGGGTGAGAAGACAGTTGCCGTGATACGAGAGGTGGTTGAAGAAGTGAAAAAGGAGGATCCGGTCTGAGGAAAGTGGCACGTCCCAAGTACGACGACAGGGGTTGTGTGGTGCGATGCAAGTAGTATTGCCACAGGTGTGAGAGTGGAGATTGATGGGAACGTGGTCGAGGACGCAGCCTGGCTGAGGAAGAAAACAGACTTTTCTCACATCAACGTGGCTCAGCTGGATGCGGCGATAAAGGGGGTAAATCTGGCCCTGAAATGGGGATTAAAGAAAATAGAGTTGAAAACAGATTCGGCGACCGTGCTGAACTGGACACAGGCCGCCATTACGGAGCAGCAGCAGGTGAGGACAAAGGGTGCTGCTGAGATGATCGTCCTGGGACAAATAGGAATCCTGAAGGAGTTGATAGCCGAAATAGCTTGTGAAATCTCTACTCAAAAATTTTTCTGTCTGCTAGCAATCAATTCGCTCACCGTCTGTTCGCAATCACGTCGCTCACTGTCTGTTCGCCAACACGTGGCTCACCCTACTGCCAAGAAATTCGGCTCATGTATTACTCCACTCCTCTCCCACAAACCACCTCACTTCCGGTCTGTACTCTTATAAAAGAAGCTTAACCTTTGGGCGCCATTTCTTTTCCTAGCCCGAGGTAAGAGGAGTTTCATTTGTTTTATCTTTTATATCACAAGAAGTTTGCGAACATTTTCAGAGATAGTTAAAGAATACGGATTGCCTGACGATGTTGTCCTCGTCTCGTCAAGACAAAACAGAGTGGACAAAGTTACTAGAGACCTACAGAGGTGTTTTGAAGCAATTAATAACAATGCAGATTCCGCACTACATCAACGAGCCAACTAAAATAGTAGAGATACATTCACATTGTAGGCATCCAGGACAATATACTTCGCCAGAAGAATCATCAATGCATCCAAAGAGGCTGTCAGATCGGGTATCAAAAATGCCTAGAAGGATGAGCAGTTGATCCATTCAATAGCAGAAAGGCAAGCTTGTAGTCACCGGCGTATGGCGCAGATTAGAAATGGATATTACCCACTACAGTTGTGTATGTGACTTACCCCGATTGTTTGACAGGACTCAACGAGCGTAATGCGACAGCTGGTTGTCATGTTCTTCGGGCCGAAAACCCCGGACAAAATTTTCACAGACAATGATACTGCGTTTTCTAGTAAAGTCTTCAAAACCTTCGAGGAAGCATAAGACGTTCATTTACGATTATTAATAGAACTAGCAAATATATGCACCCTCCGGGTGCAAGTATTTTAGTTAAATTTTATAATAAAATATCATATTGAATTAGAAAGGCTAATGAAACTGAATAAGAATGTAGATAAAAAGATTTTGAACAGAGGGGGTATGATTGAAAAATAGAACAACTTTAAAACTAACTCTTCCATCATTTTCCGTTACTCCCGTCTTTCATTGGTAAATTTTCCTAATTAAACTGTTTAGTTAAAATAGGGAGTAAAGAATAATATTACAGTTATTTCTTATTGTTAAGGGATTTCTTTTAAGATTTATTGAAGAGATTTTTGCTCATATTCAATAAGATAAAACCAAACAATTAGAAATCAATAATACTAAGCATATATTTATTAAAATCAATTTTTTAATATCAATATGCAAATTAGCCTTCCCGTTCACACTGTAAACCGATATTTTGTTGTATATATAAATACAATTGCATATTATTAGTATGTATATATGGTCAACAGTGTAAGTAATGTAAAACAATTTTATTAATAATTGAGGTTCAAATAAAAATAAACTAAAATGATGTAAATAACGAAAGGAATTGTGATTTGTATAGTAATATAGTTTCGATTACAGACAGACAAATCCACAATCTCCATTATAATAAGATTTGTGTTAGGGAGCAGTGTGTATTTCAAGAAGCACTGTATTGGTACAACGTGACTCAGAGACGGCGAACACATTGCAACTACTCCTACCAACACGCTCTATATGACGTTCGAGTTAAGAATGACACAATGCCTCCGACGAAACCCGAGTTATATAAGAAAGGGGACTCTGTGATCATGAAAACGCCACCAAATATGTTTACGCTCAGACTTAAAACAGGAAACGTCACTGGGAACAGGAGTTCACAACAAGTCCTGGTTGGTGGTGTACCGTAGTATGTCAGACAACTTACTTCCCAATGACCGAATATGAAGCCGCGCTATAAAGCGAAGAAGAATTTTTCCTGTTGCTAGACGATGACATTGACACTAGCGACGATGAAGGCATCCACACCAGTGATGATGACAACGTCCACACGAGTGATAGTGGTTACACGAGCAATAACAACGACAGTCCAGAGACAGACGTCCAGACGTCAAGAAACCAGGCACCCTTCCCTACCCGTAGTTCGAAGTAGCACCTGATTCAAAAGACAGTCCTCTGTTAATAGTGTAATGGTCAAGAGATCAGGAGAGGAGGATTTATTTTTTATTTTGACACACAAGCAAGAGGAAAAAATAAAACATCTTTTTTTTCCTTTATAACCCAGAATATTATGAACAACAAAATATAATAGAAAACAATTGTATTTTTAAACTGAACAATGTTTTTTTTTTATTTCTCACCGACCATGCTACTGAACGATTTTTATGGTTAAGAGACAATTACTGTTCACACATGCGTGCGTTTCATGAAGCTATTTTCGTTTCTCTGCCTCCTAACTGATTGCTTCCCGAGCTCTTACTCCTCTTGTCTGATGCTACATGTTTACTAAAGTATAATATCTATAAAGTATAATATCTATAAAGTATAATATCGTTCGTTGGGGAAGGATTATTTCCCCTGACACTCTCCTATGTAATTTGGGGGCATTTTGCACCAATATTTTTAGTTGTTCAAGACTAAGCATACTTCAATCTTTTTTCGGGTTGTATTAAATGAATTGAATTCGCTTGTTTTGTATTCATTTTAGCCCATGACTTTTAGATTTGTTTGGTGGGAGAAGGTTTTTATCGAAGTTTTATGTTTGCAGACTATACTTTTAAGATAATAATAGATAACAAGCAAGAAGAAATTGAATTCAAATTCTGACTATTCATTAAATCGTCGAAAGAGTATGAGTAAACAATCTCGAGGCAAAACAGTTGTTTTTAGATTTCTCCAACGCATTTAACTCTATACACACTTGAAAGATCGAGTAAATACTTACACCGTGTCACCATAGAAACTGCTATCGCTATTCTACAAAGACATGAAAAGAATGGTTTGTCCACCCGATGTTGACACTGATTTCTTTGACATTATCGCTGGGGATACATTAGTAATATTTTTATTTATAATCTACCTAGATTACGTACTACAAATGTCAGATCTAATAAAGAAAGTTGTTTTCTTATTTTAAAAAACAGACAAGAAGCAGACGATATTCTACTGAAAATATCATGGATTCACACTATGCAGATGGTTAAGCGCTTCTCACAAATACACCTGCCCAAGCCGAATCTCTGTTGCATAGGTTGGAGCAGACAGCAAGATGCATTGGATTCCATGTGGACTCAAGTAAAAGTCTTCATGTGTGTTAAACAAAATGGTGCCATTTTCACATTAGATAGAAAATTATTAGACCAGTTCACATACATAGCATATGTATGTGCACAGAAAGTAATGTCAATATACGTATAAGAAATACATGGAATGCTATTAGCAGGTTATTGATCATATCAAAATCTGATCTCTCATAAAATAAAACGGGAATTCTTCCAAACTGTACCCCTGTTAGTATGACTTGAACTTAAAAGATTGCTTAAAGAAAAAGCTAGATGGGAATTACGGAAGAATTCTGCATGTTGTTTTGAAAGAATTTTGAAAGCAGTACACCAGAAAA
The DNA here is from genome assembly GCA_023376005.1 of Doryteuthis pealeii. Lineage (NCBI taxonomy): Eukaryota > Metazoa > Mollusca > Cephalopoda > Myopsida > Loliginidae > Doryteuthis > Doryteuthis pealeii. The sequence goes on from CM042153.1 coordinate 49,644,585, forward strand.
AGTACCTATACAGCCACATCACCTATCACACAAACCATCCAGATAAGATGAAGAATACAATATAGGGTCTGTAGAAGAATAAAGATGTGACGTTGTCCTGTGGACACACCACCTATGTGTAGACACTGGAGGCCAGGATCAATGACTGATAGATATGGGTGGCCAGAGAGAATCATGAGAATCCGTGCTGTCAGCATGACTTGATGAGGATCGAAAAATATATTCAAAATAGATACCGATGCGATAACGTACACGTCTTTGGTGGGTGTAAATTTATTTATTTTTCTAATGGAAAAATCATGTTAGATTTTAACAAATTTCAAACACAAATTGTAAAATATTAAATATTCAAAGACTGGGTCATGTAAATAGATATTTTGAAACTAAAGAATGGTTTGTTGGTTTTCTTTTTCTTTATCTGAAACGAGTTGTTATATTTCCCAGATCTCTCCAAGTAGAAAAGATATAAAATAAACCAATAAGGCCAATCTGAAAGTCAAAATCAGTTAGGACAGAGAAAATCTTTTTAAAAAGTCCAATTAAATCGTCAAACCACTTGAAGAGAAGAACTAGTCTTTCGCTGGATGTCGATTACCACATTTCATGTTAATCTCATTGAACAAACTCTAAAATATTAATACAATAAAACCCTCTGAAAAAAACGTTCATTGTGTATGCATCAACTCATCTAAACGTTCTTATAATTCTACACAAGAATGCATAGACGTTTTATAGGGTTAAAAAAAACTGTGACAAAAATACTTATTAAAGTATTATATAAATAAAGCAAATATAGAACGATAACGCATCTAACTATGATTTCTCAAAACCAAGCTTATGCAGCAGAAATCTCGTCAAAAAAATAAACACCTGGGCTGTCTGTAACGATACAAGATGCGTCAGTAGCGAAGAAGGACAGTGAATTTGGCTGACCTAGGTCAAGCGGAACCTATTGATGATTAATGAGCCTTTGGCGATTCTAACTAGATAAAGAGACTGATTCCTCATCAAAATAACACATATTTTCAACCAATAGACCGAGTTGTTAACCAGCCAAAGCATACAGACTAGCCAGGGTTCCTACTGAAACAATTCACCCCCCTCTCTCTCTCTCTCTCTCTCTCTCTCTCTCTCTCTCTCTCTCTCTCTCTCTCTCTCTCTCTCTCTCTCTCTCTCTTTGCTGAGAATAAACTACAATTTGCTACAACTTGTCGTCTGAGACATTTTTCCCAGAGAGTGTTTTCTATACGTCTTTGGCCATTTCATCTTATTTCTGTGTCCAGCTACAAGCGAACATCTACAAGCCCACCAAGACCTCCGATAGCTAGACCAAAGGACAAGGAAATTGATGACAATTCACAAGGTAGTACACCCGGGAGATCACATAGACACACTATATGTGCCAACAAAAGGAGGAAGATGTCTCGCCAGCATTGATGATCACGTAGATGCGATAATTAGTAGACTCGAATAATACATTTAAAAGAGCAACGAAAGGCTGATTACAGCAGTAAAGTAACAGCAATTGCAAGATATGGCAAAAAGAAAAACAACAAAACTTTTTAAAAAGAAATGGGAAGAAAAACAACCATATGGATACCTCAAGTAACAAACTGGAGTGATTGCATATGATTAGACCTAGAAATAGCTCGGAAAGGAATACCTCAAAACCGAAAATCAATCTCTAATAATAGCAGCACAAAATAATGCCATAAGTGCCAATTATATCTAAATGAAGGTAGATCAAATGCAACAGAAAAGGATAATTACATAAGCGAATGCAGTAAACAACTGCAAATTGTCATCATATTAGGCATAACTCGGAATTTTTATCATATCATTATATGGTATATGCATCAACCAGAAGCAGTCCCATGATATATAAAATTCTCTTGGAATTTGAGATATAAATGGATCCCCTATTCCCGGCCAAAAAACCAGACCCAATGTTAGAATAGCAAGAAAACAAGAACTTGTCATTTATTGAATTTTACCCTTACGGCAAACCACAGAGTGAAAGGGGAAGAAAGCGAAATTATATAAAAATATTTGGACTTTGACAATGGATTGAAAAAACTGGAACATGAGTATGATACGGATACGAATTGTAGTTGGAAGAATCGAGACCATTCAGACAACAACATATATAGAAGAAATATATGGACGGGCAAGGCGTGAAGAAGATACTTAATAAGAGCTCTCCAAGGGAACTGAACACACAGAATATTGAAAACCACAAAATACAAAAATACAGAACCTCCACTGCAACAACAATGTTAACACAAAAAGAAAGAAATAGTGTAGAGCTGATATGACGATCGCCCTCTTGTACGTCAATCATCTGATTCAAGGCTAGCAGCTAAACTGACTTATATAGAGTTTTGCTAACGAAGACCTTGGTTTCCGAATTGGCTAATGCTGGTGCCAACCAGTGTGCATACTGGGTGTTGTAAACATTTTGACATTTTTTTATTCGTTGGCAAGTTAGTTGAAAAATCCTTTTTAATAAACTAAAAAAATATAGATGAATTTACGATGAATGGGGCACAGCGCGTTAAATTTTATAAATCTTCACTGGCTAAAATAAATAAACCGTACATATATATATATATATATATATATATATATATATATATATATATATATATATATATATGCACACATGTATATATGATCGGATTAAAACACCCTGTCTAATAATTTAAATAAACAAGGAATAAACATACTATACTCTTGGTGTAATATTTAAAGATAAAGAAAACAATATCTGTACTTCAGGAATATGTGAAACACAAAAGAACCCCATATCAGATATATCAGAATTAAGAATCCTTGATCGAAATTTGAACAAATAAAAAAGTTGCCGTATTTGAGATAAAAAAAATTTTCCGATAGTCGAAAATTTTTACTGGATTTATATATTTAAAACATACGAAATGCAAATGGCTGAAAAGTATGTACACTTTATTAAAGAAAGAATGTTATCGTATAAAAGAATTAAAATTAAATTTGGATGAAAATGGTGGAAGTGTAAAACTAAATGGATTCCAAAATATACTCGGATTAAAATAAAATTCTTCAACAATTTAACAAAACATAATTACTTATTTATTCGGGTTAAGATTTTTTTAAATCATATATATATATATATATATATATATATATATATATATATATATATATATATATATACGAACGCCTGTGCAGATTAGGAACGATCATACACAGTGTCGCACAAGAAGTAAAAAAAAAATAAATACGACAAGGTCCCAGGTATGAAATGCTACGATTTCATAGAAGGGAGAAAAGGGAAAATCAAGTCCTCTACTTCCTGCTTCCAGAGAGGCCGTGAATAAATCGAGAAAGAAGAATCAGTATTGGTCAAGCCAAAGAAACACAGACGCGATATCATATATATTTATAACAAAAAAAAACAAACAGTGTTTTATAATTGAGTAAATAATAGCGGCTAACGATCCTGACTTTTAGAGCCGTCCATTCATTTAATACATTTAATATACATTCGTCCAAGGATTTCCCCTTTTTTTATATTCATAATGTTTCACAGTTAAAATTTCATATCAGAAAATGTCCATGAAGATATAGGGCCAGATATAATAATAATACAAAATACTGGAACAATGTAAGACTTACTTTGATAGAAGAGATCTCTTTAATACATTCCCTTTCCGTCTCTCATTTATAATTTTATAATGCCACGTTAATAGGAGGTTTTTTTTCGGTCTTTTTCTTTTCCACAAATAACTTTGTAATATCTCCTTAATGAATAGTGGGCAGTTCAAAGTCACCCGATATGTTTTTTAAAGGTTTAGAATTTTCTCTGTATCATATTTCAGTTGAGGCATTTCTTCCATCAATCTCATAGTAGCGGCGAGGTTTCTTCGACGTCTGATCGTCTTAAAATCTACGGGGCTTGTGTCTATAAAAGCATTTGTTCACAAATGGGCGGGAAATTCTTATCGAGACGCTACCGTTATGCTTTTGGGGTCGTAGCGTACTTAAAATTTGACTATGGGTAACGGGGTAGGGAGAATTCGGGTCACCAAAGTTCGTGGCCGGTTAGGACACCGGTGTTAGGGGTTTAGGGGGTGGTGTTATGATGCTTAGTTAGTAGAGGTAGTAATTGGAATTCAATATATTTCTGTTCTCCTAATTTCCTCCCTAACTCGTTTTGTTCTTCTCTCTTTCATTTTAAAATTTAGCAGTAGTAAATGTACTCTTACCTACATATTCATGACAATATATATATATATATATATATATATATATATATATATATATATATATATATATATTTAAAAAAACTAAAACGAGGAACAAACAAGGATATCGCAGAGGAACTAGAATAAATTATCTACGATTTATAGCCCAATAAATTTTAAAGAAGGCAAAGACTAGGAAGAAAACTAGACATAGAATGGATAGACTACAAAAAGCATACGACATAATAACGCAAACATGGATATTTTGAAAAGATATCAGAGAAAATCATAAACTATATAGATTTATAGAAAGTTGGAGTATAACTATCAGAACAAAAAGAGAACAAAAAGAGATAAAAATCCAAAGAGACATCTTTCAGAGAGACTTATTCTAGCTACAACTATTTGTTATAGTAATGACGCCACTCAATCACATACTAAGAAAAGGCAAAGAGTGCTACAGATTTATAAATTCGCAAGAAAAGACACACCATTTCATGTATGATATTTAAAATGTTGACAATAATGAAAAATAAATAGAATCCCTACTATAATTTATTAAAATCCTCACTCCAAATAAAGAAATGAAATTTGGAATTTAAAAATGCGCCTTGCTTATAATAAAAAAGGAAAAAGAGAAATAATTGAACGAATAGAACTACGCAATCAAAAAAATATCAGCACACTTGAAGAAAGGGTAAACTACATATATTTCGGAATATTAGAAGTGGACACCATCAAACAACGGAGTTTTTTTAAGTATAAAGGAGTACCTCAGAATAACAAGTAAACTTCTTGAAAAAAAATGCTCTGTAGCAGAAACTTAATAATTGGAATAAATACCTGAGCTGTTTCCCTTGTATGATACTCTAGACCCTTCTTAAATTGGACTAAGGATGAACTCAGATGGACCTAAGAACAGGAAAGTGATGTCAATGCGCACGAGGTCTTACATCTAAGAGATGGGCATTATGTGACCAGAAAAGGTAGAAGAGGACTCACAAGCATTGAGAACTGCATGTATGCAGCAACAAAAGGAATCAAAGAATAAAAAAGAACAAAGAAAGATTTATTACAGCAATAACAATAGGACAACAAAAATCAAAAATATCTAAATGGAAAGAAAAATAAATCTATGGATACTTTATGATAAGATTTGATTTCCGGAAGAGAAACTTCAGTAGAGTGACACAAAGCAATAAAAACTAATTATATCGAAAAGAAAACTGATAATAGGCAGGATTAGAGCAAATGTTGGCTCTGTGGTGATAGAGAGATGAACCAGTTAATCATAAAATACGTGGATGTAGCAAACTAGCACAAAAGGAATACAGGCACGACTAAGTAGGGAAGGTAATCCACTGGGAATTGGGCGAGAAACTGAAATTTCACCACACTAACAAATGTTCAAAGCACAAACCAGAATCCATCCTTGAAAATGAAACGCGTAAAATTATCTGGGACTTTAAGATACAAACAGATCCCCTAATCCCGACCAGAAAAGCAAACCTAGTTTTAATTAACATACAGTGGATTTTGCTGTATCAGCAGATTGATAGGATGAAAATGAAAGAAAGCGAAAAGCTCGACAAATACCTGGACCTTGTCAGAAAGCTAAAAAGGCTGTGAAATCTGAAAGTGACAGTGATACTAATCATATTCTGAGTCCTTAGAACGGTGCCTAAGAACCAAGAAAAGAGACTCGAAGAACTGGAGATTAGAGAAATAATTGAAACCACCCAGACCACAGCACTGCTAAAATCAGCTAGGATAATTTGAGGTGTTCTGCAGACCTGAAGAGACTTACTGTCACTAACACTGCAGTAACCATCAGGAAAATGCCGGTGTGAAAAAATAGCAATGGGGGAAATAATCGCAGCACAAGACAATTAGAACAAATTATATAAAGGCAAAAATAGATAAGACGCAACATAATAGTAAGTGCAGAATGTGTGGAGATAGAGACGAAACGGACATATAATAAGCGAATGAAGCAAACTAGCACAAAGAGAGTACAAGACAAGGCACGATTGGGTGGGAAAGATAATCCACTGGGAATTGTGTAATGAATTCAATTTTCCCCATACAACCAAATGGTATTTGCACAAACCTAAACCTGCCCTAGAGAACGAGACGCATAACATTCTCTGGGACTTCGAGGTACATACGGATCACCTAATCCCGGCCAGGAGACCGGACCTAGTATTGATTGACATGGAGAAGAGAACCTGTCATCTCGTAGATTTTGCCATCACGACCGACCACCGAGGGGAAAATGAAAAAAAGCGAAAAGATAAACAAATACTTATACCTTGCCAGAGAACTGAGGAAATTTTGGAACATGAAGGTGAAGGTCGTGCCAATTGTAATTGGTGGCCTTCGAACGGTTCTTAAAGCTCTGGAAAAGAATTTGGATGAATTGGAAATCAAAAGAGGAATCGAAACCATCCAAACTACATCACTGTTGGGATCGGCTAGAATACTCAGAAGAGTCCTGGAGACCTAAGGAGACTTGTTGTCACTCAGCCTCCAGTGAACCACCAGCTACAGCAGGTGTGAAAAACTAATAATAATAATAATAATAATAATACTAATAATAATAATAGACAAATATAACCTAAGGCAGATTAAGTTGACTATAGAAGATATTTACAATCCTTGAAAACAAATCTTTTGCTTTTAAATGAAATAAAGTAAAAATTGGTGGAGTGACCATTTGTTGGTATCAGTGAGGGAGTCTTTCCCCTTTTACGTTTTTTTGCTGATGTGAAAGCGTCATATCTACAATCAGCTGCCCACTTTACCGCACAGATCAGATTACCCAATCTGTGCTACTCATGCGTTGAGTTGGCGGGTATTCCTTGCGATTCCTAGGTGGATGCTCTACCGACTGAGATAAACCGGACCCAGAAATAAAATAATATAGTAATAATGAGTAAGTTGTCAAAATTATGCAAAAAATTAAAATAATACTGAAATCTCACTTTATCAGTTATTTTTACCAAAATGACATGGAAATATTTTGAAAAATATAGTTTAAGTTTATTCAAAGAAATTACCATTGGCTTCAATGACGGCATTTCAGGCAACTTGGGAATCTCTTGCAAAACTTTCTGACGGTCTCCTTGTTTAAATGAGTAAATACTGCCGTTATCGTTACCTTTAGTTCATCTTTGGTGTTGCAGGGAGTTTTGTTGGTCTCTCGCTCAACCGCACCCCACACATAAGAATGAAGGGGATTACAATCTGGAGAGTTAGGTTGACAGATGTTAGGGGTGATGTGGTCGCATAAATTTTGTCACTGTCAAGACTAGGTTCTCCTGCTTGTTGGGCAATAGTGAAAAGTCCTGTTGCTCGATGTAGGGTCTTCCAGCAGCCATCATATCGATCCAAAGCAGCATTGCCTCTTCCAGGCATTTGATGTAGGCTTCCGTGTTGAGTGTTAGGCTTTATGTAAAGATGAATGGAGGACTAATGTCATCATCGCTAGTGACTACCTCACACACCATAATGTGTGCTGTGTGTTTGGTGTTATCGCCATTGGTACTGTGAGAATAGAGCAATCCAACGATTGTTCTGTGAGTTCGCCATCCAAGCCGAAAATTTTCTCATCCAAGCAAAACCAAAGCATGTCCCATTGGGGAGAACGTTTGAGGTTTTTGAAAAGCTTTGCAGCGCAGTCTTTCCTTCATGACCTTTGATTTAATGATGAAACTCATTTCAGATATCATTGAAAAAACTGAAAAAATACTTGATTGGCTCTCAGAAGTAGTAACATACCTATTTCCAAAAACAAAGAAAACTACAAACACAACAATTACTGACATCATATGCCTTCAAACAAAATAATAACATTGAATTTAAAGGAGATAATTGTCAAATTCATAGATTGTAAGGATATCTCGCGTTTAGAACATTAGAAAGTATTACTATAAAAATATTTGATTAACATGCTCCATGAATTTATTTCAAAAGTTCTAAACATTGTAAAGATTTCCCAGTTATAATAACAATCATAAAATACAATATAAAAAGATGGCAGATTAACCTCAGATTAATATAGGAAACAGGAATGCTTAAAAGTAATAATCTACACATTAACAATATTCCAAACAGACTATGGATGACTAATAAAACAATACCTATTCTACGTGGATGAAATATGCAAAAAATAATGAAAATTCTAAATATTTAGGAATTGATCCAGTGAATTGTATCTATTCACTTGATCAATTCCTAAATATTTATAATTTTCATTATTTTTTGCATATTTCATCCACGTAGAATAGGTATTGTTTTATTAGAACCAGTAAAACAAAACCGCCCTTCGGGTGGTGTAAAAATAAACTTTTGAAAAATATAGCCTGAGGGGAGTGGGAGTATCCAAGTAAAATTAATAAATCAATTAATGTAATAAAAAACAACAATGCCAAAATAGTTTTTTAAAATTCTTCCTTTTATCTTAATAGATAAATCTATAGAGAGAAGATGATAAAAAAATATTTTATTTTGATAAATAAAACACTGAATGATAATAAAAAAAAAACACTCTTCCTTTTTATCGTAATAAAATTTATTAAAATAAAAGGAAGGGTGTTTTTTTTATTATTATTCAGTGTTTTATTTATTAAATAGATAATACACTACACTGAATAATAAAAATACAGTTTTTAAATAAAATTTATCTTTTCCAGCGTAAAAGATGTAAACAAAAAAATAAGTTGGTAGGTTTACGTTTTTTCAAAGTTAAAAAAAAAAGGTGTTACAGTTACATTAATAAAAGTTTGCAAATACAAAATTAAGATATATTGAGCAAAAGTTATAAATAAATTTCTTTACAATTAAAGTAAAAAAAAATTAAAAAAAAAAAACCCAAAAAAACAAAGAATAAATAAACGGCGGACCTGAACTTTTGGACCCCCACCCCCCCCGCTCTAAAATGTTCGTTTTTAATTTTTTTTTTTTTTCAACGGATTATTATTGATTGCACACCAATTTATCCGATTGTAAAAAAAAAAAAAATTTTAGTTATTTATTTTTCGAGTTTTCAGGGGGGGCTCAGTTCCCTGTATAAGTTTATCGTAAATCGATCCCCCATATCGGAACCGCTAAAAAAAAAAAATATTCATTTATTTTTTTCTTCAATGGATTATTATTGATTGCACACCAATCTATCAGATTGTAAAAAAAAAATTCTTAAAAGTTCTTTATTTAGTTGTTTATCGGAACCGCTCAAACTGAACTTGCACAAAGGTGTCAAAGTTAGGGTGGCCCAGAAAAAACAGAACCGAAATTATTTATTTATTTTCCCATTAAACTAACCTTAAACCCCAACACCAACCCCAACCCCTACCCCCCTCCCTAGTTAAAATTAACAGTTTTATTACAACATTTATGGGTTCTGTTTTTTCTGTGTCACATTAATTTTGACACCTTAGTGCAAATTCAGCCCAACTGTTAAGATAGAGAGGTTCCGATATGGGGGTTCGATTTACTATAAACTTATACGGGGAAATGAGCACCACTGAAAACTCGATAAATAAATAACTTTTTAGAATTTTTTTTTACAATCTAATAGATTGGTGTGTAAACGATAATAATCCATTGAAGAAAAAGAAAAAAAAATAACAAAGAAAAAAATTTTTTAAGCGGTTCCGATATGGGGGATCGATTTACGATAAACTTATACAGGGTAGTGAGCACCCTTGGAAACTCGAAAAATAAAGAACTTTTTAGAATTTTTTTTTACAATCTGATGGATTGGTGTATAATCGATAATAATCCATTGAAGAAAAATAACAAAAATTAAAAACAAAAATTTTAGAGGGGGGGTTCCAAAAGTTCAGGTACGCCAAATAAACAAAACTTTTCCGTCTACGTCCATGTGTAACGTGGTGGTAGCGATATATTCACAGTACCAAAAGCGATATAACTTGTATAGCGGGTCTTGTCAACGTGCCTCCAAATTCACGACACTAAAAAGGTATTCGGCACGTGGCGGTCATCTTGTCGATAAAAAAGTACAACGCGAGAAATATATCGTCACAGGCTGCTTAGCTTTTATTTCCACGCTCGTATCCTGGGCTCTGTTCGGAGAGGAGGAAAGGCAGAGAGAAAGAGAGAGAGGACACTGATAAATTACTAGGCACCAGAGGCCCGTCCATTCCCCTAGGCCTCGAAAAGCAAAAAGAGGCTGGTATTCTTCTTCGTCGTTCCACGTCACCACGTGACTTCCGATTCCGGTCAACACCCGAAACTTCCAGTTGACATTCAATTCTCCATTCGGGGGGGGGGGGTCACGCCCCGGTCAAAATCACGACAACGATTTTGTGCTCATCACTATTTTTTTTAAACCTTTACTATCTCTTATTTCTTCTTCCTCTCTTTTCTAATATAGTAGTTCTCGCTCAGGATAATCCCCATCTTGCTACATTCCTCCCTTACCATCATTCTAAAATTTTTACTCGTAAAAATTTTCAAAAGTATCTTTTTTTTTTCAAGAATATGCGTAATTATTCATTAGATTTTTTTTTAATTCCTTCTATCCGATATAGACTTTCCTCTCTCCGATAGATCCACACGAGCATTCAATTTTACAATAATACAACAAAAAAAACACATACATATATAAAGCAAAAAGAACATTTACAAAATCATTAATGCAGGTGATATTCTCCTCTTTGCTCTGCAATTGTGCACTGATCTTATTTACTTATTTGTTCATTTTTTATTTTTTTAAGGAAATACTTTCTCCAAGTTGAATTTTTTTTAACAATTTTTTACTCATTTATTTTTCTTTCTTATTAATTTCTTATTAATGCAGACCTATACTGATTTATAGCTTCTCAAGCAACAGCGTTATCCTCGCCTTCTTCAGCTGGTCAATAATTCTTTTCTTTATTATTCCTTCTCTTTTTGTTCATTTTCATACTTTTTCGTTTTTCATTTATTTATCTTTAATTTATTTCCGAGCGCCAATCCACCCCTAATAGGTGTTTTTTTTAGAGCATCTTTGCTATGTCCTCAACAAGCTTTTAAACCAGAGCCCTTTAAAACTATCTGTATGACCTCCGTCACGCTTAACAACTGAATGACTTTTCCTTATCCTCGTTTCATAGACCTCTTCCCCACTGTCGCTGTCTGATGGGGTATCATATTTCCTTGTGGGCAGCACTGGTTGACCCCGGGTGAACTCGCTGCTACTACCATAATCCTTTCTACTTACAACGTTTTTGCTACATAGTAAACTACTTTTCTTATTCTGTTCCATCGCTACTTTAAGCGTGGCTATTTTCCTTGTCATAAGGGGAATATATGCTTTTAAGTCTTCGAAGTCACTATCTTACTGTACTGTTTTCATTTTAGCCATTTCTGTTTTAGGGGAATCTTTCGTGATGCTATTCACTGTCAGAGTTATTTTGTGTGTAGTGTTTTCTACATATTTCGGCTTCTCAATTTGTTTCTGTTTTTTGTAGCTTTCTATTTCAGGAATTTCTCCAAAATTATTTTTATCATCACTAACGTCCCACTGTCTTTTAAATTTCTCTTTCTTTTTCTTTCTTCTATTGGGATATAATACCCCATTGTCACTATCACCTTCACTCGTGCGATTTACGCCTTCCTTAGTTTGGCTATTCCTATGCTCGTCTCTATTCTTAATCTGTTCGGATGTGCTTTTAGAGGTGGGTGTCCTCCACTTTTTATTATTTTTTATAGAACAATTTCTCATAGTGATATTTACTATTACACACCCAACAGCGTCTAGTCTTGTCTTTAGTACCTATCGCAGGATGCACGTTGCAATTCCTAACTGTAGGTACGTTTCTACTCGTGGGCTTGTTAAAACTTTCTCTATACTTTCTCATTTTCTCTATCTTCTAAAATAGCTCTTTGATATGCTCTATCCAAGCCCTTTTCAACACTTTTTAAAGCACTCGTGACAGATTTTAAAGCATCAACTAACCTTGTGGTGAGACCCTGTAAAAATTCTTTAATTGTCTGGGACTCCATTTCGCGAGAACAATTTCAGTCAACAAAATAATATCAAAACTTATTCTACTACTAATAATAAACAGAAAAAAAATGTACAATTTTGCAGAACAAGAGAAAAAGAAATTACCACCTACCTTGTCACTTCTTCGTATATTTTTTTTTCAAAGTTCCTTTTTTTTTCTGTAATGTCCGTTAATTCCGTCGTTTTTTCTTCCTCTTTCTCTTTTTTTTTAAATTCACACGTGGACGTTTTTTTTTTTTTCGCACGTGGGTTTCTTCATCTTTTTTTTTGTAATGTCCATTAATTCCGTCGTTTCTTCTTCCTTTTTCCCTTTTTTTTTAATTCACACGTGGATTGTTTTTTTGTTTTGTTTTTTTCACATGTGGGTTTCTTCTTCTTTTCTCTCCTGTTTTTTCTCTCCTGTTTTTTTTACTTTCTCTCTCGTTTCTCAACAGGTTGCTCCCTTTTTTGTGTCCTTTTCTCTGTTTGTTTGACTCTCTCTTTCTTTCGTTTACGTTAATTTCTGTTACAATTCCGGTCGATGTCTTTTCTTTTTTCGTATCCCTTCGTTGTGTCCGTGGTAAACAGATTGTTCCAAGTTCTTGTTTGATCTCTCCTTTCAACGGCACCAAAACGATATATGTAACGTGGTGGTAGCAATATATTCATAATACCAAAAGCGATATAACTTGTATAGCGGGTCTTGTCAACGTGCCTCCAAATTCACGACACTAAAAAGGTATTCGGCACGTGGCGGTCATCTTGTCGATAAAAAAGTACAACGCGAGAAATATATCGTCACAGGCTGCTTAGCTTTTATTTCCACGCTCGTATCCTGGGCTCTGTTCGGAGAGGAGGAAAGGCAGAGAGAAAGAGAGAGGGGACACTGATAAATTATCGTGATCCCACACTAGGCACCAGAGGCCCGTCCGTTCCCTAGGCCTCGGAAAGCAAAAACAGGCTGGTATTCTTCTTCGTCGTTCCACGTCACCACGTGACTTCCGGTTCCGGTCAACACCCGAAACTTCCAGTTGACATTCAATTCTCCATTCGGGGGAGGGGGGGTCACGCCCCGGTCAAAATCACGACAACGGTTTTGTGCTCATCACTATTTTTTTTAAACCTTTACTATCTCTTATTTCTTCTTCCTCTCTTTTCTAATATAGTAGTTCTCGCTCAGGATAATCCCCATCTTGCTACACCATGTCACATTTTAGAAGTCAAATCCGAAAGAAATATATCTCCGCAAATAACATATTTTCCTTCCTTAAATAAAATAAAACTTTTAATAAATCTAAACTGAAAGAATTGAAGAATAAATTAAATAACAAACTCACATGACAATAACATTTTTTAAATCAATTACTTACCTAAAATGCATCAACTGAGTTCTTGAAAACAATGTTTTGTTTTGACAAATATCTTTGTTAAATTACTTAATTCTCCAAAATTTTATTAAAATTGAACGAATGTTAGTTTAAAAATCCATCAACAACTTGAAATCTATCACTATTTTCCATAAATTGCTTTAAAACATCAACAAACATTTAGTTTAGTAAAGTGTAATGAAATATATTAACAGGTACATACGAATAGAGGGGTTATTTTTTGTTTTTCACCGGTTTTTAAAAAAATAAACAAACCTATATATGTGAAGAAAACATATTTTAAAATAGATATTTTAAATTGTATTTTAATTAAATGAATGGGTAAAAAAAATAACTTCTTATAACTTAATAACTCTATCTTTCGTTTTTTTTACGGTAACGAAAACGGAAGCAATCGCGGGCAAAATACCTTAAGTAATAATTTAACGTACATTATAAATAAGTAGCTTTATAGATAAATTTCTCGCAAAACTTTATACATTAAATAATTATAAATACAAATAAAAATCAAAATAACTATGTAAAAATGTATATAACTAAACATGCATTTATTGAAAGATTCGTTAAAAAACCGCCTAGACCATAAGATATTACAACGACAATTTCATAATGTATATAAACTAATGTTCTACTATATATTCTATGTATAAATTATATTGATTATAAATTAGGTTCTCATTAATAAATGCTTAAGATTATTGTGGAATCTGTGACGTAAGCCATGACGTAGTTTCGGCATCAGACAGAAATGCAATCTATCTCCATTATATATAGATATAGATATGAATTTTTTTTTTTAAATAGAGAAAAATTCTATAGAAAAATAAAAGCCATGTTAAGAACAGAATTGAACGTAAAAAATAAAGTTATAGCAATTAACTGACAATACCACTAATGACATACCGATTTATATGATAAACTGGACGTTAGCTGAAATCTGAAAAAAGATGGATACTAAACTTAGGAAAGTAGCCACAACCTAACAACCTATCATAGAATGAATGCATCACCTAAGAGCAGATATGAATCATCTGTACATTAATAGAGAAAATGGTGGAAGACGCTTAATCCAACTAGAATTGACCTACAAAACAAGCACTATAGGATTGAAGAAACACTTAGACACTACAACAGATTGGGTGCTACATCCACACGAGAAGCAAAAGAAAAAATATTTAATTAGTAAAGAAAGCAATACTTTTTCTAAACAACTCGACTTGATTCCAACTTCAGTGAAGGTATTCTTTCAAAGGTTTACAAACGTTTTAGCCTACTTTGACGCTCGAGCTTAATATGCCTCTTGGCTAAAAAACGGAAACCTTAAGTCAGCATATTTTAAATTTTAAATATTGGAAATTTTAAATTTTAACAGACCCGGAGAGCGGAGAGCGTGACGGGATTCTAACAACTTGGGCGAAAAATACTTCCGCGAGTTAGTCGGGGGATTCTATCACATTGACTTGGAGAGGTGCATAATAGACTTGAACCGGTAGGGGTGCCTCTGGTCAGCTTTCAGCAATTTTGACCAAGTGTTAGTAAGGACAGTATGGTGAAGTAAGACCATGAGGCTCAAATTTACCCGATACAAAGAGATCGCGATATCTAGTCTGCTATGACGTGGCTACGGTTCGGAGGTGCCTACGCCCCTGTCACACACGGAAAAGGGGAAAGATGTAACAGAACCATAAAATCCTATTGTAGCCAGGAAGTAATGCGCCATACTGGAAGCAGTGTAGTGACACAATGCGACACGAAAGTACAATGTTTCATTTTCCTCAGGTCCGGTCGACACGATACAGGGTCAAAGTCAGGCGAATATATTCCGTCCTACGACCTGAACCACTGCATAATTAAGGAACGTACAAGTTTTTGGATCGTGTCTGGATCAAAGACCCTAAATGTAGATTCAAAATGAACTGGATGACTAGAGTCAACAGACAGTACTCCGTAGAAGACGATGGAATTCCACGTCATGTAAAAGACGAGCGTCCCTTCTAAGCCATGCTCATCAGAAAATGAGAGCACCTCTGAGGAAAGTGGAAGGCTGATACAAGTAGGATCAACCTTGTCAGAGCCATCCGATGACGATTTGTCTGACAACAACCAAGGTTTACCAAGCAAACACCCCGTTACCAACCATCAGGGTGAAAATACAAGAATACTTCATGAACGCACATGCAGATAACCAAGCCTGTGCTGTTCCCCTTTAAAGTGTCCGTCAAAATCGATGTGCGCCCAATTGTACTTTTATTGATCCTGAGATCAGGTGGGACAGAGTTGTGAAATGGAATCGAGAGTCTTAAACTTATACGATGAGAAGATACTGTCAGATTGGAACTGCCATTTGTAAATCAGTCAACGTACATGCGTGGTTCTGTTTTAAGACTGTCGTTAATTTGCGTGAATGATCGGGCTGCACCGATGATCAACATTATGATCTCAGGACTGACCAGTTCAGGTGACCGGATTCTTTGCGGCTGTTTTCTATTGATATTCAAACTAGATAGGTAGTCAAGTTTTGAGTCGTTTAAAATCATGACCATTGACTTGTCTATGTCACTATTAGGTTAAACAGGACTACTGTCAGGGTAACTAGAAATTCAACACTTCCTTTTTGAATGAGAAGGATTTTCAGAACAAAATATATCGGAAATTGGGTTATCTGCCCGCACCGGAAGCCCGGACAATAGGGGACAGAGGTAAGAACCCTGACTCGAAAGAACAGACCCGGCAGGCGAAGGGTACAGTACTAGATGATACTAGCGGAAGAATAGAACTACCGCGACTTTACCGGACAACTTAGAGACATTGCAAAGACCTATACAACTAAGATAAGTGTATTTGAAACTCATTGTATTACCTATAAATATATCCCCGCCAAGAGAATTCCTCTGGCAACTCCAAAAGACAATTACACAACTCTTAAAGACATTTGCATAATAATTGTACACTCTAACACATTACTACTAACCCAGAATAAACTGTTAACCCAAATATACACCCTATATTTGCCTTGTACCTTTCATTTACAACAGTCATATTGTAACGTTACTATTTGTTTACTTTATTTCTGTTAAATACTAAAGCAGGAATTGACACATCCAATAATTGAAATAGTTACTGGGCTAAATTTAAGTGCTAGAATTAGATCCTTTGCTGCTGACTACAGTAGAAGACTCGAGTTTCATAGACGAGCAGCGGAAAGGGCACAAAAATATACATTCCGAAACTTTCATTTTATAGCTCTGCTCAGTTCGATGCTTATATTAACGACTTCTCTCGCCTCAAGACGACCGAGACGTATGGGTGAGAGTGGCACATTACAGAGGCTGTAATTCGGCAAGTACTGAAGTCAGTCGGATCGGACAGAACTCCTGGAATTGATGGTCTTTCTTACGAGGTGTCGCAAATGTTTGTGCCATTGCTGGCGACGATCTAAAACAACTAAAACAATTAAAACAAGTGACGATTCCCCAACGCTTTCCTAAGGCTATAGTAAAGTTGATTTGTAGGAACAAACATAGTGGTGACGGAATTAGAATTTTTTTTTACCTTTGACGATATTAGATATGGACTTAAATATTTTGGTGAGTATCTTGGCAAACCATGTCCATTGCCTCTGATGGGGTTGACTATGGTTTCTTAGAGGCTGTTTGTCTGTGGCTAAATTTAGAGTAAACTTATTTGCTTTCTCTTATGCGTCTCCTACTCCAGGAGGTGAGTGTAGTTAAATCAAAACCCTTCACTTTGTCTTGATCAATTTTTTAAGGCTGTTTGCTCTCACCCATGCTGTACATTCTTGCATTACAACAATTTCTTTGGTTAAGTTAAGGGCGAACCCAGTATTATGTTACCTGATGCTGCTAATACGGCCAGGTACACCGCTTATGATGACAATATTACTGTGCTTGAAACGAGCAAATACATCGGAAATTATGAGGATGTATCAAAAGCCAAAATTGACCGTTAAAAGTTGGTTGGGTTCTTGGAAAGATAATGCCTTCCCCGGTCCTTTCATTAGGAGATACTCGGTGTCTAGTTCAGTCCCGATTTCCATTGCCATTTTCCTCAGGTGCACTCTGGCCCGGAGTGGTTATGCGTAAATAGATATGTTTGCAAGCTAATAACAATTATATCTACAAAGTTTATTGATACAAATGAAATTAATGATAAATTTATTATGTAAAATATTTCTATCTTATATTTTGATACACGTAGTTAATATAAATATCTAACATAAAAATTATTTATAATAATATACTGACACACATTGAGTTAATGATAATTATTTACTGCAGTTTATACATGAAGTTAATAAAAGCTATTTATTTATTGATATATACACTGTTAATGAATATTAATTCTACCAATTTATTCATGCACATAAAGTTAATGAAAAATCTTACATAAAAATGATTTCTACCATTCTACTGACACACATGAAGTTAATGTAGTTTATTTGTACCAGTTAATTGAAGTTAATGAAACTATTTCTACCAGATTATTAATACATATGAAGTTAATATAAGTTATTTCTACCAATTTATTAATATACATGAAATTAATATAAATCTAACATAACAATCAGTTTATTACGACAGTTGGAGTTATTTCGTCTAATTTATTGAGACACATCTTATTATAATGGAGTGTTGATGTCTGTCTGTAACCGAAACTACGTCACTGGTTACGTCACAAATCCCCAGAAATTCAACAATGTTTTTAGTTTATAGTCAAAACCATGAATACATAGAATAAATCTTATTTATTAATGAGATCTCTATGAAAATCTGAGTTTTCCATGTTATTAGTACGTTTAAAATCCTGCAATGTGTCTTATATATCACTAAGAAATAAAGGTTTACATGATATATGATGTGGTTAATTTGCATACTAGTTTTTTTTAAAAGCTGGTTTAATGAATAATTACTTGGTGTTATTGATCTCTAATATTATATTTTTATTCTCCAAAGTATTAAAATCAATCTCATAAATGATTTTATATAGAAACCAATTAAAATATAATAAAAATAAATGTAATATGTTATGCGTTCTTATTTAATTTCGTTTGTCTTTTTAATTCAATATATTTCATTACATTAAAACTTAAATACTTATGCCCAGAGGGTGCATATTCTTTCTAGTTAAGTTAATGAAAATTATTTCTATCAATTTATTGATACATATAAAGTTAATGAAAAATATAACATTAAAATTATTTCTAACAATATATTGACGCACATTGAGTTATTGAAAATTATTTAAACCAGATTATAATGTAGCGATTTCCTCGGAAGTTAATGGTACGGAGAAGCAATAACAAGGGAAGTAGAAGATGAATCACACCCAAACCAAACAAGGCCAACTGAGAAAAAGGAAAAGAAAAAAAAAAGAAAACACGTTGCTTCCTATTTGAACTAGAGAGAATCAGTCTTGCAACAGATAATCGGTGTTGCGACGTTGTTTCGGAATTTGGTAGCACAGTCTACTAGTCTAGGATCACTGTAGTTGTATAAGAAAGATCAACCCGTTGTAGGTAGAATGGTAATAAAACCAGAGTGATTTCTGCGTCAGAACAACAGCATTATATAATAGGGCATGGTGTGACAAGTGAAATATCCGGTCAACACTTGACCTTTAATGCAAATAATCATGTAATAAATCTGACCAAATACAAGGCAGACACTTCTCAATCATCACTCACTCTACCCGAAGCCGCTGTAAGTACCCATACTTTTTCTGCCAATAGAACCAAACCAAACAAAAATATTTACCACTAGTTTATAAAAAATATTTCTATCAATTTATTATTTCTACAATTATCTTTACACATTTAGTTAATTAGAGTTATGTTGTGTATCGACACTGAATGTGCCATAAAATGTTTAAATAATTCGACATAAAATTACGCAACAAGAGTGGACACGTTGGTAAAAAAATATTCGCCTACAAATCATATATAAAAAAACGAAAAAGACTTTGCATTAAATATCTCACAAGGGTTGAGATGCCATTAAACAATAACCAAACCAATCTACAACAGCGAGGATAAGATCTGATTGTTGTTATTAACTAAAATATCTAGATAAAAATATGCTAATAATACTAACCTAAAATAATTTAGAAATAAAAAATAGTATTTCTTTTTTATACAGTAGGGGTTGGGTGGGACTGTTTTAACAGCAAGTTAGTGCGTGGCTGTTATTTTAAGCATATAATTTTAGCATATGATTTTAGCAAAAATTATTTTATTTTACTAATATGTATTTTTACTAGGTATCAACAATTCAAGCGCCAATTTTAACTTTAAAAACGAATTAAAATTAATTTAATCGATTTAAGGTCAAATTTTTGTTTTAATCGAAAAGTAGTAACATAATGAGCATCAGTTAAAAAAAGCAAAATAATATTACATATGTAGGGGGACCAATTTTCCGCGATCACGGAATCGCGGACGGAATCGCGGAATCGTTAATATGAAACGGAATCTGAGATTTTTAATGAAATTTTCAATAATAAATACATTTTTGGGTTTTCAAATTTTTATTTTAATTCTTTCAAAACTTGACTGTCTCTCCGATTTTTTTGTTAAACGTTTTAATAAATAGAACATAACATAACCTAGTTATTTCCTTTAAAATTGATTTTACAAATATGAGTTATTTTTCCTTTTAAGATCCAAAAAGAATTAAGGGTAAAAGTTTTTACCTAAAAAAAGAAAAGTGGATCGTAGATTTTCTGATGAAATTGATTAGTCTTATATTTTTCTAAGAAACTAATGTAAGAAAGGAAAGTCGGTCAGTCCTCTAAAGTGGGAACGGGAAGGTAGACATGTAGAAATTGGAAGGGGGAGATACGAAGATCAAAAAGTTTAACAAATTCATTTCCTCGAGTATATTTACCTCATACCCCACACCCCACGTATATGGGTGAGGCACAAGGCCCTATTAACGTGGGACCACCCACAAGCTGAGACTCATGGGTGGCAGGTGGAAAAATTGCGTTGATCCCGTCGGCATTCCCCCAAGGGGGTGCCTCAGGCGCTGGCCACTAAACCCAGCCCTGCCCCTTTAAATCAAGGGGGCAGGTATTGCCTGGGGTGATAGCCCCCTGGGATTGACTCTTATAATTTAACCTCTGACAGGTCCAGCGGCCGAAACTCACTGGACCCTGGCCGAAGCCCCTCAAGGCTCCGTTTGATTTTTTACAAAATTTCCAAGTAAAAGATTCTAAACAACTTGTAAACTTGTTTTATGAATATGACGAAAGAAAAGTAAATGCTACTATCACGTGACCATATAATTTAGAAATAAAGAAAAAACTTTCCCAAACGCCATTTTATGAAACGACTGGCTCGTCTACTCCAAAGCTTACCGTTACACAGGGATTCTCCCGGATTCATAATTGTATCACTTCACCATTGTAAAACAAATTTAAATTTAATAAAAAATCCTCTAATATCATTAACTATCAATGATTATTTTTTCATATATTATCTATTTTTCAAAACTAGTTGTATGAATAAGCAACGGATTGCCAAGATGGCTGAATCAAATCAATATAGTGAATCACCTTCAACCTCAAAAGTTGGACCTGCTCCTCTAAAAAAACAAAAACAAAAAGTGACCCCAGTATGTAAAATTTGTGCTAAAGCTAAAGTAGAGCAATTTCTTGATGACTTTTATGCAGAAGAAAATATGTTATTTTGCAAATTATATCTTCATAGTGTTGACATTTTTAGGGTTGACACAATCAATGATCATATAAAATCCAAAAATCATTTGGCAACAAAGTCTTCTCAACTGAAACAGAAGACAATTAGAACTTTGTTTAAATGTAAAGAAGTACGGTATGATTTTGTTCTTGATTTTTTTAAAAATGTGTACTTTGTCTGACATTCCCCTACACAAAATTGACAAAATGAGACAATTTCTATTAAAACACTGTAAGGAAGGTGGTGCAATTCCAAGTGTCAATTGTGTTAGGCAACTTCATCTGCCAAAATTGTTTGCTCTTCATTTTGCTGCCCTGAAAACCAAACTTACTAATCAATCTTTAAGCATCATAACAGATGAAATAACTGTTGTGACCACAGCATTTTGAATGTGATTGCAAGCATTCGTGGGGAGTCATTTCTCATTGATGTTTTAACCTTGGGAGAATGCAATTATCAAACCATCAATTAAGTCAGGCATGTATCCGAGCTGTAACTCACGTGGATATTGCATTTGATGATATTGTTGCATTTGTAACTGATTCTGCAGCTTATTGTAAAAAAGCTCATAGGGAAGTGTTATCAATTTTTCTAACAGTTACCATGTGTTGTGCTTTGCCCATATCATAAATCTTGTTGGTGAAGTATTTTCACACTGGTCAGCATTTGATAATGTTACCCAGCTCATTACATTCATCAAGTCAGCCTTTTTTTAAAAAAGCTAGTCGAAAAAGTGATACCTTAAATGGCTTGAAGGTTCCTTGCTTAAGGAACATATGAAATTACCCCCTGTGCCAGTGGCAACCAGATGGAATTCCTGGTTTAATGCAGCCAAATATCACTCATCCTTTGTGCAATTTTATGAAGAGTTCTTTAAACAAGAAAAGAGCCATGGCCTTGCAGTAGATAGGATTCTGGAATTAGTAGATGATGATTGACTACATCATGCCTCTTACCATAATTTTCACCTGAATTTACCTTTTATAAAAGAGAACTGCGTCCGTTTAATAACAGTTTTGACAAGCTTAGATGAAACCAAGTCTCCACTTGCATGTGTTTATAACATGATGGAGGATGTAAAACAGTATTTGCATACTGGTACATCAAAATCAACATTTGGTGTAGAAACTGACCATCTTCTGTCTGAATACAGAGAGGGAGAGAGTTATCTCAAATTTCCAAGATTTGTTCAGCACATCTTTTTTTTAAACTGAATAAATACCTGGATGCTCACCTTGTATATAACTTTTACAAGGCATTTAATCTGTTTGATCCTAGACAGCTACCTTGTATAAGCTATGACATTGATAGTTTTGCAGCCATTAAGGACTTGCAAGATCCTTCTACTGATCTTCTTGAAGAATTACAAATTTATGTGAATTACCAAGATGACTTACTAAATCCTTTTAACATCCCAGCATTTTGGAATGCAAATAAGAATAGATTTCCCCTTCTGGAACAGATTGCCAATAAGGTCATATGGATGCCTGTTACCAGCGTAGATGTTGAACGTTCATTTTCTCAGATTAAACATTTACTAAATAAACAACGTGAAAGTCTTATTCCTGAAAACACCAAGCAACTTACAATGTTGTATTCCAATGGAGATTTAGAAAAGAGATTCGTAGATTGGTCATTTCTTTATTTGGGAAATATCCAATTTTAAATTTGAGGAGTATTTCAACTTGAGATAAATTGTTTAATTCAAATTTTGAATTAATTTATCAAATTTGTTTTTTATATTTTCTTACAAAGATTCAATTATTATGGTTTAATTCCTGTTTTGTAAAATTTTAGTCCAAATGTTTGACTTTCTCAGATATTTATTGTTGAGATTCAAGTTATTTGCCGTTGATTCTTTAAATGTGATTTTTCTGTTAATCTTAATATTGCGAATCAATGATTATAAATGAATCTGGATCCCTTTACAAACACAAAAACAATCTGAATAAGTTCTGATTAAAAGTTCTACCTCAAAGATAATTATGCACTGCAACATTTTATTGTTTTATTGTTTAGTCATGTTACATATTTATTTTTACATATAATTTATTTTTGGACTTTCATTTCACAATTTAAAAAAAGAATTGTAGACATTTGCTATTTCTTTATATGTAATAAAACTTTGAATTATGTTTTTGTTTTCAGTTTTAATAATTATAGCAAATTTTATTTCAATTTTTTTCACAAAATACTATAAAAATGGGAATTACCAAAAGTGGAAACGGAAAAAAACGGAATTGACTAAAAGTGGAAACGGAATTTAGAAAAATTTGAAACGGAAAATCGGGGGCATTAATAAGTAATTAATTTTTGGTACATTTTAAACATTACATTCTGTCAAAAAATTGACGAAAACAGGCGCTTTGTGTCAAGTTAATTGCGCACTACATAAACACGTTATTAAAATTTCAAAACACTTATAACAGTTTCTTCTTAGAAATCAATAACAAAAAAATTGAATACACTATGTACAGAAAATTGATAAACAGCAGAGGTGCTGCCGGTGTATTCTACAGCCTCAGCAGATAGAGTTAAATAAGGGCACAAGCTTAATACTTAGCTCTTTTTAATTGTTACTTTTTAGGAGTAAAAAAGAAAATAAACTAATATTTTTTATCACTTGAACGCAATAATCAATTAAGAAATGAATTTGAGTTTTTGTCATATGTACAAAACAATTTTTAGAAAAATAGATTTAGGTTCCAAAACATGTGAAAGATAAGGATTACATTTTTAAAATGATATTTTAAATGTAAAAAAAAATAATTCCAAAAATAGATATTGTAATATACAAATTCTCGGTAATGTTTTTAATTCTATAAATTATTTTCCTCTTATTCTCTCTCTCTCTCTCTCTCTCTTACCCATTCACTCCCTGGTGTTCATAAATTGTTTTTAGTCCGGTCATTGACGGGGTACATTTACTAGTATATATATATATAATTTCTTCATAAGGAAGAAATATTCCGTGGTCTTTAACAATACCTGCTTAAATGATAATTTGCTGCGAAAATACACAATATATATATATATATATATATATATATATATATATATATATATATATATCTTTTTTTAGCGAGGCCTACTGATGGCGTTGGTCTGGGTTGGCTGATGCCACTTCAAAGGTGCCGACGGTGGCTGTGGGTTGAAGAGTATGTAACGGTAGTTTTTGATTTTTCTGCCCTGAAAGTTAAAAACTCGACTCGTGTTGACGGTAGTGGAGTGGGGGTGAAAGTGTCTGTATACGGAATTTTTTCAATTTTTTCTTAATTATTGAATTATATCACTTAATTATTAAAAATCAGAAAGTACATTTTTGTGTGTTTCTTAGTTATAAACATATTAAGTAGTATGCAAGATTTCAAATCTGAATGGCCTCTCGTTTATAAGTCGAGACGTACATATCAAACTTACTTTTATATATATACTAGCTAAAGTACCCGGTCCATGACCGGACTAAAAAAAAATGGGAACACCAAAGAGTGAGTGGGGAGAAAATAAGAGATAGGTATACCCAATTTAGGTTCATTTAACATCTCATAAAATAAAATAGGGGATGGGGGGATAGACCTCGTAAAAAATATTTCCTCTAATATATTTTTGTGAAAATCGGACCATTAATTGATTTTTCATAGTATATTTTTAAAATCCTCTTGTCGTAAGTTGTTTTTGGCTACATCAACATCGTTTTTCAATCATAATTTTCATTATTTCCGTAAGCTGAAAATTTTTAAAAATCATCAGAAGTTTGTTTAATGTTTCTTCTTTCGAATGGAAAACTTTTTTTGAAGATAATATTAATTTTCATTGTGTTAAATATAGGGGTGGGTAAATTTCACAGGGAAAATTGGTGGTAACTAATAAGAGATAATTATTTATCACATTTTTTTTTTAATCGCCGGGAATTGTCTAATGAATAAACGGTCGAAATAAGTGTTATATTCGAGACGACACTAATATGAATGAATTAAAGTAACTTCAAAAGTTTTTAAAGAATGTTGATAAATGATTAACAGAAATATCGAGATAAGGGCTGAACTTGAAAAATGGTCGGAAAATTAGGGTGACCCCCCAAAAAAAACAGAACCCAAATTATTTATTTATTTTCCCATTAAACTAAACCTAAATCCCAACCCTAACCCAAAACCTAACCCTAACCCTAACCCTAAACCCCATAGTTAAAATTAATAGTTTTATTACAAAATTTGTGGGTTCTGTTTTTTCTGGGTCACCCTAATTATCCGAACGTTTTTTAAGTTCAGCCGAGATAAGTTTGAAAGACCATTTTTGACAGTTTAAAAAAAAAGAAAGAGAAAAAAGGAAGTGGTGACTTAATTTTTTTAAAAATCTGCCTATTTATTTATCATTAGAATTATGATAAATTAGATAACAAATTTTCTTATTCAAGTTATGAACAGGGGGAAAATTTTTTATTTTATGTTTGTTTAGTGTTTAATAAACACGAAAGAAACAAAGCTTAACTTAACATTTCAAACACTGTTTATATACGAAATGTTAAGTTAAACTTCTTCATATAATTTACATCGTATTTTTATTTTTTAAATTGTGTTATTGTTATGACAACTATATGTTAACTTATTTACGAAATAAGTAGTTATATAATTTAACTACCTATTTTTGTAAAAGGCTTTTTTTTCTAAAACTCTTTTGTATATACGAAAAAATTAAATACTGATTAAAAACAAATTTGAGTTATTATTAAATGTTTTCGCTTATTGTTATTTACTCCGCTGTAAAAAATAATTCAATCGATAAAACCACATCTTTCTTGCCAAATAAATATTTGTAAGATAGATTATTTCATTTCATTTCTAACTAAATTAATATTTTAAAGACAGGAATAAAAAGATTGCGATATGAATAAGATTTAATTTTTCGTTAAAACATACTTTTTCTGTCCGAAGCAAAATAATTTTTTTCTAACTCGTTATAAAAATAATTCAATGGATAAAGACTCATACAAATTATATATTAAGAAAGATTATTTTCTCTTTTTTCCAACGATATGGATATTTTTAAGATTGGACTATAAATAGACGATAAATTCCGAGCTGAATGGCATAAGACTGCGAAATTTATTCACTAAAATTGAATTTCACTGCTGTAACAAAAAGTCAGACAGGGGACAATATTTTATCATCAGCACGAATTGGTATACAGACAGTTTTGCAAATTTTTTGTGATTTTGGCTTAATTAATTAATTATATCCCTTAATCAGCAAAAATCAATAACCACATTTGGCGTGTTTCTTAGCTAGAAGGATATTAATATGTATGCAAGATTTCGTATCAGAGTGACCTCCCGTTTTGAACTTATACGTTGACACGTATAACTTTTATATATTTAGAAAATATGTGTGTGTGAGCAGACGTATATGTATATATATATAAGTAAGTAAAGTCGTTGGAGCGGCCTAAAGTCGGTATCAGCCAGTCAGCGAGGGAGGCTATCCCCTTTTCAATAGCGCTAGACCAAGGAGATTGTTTTAGCATCTGAGGTGGAGCGCCACACCTACCATCAGCTCCTTTACCGCACAGATACGCTGAGTTGGCGAGGACCGGTATCGAACTAGGAACCTTGTGGTTTCAGCATTTCTTCTTTCAAACATATTTGGTTGAACTGCGGAGACATTTTGTCAGCAAATATTGTTCATAATAGTTGCCGAATAGATTATATAGTATCAGGCTGGAATTCGCTGATGTATTTTCCATAACTTAATTGGTCCCAAGTACTTTCTGTCCCTTCATCAGGGGGAAATGTAAAAACAATACAACTTGGATTGTGCCATTTATACTGGTGTTCTATTTATACTAGTGTTAATTTTTAAAATTATTATTATGTTCACCCCAGTGAGTTTTTCACACATTATTATTATTATTATTATTATTATTATTATTATTATTATACAAGAATAATCACTTTTCCCCGTTTCCTTATATTTATTCATTTCTTTTTCAATCCTCATACAAATAATTTGATAATATGCACAGTACCTCAATATAATCAGAAGCAATTATATACGCACACATATTAACAATGTCATTCACTCATAAAACATACTGGGACAGAATTGCATCAGTACATACAAATAAAAATTTAAAAAAATCATAAAATACTGTTTCGCCCACATAGTGAGAATAACAGGAAGTGTTCGAACGCTACCTAGCGACAGATGAACCGTGCCACGTCTCATTTTTCACTTATTCAGTCATTCGCCGTTGTATTTTCTCTGTCAGTGATTATTATTTTCTTGGAATTGCATCTCTTGTACTCTCAATATACAATGTCATTGATACGATCTTTTTTATTTTGACAACCAAGTAAGAAAATGCCACTGGTTCAGACAGACAAGCAGTGGTTAACCGAAATAACGGAACCGAAATAGAAAAACAACGTGACCAAATCACAGCATCTTCACTGAAGTCAAATATTAAATCTTCTTTGTTTTTAGCCGGTTACTTCTTTTATTAATTAGTTATAATATTTTCGACTAAATGATTTCATTTTTCCTTACACACACACACACACACACACACACACACATATATATATATATATATATATATATATATATACGTTTTAAAAACGAATGGCCTAAAACATTCCGACTGCAGTTTCTCGCAGTAGCGTGAATCTTCAGGGAATTCCCTGAAGATTCACGCTACTGCGAGAAACTGCAGTCGGAATGTTTTAAGGCATTCGTTTTTTAAAACGTATATTTAGGTCTTTTTATTGAGCACTCTTAAATCGGTTTTAATAAAATCCAGAAGTAAATATATTTGTTTGCTTCATGGATTTACAAGTAAGTGTGATATATATATATATATATATATATATATATATATATATATATATATATATCACACTTACTTGTATATATATATAAAAAGTGTTGTTAAAGTGTTGTTATAAAGTGTATATAAAGTGTTGTCAAACAGGAGAAAATTAAATATTTTATAAATAAGAAGGTTCGCAAAATTGATTATGCTTTCTTTCATTATTTTACATTTGTGACGCATGTTTAAGATCTTCTGATATCTTCTTCAGGTGTTAATTAACCATATTCGGTCCGAATATATATATATATATATATAATAAAGATAATCTAATGAGTCAGACGAACCTACTATTAGTTTCGCATAAAGCTCTTCAGGGCTAAAATCCGACTAAAGAAGAAAAGGAGCAAGACAAATAAATAGTACTAACCACAGTAATCATTTAAATTAGCAAAACCAGATTGACCAATAAAAACACAGAACACTATAAGTTTATTGTTTAATAAAAAATATTTAATTTCTATATTAACGAATTTTTTTTTTTTTTTTTTTTTTTAGAATTAAGCAGATTTGAAACAATTAAATAAGTGTAAGCACCCCATCGCCATTCTCATCCCCTCAACTAAATGGAACCCAGCACGCCAACGATTGTCCATCTCTTTGCCCGTAGTTAAACGATCCATCGATACGACTAAATCTAGGGAGACGGGGTTTATTCAGTAAACCTCGACATCCCGAAACCCATCATGGGAGAAGCAGCAAATGAATTAGGGGATTGGGCATGACTCCCGTTGCTGGTACATAAGCCAATATACCTTTCCCCTGTTGCTACCAAATCCCTGAGGACAATGGGGTTAATTTCCACTGCTGCCACTACCTCCATTATATGGCGAGCAATCAGAAAGGCACACGTTTAAAACGGTCGGGATGCATCCCTTTATTCGAGCGGGGGTTTTCTTATACCCAAGGAAGCAACACCACGTATGCTTAAACAAGCAAATTACGAACAATGTTGGCAAGGTTAGGGGAATGAAAACAACTAAAGAGCGCTCACCCACACTAAATCAAATAAATAAAACCAAATTCTTTAAAGAAGGAGTGTAGCTTTTTTCTTAAAATATCACTTTTTGGGGGGTACTATCATCTAAAATGATCAATCCGTCATCACGATAATTTAGATATAAGTCTTAACTGTTTGTTTGAAATACGCTAGACTTAGCGCAAGATGGCGTCGTCAGTTATGTTATTGGCAAGCTTCATAGGGGGGTTCGGGTCTTTCAACATAATACCCCCCTCAGCCAGCCAGACCCCGTTGGAGCCGATCAAACTCCAACCCGCCACCCTTGTGCAACGCCAACAAAGAAAAAAAAAACTAACTAAATATTTGAAGTGAGCACGCTCACGTACTCACTCCAAATTCTTTATTTCAAAAAACATGAAGTGAATACATGAGCGTTACATCACGACTCGGCATATAGCCGGAAGTTTGGTTTTGGGGGTGGGTTATAAAACTGGTCATACAACTACACTGATCTATCTAGCTAGGTTCAGTCGCCGACCGATTCATTCAAAAAATAAAATAAAATTCTTGCATTCTCTCCTTACGCAGCTCTCTTCCACCAAAATACCTCATTCGCTCTATGCATCTAACCTACTTAAAAATTTGTCCCCATATTCATTTTGATGATTTGGAGATGGAGGGGGTGGGAAAAATAAAAACAGAAAACCCAAGAAACTGAAAATACATGTAAACAAAACCAAAATTTGTGGGTCATTTTTGGTTACCCCCTTTCCCTCAGCTAGTATATCAGCCTGCCGACTGTCTTCCGTACTTTCTTTGAAAGCAAGCCGGTCAGTGCTCTAATAAGGGAGTGGGTGTCCTTATTGGGTTGTCGGTAAAAAATTGGGGTTCTATAGGCCGGGCGGGTTGGGTTACTAAAAATTTGACTTTCCAGGAAAAAACATTAGAGTGACACGGGTGGTTTTATAAAAACTTGGGATTGGGGTCCTGGATCTGTCCTACGAGAAAAAACTGGGGTTGATGATCATTCAGCCTCCTAACTAAAAGGATCTATAGTGTATGCAGTTTTTGCTTTTCTTGGTTTATTTTAAAGACTTTGTTTGTCTATCTAAGGGATGGGGTCCCGAGATGGGATCCCCGTCAGTGCTGGCCATGATGGGCAGGCAACAATGTTTCTACTCCTGCCCCCGTTCTCACACACAAGCTTGCGGCATTTATCCACCTTTTGTTGAATGTCATGGTGTCGAGCATCCTCCTATCGCACCTAATCTTTATTTCAAGCTGATGCTTGAAATAACAGATCAGATCCTGACAGGAGAATTCCCGTCCTCATGCAATCCCTTGTTTCGCGTCGACCATATCACCATTCTAGCTACGGCTAGTATAGCGAAAAACACCTTTCGTTTTTCTCCGGCGAACGGCGGACTGACATTATCCACGACGTAACCCACGTCGAGCGGCACCAACTGATTGGGTGCGATACGGGCCGTAACCTCGTTCACGTACTCCCAAAACGAGCGAACCCCGACACAGTGGTAGAAGGCGTGCTCAGCCGTTTCTTCTAAACCACTGTCGCAACGGGTGCATGATGGAAAATCTGCGGCGTTCGCTTTGTATTGCACGCTTGCGAGCGGCAACGCATTCCGAGCGAGTCGCCAGGTGAGGGAGAACTCGGAGTTGTTCATGAACCCAGCACCTGGCGCCCAATTCCACTGCGAGCGGACCTCCTCCAACGACGAGCCGTGCCGTTCCACGAGCGGATCAGAGGCGGACCTCTCCACTATTGCCCGATACAGTGCCCTTCGAGGCCATGAGGCGTCACTAGACTCAGGTAGTCTTCGAAGGGCGTTACGACACTCGACTAGAAACCGCTCGTTCTGACGAATTTTACGGGGCCGCAGCTTCAAGTCCGGGAAGGTGACCCGGATTCGCAACGACCAAGCGGTTTCGGTGTGCAACGATCGATTCAGAAATGCCAACCTCTCAGCGTCTCGATGAGCCGCCAAGTTGGGCATCCCCAAACCTCCATTACAAGGCCGCTGGAAACAAACCTCCCTGCGTACCATTGGCCGGCGCCCTCTCCACAAAAAGCGGAAAAGGGCCCGTTCTATCGCCAATAACCGAGCCGCAGGAAGAGGAAGTACAGATAACCGGTAAAGGACCAGGGGAAAGATGTATGTAGCACAAACCTCCGCCCTGCCCTTTAAGGACAACCTCCTTGGAAACCATTTTCGGATCCGAGCTTCCACCTTTGTCTGTACTTCCGACCAATTTTTCTCGATCTGGAGATCCGGCCCGAACCACACGCCCAGGATTTTAACGGGACCGTCACTCCAGCGGAAGGGACCGGGCAGGGTATCGGATCCTGCCCAGGCACCCAACCGCAGACCTTCGCTCTTATCTAAATTGATCTTTGCTCCAGTGATTCGTTCGTACCTTGCAAGCGCCTGCTTCACCGCTTCTATGTCCGAAACGCATGACACGAACACGGTGATATCATCGGCGTACGCGGATACCTTGGCTTTCACGCAGCCAGTAACAGCAATTCCGCGCAGGACCGGACATGCCTCCCCATCTCTAAGTCTACGGAGCAAGGGCTCCAAAGCGAGGACATAGAGAAGAGGAGACAGGGGGCAACCCTGTCGCACAGAACGCTCAATCGGAAAGACAGCCGAGCGCTTCCCATTAACTTGTACCACTGCCGTAGGGGATTGGTACAGCATCTTTATCCATTTGCGGAACTCCGGTTTGAATCCGGCGGTCTCCAAAACAGCCTCCAGGAACCGGTGGTCCACCCTGTCGAATGCCTTGGACTGATCTAAATTGATCAGCGCGGCGCATTTGTCGTCTTTTATCCCCTCTAGGATCATGCGAACCAGATGCAAATTGTTTTGGATCGATCTTCCTTTCACAGCGTAATTCTGTTCCAGTCCGATCAGATCACCGATAACATTCCGCAAACGGTTCGCTAAGACCCGGGCCAAAATCTTTAACTCTGTGTTTAGCAGAGTTATGGGCCTGTAATCATCTAAGCCCTCCCAAACATTCCTGCCACCTTTCTTCAGCAATGTGATCACACCCTTGGTAATACGCTTTGGGATTGCTCCCAAAGCAAACCAATTGTTGAACACATCCGTCAGAATAGGGACAAAAATGTGCGACAACCTCAAGTACAATTCGTAGGGTAAACCGTCCAGTCCCGGAGCTTTGTTGAGGCCGACCTGCTTCAACGCATTACGGACTTCAGAGTCTGTAATCCTCCCCTCACAACCAGCCGCTTTCGCCTCCCTAAGGTGGGGAAAGTCGGCTAAATAGTTGTGGAACCCCTGCACCGGGAGGTTCGGCAACCTGGTAAATCGTTCCTGGAAATGCCCTCGGAAGGCTTCCCGCATCTTACGACCTGCACGAAGGCTGTGCCCGTCCGGGGTTACAACCTTGTCAATATATCGTTCCGGAAACCTTCTGAACTCTTCCTGACGCAATCCTGCGTCCAATTTCACGGCCTCGTTGGACACTCTGTTTAGCCTAGATCTAACTACACAACCCTGATAGCGTTCGCTAGCCTCACGCTCAAGGTCCCCTCTAGCTAGGTCTAAGGCTAGGGGATCCCCCCATCCACCGCCCGGGAAATTCTATCTTCTATGGCCTTCACTTTCGCTGCCTTATCTAGAGCAAGCCGTTGGCAATATTTGATAGTGAAGTCCCTAATCCTAAACTTAAGGTCAGCCCACCATCTATTCCCAATAACCGCCCCCACTAACGCCCGCTGAATAAGTAAAACCAGCCTCTCACGGTAGTCACGTACCTCCAGCACTGAGGTATTTAACTTCCAGTAAGAGACCAGCCTAGGCCTATCGCTTAAGCGAAGAGTGACAGTAAGCAATTTATGGTCACTCTTCGCATATAAGTGGAACACAGGACAATCTAAAAAGTCAACATCGGCTCTTCTAACTAACACTCTGTCCAAGTAGGTTTTAATTGGAGCAGAGGGCGAGCTATTCGTCCATGTCCACATCTCCCGCCCTGGGTGTGTTTCACGAAACCTGTCGACCAGATCGAACTCGGCCATTAGATCGCGCAGGCTGCTATCACACCACGCCGACCCACTAGCTCCCCGTCCCGTCCGGTCTAACTTGGGATCAAGGATCGCATTCCAATCTCCCATTAAAACTGTCCGCCCCGAATACGTCATGTACGACCCAAACCGCCGAAAAAAGGACCTCCTCTCAACGGCGATATTAGGCGCATAAACTGCGAGCACTCGGAACTTGTAGCTTGATACGGCAATATCGGCCACAATCAGCCTACCACCAGCGCCAGCATAAACAACGTCAGTCACCGCCCCCAGACTGCTCTTTACTAGCAGTGACACACCCCGACTGCTTGAATCACCGAATGCTGAATAGACCTCATAAAAATGATTACCACCCAGCACCCGGCCATCCACGCTTGAACCAAAGTGTGTCTCCTGCACCGCGGCGACATCCACTCCAAGAGCCTTGAGTTCTTCCCTCAAACGACTAGCACTTGAAGGGTCCCTCAAGCCCCTTGCATTTATACTGGCAAGAAGAAGAGACATTGTTACTTACCTTTAGTCAGTGTCCAGCACTGGCAGGAAATCCTCCCGGGTGAGGATGCCGACGGCTTGGCCAAGACTGTCGATACCCAAATCTTTGGTGACGGTATCCGTCCTGGCGATTCCTCCGACATCATGTGGATGCTTAATTTTTATGGCCCTGTATAAAGAAGGGTGAATAAAAATTGGGGCCCTTCCCTTGCATTTTGTTTTTAGACTTTTTAGTGAGGGATGCACCCTTTTCACTAGTACCACACCCGGGAAAGCGCTTTCGGCTGCGGTGATTGTGCGCCACACACCTAAAGCACGATTTTTTGGTTCCCGGATGAAGGTTGTTACCAGGGGTGCATCCCTAAAGTTTAAAGGATTATTAACTGCTTTCCCATCCACGGAGTTGAGTTTCCAGAGTGGAGCCCATGTTCTTTTTTGTTGTGAGCTTAGGTACTTATCTACCTGATCGGGCTCCACTCTGCAAATGTTTTCGGGAGAAAACTCCCTTTTCTTACTTCGTGGATGGGTCTGTTCTTTAGTTTCTACTTCCTCTGCCTTGTCTTCTTCGGCTTGAGGTTTCGGGGGAGTTATTTCGGGGTCGGGTGTGTGTTCTTTTTCACAGGGCTGGGAAGAAGGTGTAGGGGGTTGGGCTGTATTTGTTTCTTCATCTGTGTGTGTGTGTGTAGTGGGTTCTACCACTGTATTTGTGTTTAGGTCTTGGGTCTGGGGCTTCTTCTTTTTTCCGCTGACCGCTATTTTGCGGTCAGCCCTCTCCCTTCTGCCTCAAGTCGTCTCTTTACTGCAATGAAACTGGTTTCCATCAGTTCTAATGGAATAACCACTTGTGTGGCTGATGGAGTCAGTTTGCCGGGGGTTTGTTTCGGAGAAGTCTTTTTGGGGTGGCCTTCGGAGAAGGCTTTTGGGGGGTGGCCTCCGGAGAAGGCTTTTGTGTGTTTTTGGCAGGAGAGTTAGAAGTGGCTGAGGTGTGGGAGATTTTTCTCCCTTTCCGTGTCACCTCAGACCACCCCCCTCCTGCCTCTGTTGGTGGGGTCGCTGCTGCTCCCAATGTTGATGTCGCTGCTGCTGCTCCCGATGTTATTGGTGCTGCTACTGCTGCTACATCATTTTCAGGTGCTGCTGCTGCTGCTGCTGGGTGCTGCTGCTTTTGAGACTGGTTTTAGGGGGCAGTCTCTAGATACGTGGCCCCTTTGCCGGCAATTCCAGCAGTGAGGCCTGCGGCCCTCCACCACTATGGTCATTATTCTGAGCCCGAAGGAGATGCTATCTGGGATGGTATCGAAGCCTTCTCGCTTCAGGCTCATTAGAAAGGCGAACTCTCCTACCCTTACTCCTCTTTCTGAGGTGGTGCAGGAGGCGACGACTTCTCCGTAGTTGCTGAGTATCGCCATTAGACACTCAGCAGTTATCATTGCGGGGACGTTAAACAGGGTCACTCGAGTTCTCCTTTTCCCTCTGTACTCGGGTTGCATTTTGCAACCTTTGTGGTGGAGGTTCTTGGATGATAACCTCACTGCTTCGGCCTCGTTTGGGAGGAGGACATCCCACGTAGCAAAGGATCTTTTAACTACGTGTTGTGCTGGTATTTTATTTCCCAGCAGGATGTCCAGAACTCTGTCCCTCCTGAGGCCGATGAGTTTCCTGGAGGCCTCCTCTGTGGTAATAAAGGACAGGATCCTCGGCTCCAGGTCTTCAGCTCCCTGTGGAAGGGACTTGATGGTATTTCCCTCCACTAGGTCTTTATATTTATTGGCCCAATTGGCCTTGTGGAGCTCCGGATCCTGTTCTTGGAAGTTGTCTTCCTGAGGCGGTCTCCAGTACGATTTTTCTGCCGGTTCAGGGGCTTTTGCTGCTGTTGGTTTTTTGCGTGGAGGCAGCAGCTCTCGAAGGGTTTCTGTGAGTTTCGGCCATTCAGAGCGGTTTCCCGATGTTCCGGCCACTGCTGGTTCGGGGAGTAGGGTTTTTCTTTTCCCCTTTTTCCTTTTTCCTTCCGAGAGGGCTGTCTCCTCTGGTTTGTTTTGTTTTGGTTTTGGGGTGAGTGCGGCCTCTGTCCGGGCTGGACCAGCATCACACTCCCCTCTGGTTTTGGGACCGTTTCTGTTGAGGTGCTTTCTGGGCTGGTTCCTTTTTCGTTGTTAGTCCCTTCTGGGTCCGACGCGACCTCGGCTGGCTCGTCGACCTTGGCTGGCCCGTCGACTTCCATTTAAAAGGAGGTGAAAAATGGAAGGAGGGAAAAAATAAAATTTAAGAAGAACTCGCCCAGCCTGGGCAGAGTTCCGAGTAGAAAATCCCCAGGTGGGGGGGAAAAGAAAGGAAAATTCCAAGTGGCAAAAAAAAGAAGGGACACGGGTGACAGAAAGGAGGTAAGAAAGAAGAATATAAGAAAAAAGACTGCCAGTAGACAGGGGGAAGAAAAAATATTCCTGACCTGCAAGAGGTTGGGTAAGGAATATGTCCTTAACCAAACACTTTTACAGGCCACACACGCGATAACGATATTGACACTACAAGAGGTAGGAGCCAAAAGAAAAAAAAAAAAATAATACTACGACAATGCGATCCTCGAACTCTTTATATCTGAATGGCTACTTTTTCAGCCAATCAATGATAAGAGTAGTTGATATAAACAGGATCGCGCGATTCAGACATTTTCTTTTAAAAAATGCATTGGCATGGCTAGGATGTTACTAAGAAGAAAAACACGTTGGATATATGAGACTGAAAGGAATGTAAGTTGTAACAATTGAGAAGTTTTTGTTTTTTGTTGTTTTTTTTTGTTTTTTTTTTTAGGGGGGGGGTCCATAATAGCAATATACAAATTACTCCATATTCAATTTGGTTGAAGTTGAATACGGAATTTAAGCTACTTTTTTTTTTCCGCGCTGGTAATGACTAGAAATATATACATGTAGTTAAGGGGGTAAAAAAAAAAAAAAAAAAAAATTGTCAAAGGTGTAAAATTGCGTAAAATATATGTACATTCTAATTAATGTCTATAAATATCTATATACGGTTGAAAACTAGTTTAATAAATTGATCGGTTTAAAATAACTACCATTGCTAAATATCAATTTATCTACTCGATAAAGAGGGTAACAAAAAAAAAAAAAAAAAACGATGTTAAGCTTCGTTTAGTATTTGTACGAAAAAAAAAAAAAAAAAAAAAAAACGAAAATACTGAGTT
Organism: Doryteuthis pealeii; assembly: GCA_023376005.1. NCBI lineage: Eukaryota > Metazoa > Mollusca > Cephalopoda > Myopsida > Loliginidae > Doryteuthis > Doryteuthis pealeii. The sequence continues at coordinate 49,681,497 of CM042153.1, forward strand.
TAAGACTTACGAAATGCGACTGTAATATATACCCTAGATGATGTACTATGGGGGGGGGATTCCTAACGAAACTTAAATCGAATATTAAGTTTGGCATGAACTGTTGTTTCCTAGGATTCCTCTCATATGTGTATATATATATATATATATATATATATATATATATATATATATATATATATATATATTTCACGACTAAAATAATTTTATAAATATACAATTATTTGACCGGTTTAAAATAAATAATATATATATTTTCGTGAGAGGGGGTAAAAAAATTAAATTAAAAACAAAAATGACTAAAGCGAATAAAAACTAAATAAACGCAACTGACTAGAACGAATGAAAATGGATTAAAGTTAAACCCTACGAAATATTCTATTATCTATTCATTAAAATATTTTGTCTTTCGAAAATAAAGTTGCATTTGTGTCTTACGAAAATCGAATGACACAAAATTATGTAACCTTGCTGATATCCTACTCGAAAAGGTAAATATTTTGAATAAACTTAATTCGGATGTTGAAAAACGAATGCATGACATGTATTTTCTAAAAATTCCTTATTCACCGTTGTGCGACTAAAAATTGTTTGACCGATTTAATATAACTACCGTTTAAATTACGTTTAACTATTATTTAAGAATTCCCTCTTTATAACTGTATACTAATTTTACTGGATTGATATAACTATTTTTAATATGTTGGTAAATATTCTAATTTCCTACTCGGGATCGGGATTAAAAAAATTTCAATATATACAGTCAGGATAAAATAATGCCTTTATGTGTAAGTTCTATGGCAACTAAAAGGCTCCAGTACTTTGTGTTTCATTCCCCTCTTTTCCATTTTTTTTTTTTAATTAAATTAAGATAAAAACGATGATTGACGGGGAAGTGCTAAAATTTATAACTAATATACACACCCATATATATATATATATATATATATATATATATATATACACTCATGCACACACACACATACATACATGTATATATATATACACACAGCAAACGGATCTTTAAAAAATAAAAAATTAAAAGGGCATATACACCATTATTTAAAAGAAAACAGGAAAAATAGTCCATCTAGAAAACCGTTCAAAGGTCATTCCTCCAAGTTACCTTTTAGATTATTTGACGGATGAAACAAATTGTTAGTTACTTGGGATTTTCTTGGGTATGATTTTTCCAAGAACAATTTCTTTTCAGGAAGAGCCATTTGGCACTTCTTTCAGCTGTGTCAGTGATTGATTTAAGTGCCGATCTTTTTTTGGCTCCGACCAGACCGATATCTGATAAGGCTTTACACACAGATTTTGCCGTGAAACCCCTTGCGCCCACTTCAATTGGAAGGCATGATGCGTTCCAACCACTGTTGCGACATTGTGCCACTAATTCATCGTATTTTGATTTTTTCATTTCGTGGGCTTCCAATATATTTTCTTCCCATGGAACGGACAGCTCCCACATTACAATTGTTTTCATCCTGTTTGAAAAGAATATTAGGTCTGGGCGCAACGTTGTTTTCCAAATGTGGTCCGGAAAAACCAACCTCGGTTTTAAGTCGACCCTTAGCTCCCAGTCTGTTGCGGGCGACAAAATATTTGGTCTGGGCTTCTTTGTCTTACTGGGCTTTGTACCTGCTTTAATAAACTTTATAGTGTTCTTCTCTGGGATTAGTTTATTAGTCTGGATGGCATTACAGACTACATCAGCGAACACTCTAAGAATTAGGTCGTGTCGCCACCTATACCGACCTTCCCAAGGGCTGTTGGGCAGCTGCTTAATATGTGTTTTAGGGACCCCACTCGGTTGCATAATGGGCATAGAGCCGACTCCGTTCTGTACCATATACTCAGGTTCGCCGGGCTCGGGAGGATATCATATACTGACCTGATTAAGAACGTGATGTTTGCTTGGTCGTGCCATATATCTGACCATTTGATCCTACGCTGTATTATGGAATTCCATTTAGTGCAGGCCCCTTGCTGTTTTAGACCTACCATTCTAGCTAACCTTTGTTCCTCCATGCCTTTACGTACTTCATCTTGAACGAGATGACGTCTTTTCTTTGGTGTGGCTTTATGTATTGGAATAGATGTAGAAAATCCTAGGCCAGCACGCCCTTCTGCGATGGAACCTAAAATCTCTCTTGTTCTAAGGCGTTCTTCTGCCGTATTCAACTCTCTTGATGCTACCCACTTTTTGCCTGAGTTGATTACAATTCCCGCCCCGGCCACTTTTGCATCTTTAGATGTTTTATATAGCAACGCTGTTCTCACTTTAGTGACCTTATATTCTTCAATAAGGCTTCTGAAGGGGAGTTGCAGGGCGTTGGCGTTACCATAGAATGCAATGCTGCTAAGGCACTTTGGTAAACCCAGCCATCTTCTCAGTCTTGAGTTGATTTTACTTTCCAGTTTTTCTATATGTGCCATCGTAAACTCATATATAGCCATGGGCCAAATTATTTTGGGGAGAATTGTGTGCTGGTAAATCCAGGCCTTGAAACGCCCTGGTAGACCGGATTTGTCCACTTTCGTTAGCCACTTTTCTATATCGTCGCAGGTCTCCCTAATTGCCACCGTGTCTCTTAAAGAGTGGTCAATATATTTTCCCAGACTCTTTATTGGTTTCTCCTGGATTGATGGGATAATTTCCCCCGACAATTTAAATCGTTCATTTTCTTGCGCTTTTCCTTTCTTGAACACAAGAGACCGGGACTTAGATGGGTTGAAGCGCATTCTGGCCCACTTGATATGTTTCTCTAGGCCCCTTAGAATCCATTTCGCACCGATCGTGGACGTAGTAGTAATGGTCATGTCGTCCATGTAGGCTCTTATTGGTGGTTGTCTTATTCCAGACCTGGTAATGGGACCTCTACATTCCGATTCTGCACTTTTTGTTAGTAAATTGATGGCCAAAGTGAATAAGGTGACTGAGATGGTGCAGCCCGTTATTATACCTCTCTCTAACTCATGCCAGGAAGATACCGAATCCTTAGAGACTGTCCTCATTTTGAAGTTATGGTAATAATCCTTGAGTAAATTGGTTATTTTGTTAGGGACATGGTACCGTCTCAGCGTTTCTTCTACTAGCTTATGGGGAATGGAACCATAAGCGTTTTTTAAATCTAACCAGAGAACTGCTAGATCGCCCCTGTTCGCCTTGGCCTCCTTTAATAACTGTGAAACGACCCCTATATGCTCCATACATCCTGGAATACCTGGTAAACCACCTTTTTGTACGGATGTATCTATGTATTCGTTTCCCCTCAGAAATGCAATTAGTCTCCGGTTTAGGATGCTGAAAAATATCTTGCCCTCAGTGTTCAATAAGGAGATACATCTAAACTGCTCAATTGTTTTTGCTCCTTCCTCTTTTGGTATCCAAATCCCTTCAGAATATTTCCATTGCTGTGCAATTTTGCCTCGTCTCCAAATTACTTTTATTAATTTCCAAAGGGTGCACAGGAGTCGTGGACAGCGTTTATAGACGTTATAGGGCACACCATTTGGACCAGGAGAAGAAGCTGATCTTGTTTTTTTTATGACTGCCTTGATTTCTTCCCAGGTGGGTTCATTTACGTTGAAGCATGTTGTTGGCGCGTCCGGTTTTATTAGCGCTATGTTCTCCGAAAGATCTTGATTTCTGTTTGGATCCTTTAGAGTATCTCGGAGGAACGAGTCGATTTCTGATGGGGTACTTTCCAAATACCCGCTACGTTTCTCTCCTAACAATTTCCTTGTGAAACCGTAGGGGTCTTTTAAAAAATCGGACCGTTTCTTCGCTCTTTCTATCCTCCGACGTCTGTGCCATTCTGCTCTCCTCAAGGATCTTAATTTGGTACGAATAATATCCCTAAGTTCCTGAAGTGGTTCCTTTTCGTCCGGCTTTGCTTTTTTGTATTGTTTACGGAGGGATTTCAATTCTGATCTGAATTGCTTGATTTTTGCTTCTCTTCTATTTTCCTTTCTTTTGGGTTTTTCCTTTGTCTCTACATATCCAAATTGCGCCTCTGCAAAACTAATTATAATCTTAGACAGCATCATAAGGCGCGTTTCAACTGTTCCCCTTAATGCAATTTTCGTTAATTCGCCAATGTTATTGTCGAACTCCAGCCAAGTGTCTCTGTTAGCGGCTCTTGGCCATTTGATCTTTCTAAATGTATTGGTCAAAATTCCATCGGCTGGGAGTGACTGGGCACTGTGGTATGCTTCCTGACCCTGCATCTCCTTCGTCTCACCAGGAGTAACTCCTGTGCGCTGCTGATCGGGTATTTTGACTTGACATTTTGTTCTGGCCTGATGGATTTTTAGTCCGCGTTCATTCTTGCATATTTTCCCGCATGGGCATGTCACTCTCGTTGTCCGTAAATTCAAAGCTGTGTTCGATTCCATAATGTCAATCAATTCGGGGATCTCATGCTCCCCCCTCTCGGGATCCCCTGGGGGTATGGTTCTATTGTAGTTTCAGTAGCGTTGGTTAATCCTAAGCCGGGGTGCTGGCCCGGACTTATTGTTTTTGTGGTCTCTCCTCACCGTCAATTGTCTTTCCAATTCGTCAACCAGACTGTTCCTGGATAGTCATCCGGTCTATTCCCGGATGTCACTGTATGTGCAGAAAAATTATGTTTGAAATACGCTAGACTTAGCGCAAGATGGCGTCGTCAGTTATGTTATTGGCAAGCTTCATAGGGGGGTTTCGGGTCTTTCAACATAATACCCCCCTCAGCCAGCCAGACCCCGTTGGAGCCGATCAAACTCCAACCCGCCACCCTTGTGCAACGCCAACAAAGAAAAAAAAATAATACTACGACAATGCGATCCTCGAACTCTTTATATCTGAATGGCTACTTTTTCAGCCAATCAATGATAAGAGTAGTTGATATAAACAGGATCGCGCGATTCAGACATTTTCTTTTAAAAAATGCATTGGCATGGCTAGGATGTTACTAAGAAGAAAAACACGTTGGATATATACAATATATATACAATAACACGATATCTCCATATAGAAAAACCAATAAAAGGCCATGTTATATAAATATTGGGTCTAACCACCCAAAACAAGTTTTTAAACATATACCGAATGGCATCGGTTATAGGCTCTCTACTAATTCTTCCAACATTAAAATATTTGAAAAAAGTAAAACTGAGTACGAGCAAGCTTTAAAAAATAGTGGATATACTGAAAAAATCCCTTATAGAGATATAAATGAAACATCTAGAGATAATAATAAAAGAAAAATTAGAGCCAGAAAAATTTTATGGTTTACGCCTCCTTATAATATGGCCGTGACAAACAATATAGACAAGGAATTCTTTAAATTATTGAAAAAGAATTTTTCCCCCTCTAATATACTCTATAAAATTTTTAATAAAAATACAGTTAAATTAAGCTACAGTTGTACACCTAATGTAGCCAATATTATTAATAAGTTGAATATAAAAAAACTTAATAGTGATAAACAAACTAACGAAACACCCAAATGTAATTGTATCGATAGGACTAGGTGTCTCCTTAGGGGTAAATGTAAAACTGAATGTATAGTATATAAAGTTGAGGTTTATGAGGGTGACCCTAAAAAATATAGGGATAAGAAAGTTTATATAGGCTCTACTCAGAATGACTTTAAATCTAGATTTTATAATCATAAGTGTAGTTTCACTAATGAAAGATATAAATTTAATACTGCACTATTTAGCTATATATGGAAGATTAAAGCTAGGGGCATTGACCCTATACTAAAATGGGAAATTGTTAAAAAGTGCAGTAAATATAAAGCTGGCGATAGATACTGCCAGCTTTGTCTGGAAGAAAAACTCGCGATAGTAACTTTCCCTAATAATAGAGAAATTTTAAACCAAAGATTAGAAGTTCTAAACAGTTGTATGCATAAAAAAACATGGCTTCTCCGTAGTTGTTAATTTTATGGATTTAGTGTGGGTGAGCGCTCTTTAGTTATTTTCATTCCCCTAACCTTGCCAACATTGTTCGTAATTTGCTTGTTTAAGCATACGTGGTGTTGCTTCCTTGGGTATAAGAAAACCCCGCTCGAATAAAGGGATGCATCCCGACCGTTTTAAACGTGTGCCTTTCTGATTGCTCGCCATATAATGGGGGTAGTGGCAGCAGTGGAAATTAACCCCCTTGTCCTCAGGGGTTTGGTAGCAACAGGGGAAAGGTATATTGGCTTATGTACCAGCAACGGGAGTCATGCCCAATCCCCTAATTCATTTGCTGCTTCTCCCATGATGGGTTTCGGGATGTCGAGGTTTACTGAATAAACCCCGTCTCCCTAGATTTAGTCGTATCGATGGATCGTTTAACTACGGGCAAAGAGATGGACAATCGTTGGCGTGCTGGGTTCCATTTAGTTGAGGGGATGAGAATGGCGATGGGGTGCTTACACTTATTTAATTGTTTCAAATCTGCTTAATTCTAAAAAAAAAAAATTCGTTAATATAGAAATTAAATATTTTTTACTAAACAATAAACTTATAGTGTTCTGTGTTTTTATTGGTCAATCTGGTTTTGCTAATTTAAATGATTACTGTGGTTAGTACTATTTATTTGTCTTGCTCCTTTTCTTCTTTAGTCGGATTTTAGCCCTGAAGAGCTTTATGCGAAACTAATAGTAGGTTCGTCTGACTCATTAGATTATCTTTATTACTTGGCTCTACTTAGGTATCGAGCACTTTTTACATATTAGCTTCTCCTAGCGTTTATATGAATATATATATATATCTTATATACATATATATACATATAAATTGTTTTTTCTTTTGGCCAAATACTGTACCAATAGATTATTTTTTGTTGGTACGAATATCTTGGTCCTTTCTTTTTTTCAAATTTTTTTTTTTCCTGGTTGATGTTTGGTAGTATATTTTTACAATCAAACTTTCTGCTGTTTTTTTTTTTCTCTCCGCAAGGATCTACCAACACGCTTGGTATATATATATATATATATATATATATATATATATATATATATATATATATATATATATAACCCCTACCTTCCTGTTTGGTGAGAGTGTAGAGATAATTAATCTATAACATCTGTGTTTTAGCAGGTGTGCATTCCTGGGTGGCAGATATTAAATTTTAAAATCTTGAAATCTTATAGTGTTCTATTTGTTTATATTAATAGCTAAACCCCTTCTTCTGATGTTGTTTGTTAGATTTTTTTATATTTGATAGGTTGTGTGTTTGGGTTTGCAATCTGATCTGATGAATTTGTGTTTGTGGTTTACTTTCTGTTTTAATGTGTTCTGTTTTAATGTGTTCTAATTGTGTGTTTGTGCTTGTGTGTGTATGTGTGTGGTTTTTTATGTATGTGTGTCTATTTTCATGGTTGTGTTGAGTGTATGTGTATCTATATACATAAAAATGAAGCTGATGTGTATTTTTTACATTACATAGTTGGCATATACATATTTTGCATACATACATATACATATACATATACATATATCTATATTTTGCAATACATAGTTTGTGTATTTTATTATGTAGTTCAAATGTTCATATAGTAAAGTTGTTGTTATTATTGTTGTTGTTGTGTGTGTGCGTGTATGTATGTGTGGGGGGGTTAATTTCGGTTTAGTTGTGCGCGCGCGCGCGTGTGTGTGTGTGTGTGTGTGTGTGTGTGTGTGTCCCATGTACGTGTGTCTCTGTTTATGGTTGTGGTCGGTGTATTTTGGAGAGATTTTTTCATGCATTTATATATGCATATACATTACATAGTTTGTATATTCTATGTAGATCATATATGTCTGTGTAGTAAAGTTATTGTAGTGTGTATGTATGTGTGGTTAACTTCGATTTAGTTCGGGATTATATTTGTCTATGAAATGTTTATTTTTTAATTAGGAGTAGAGTATAGAAAACAGTTTGGTATATTGGCATCAACTTAAAATCGCCCTGATTACTTTCAAAGATATGCTTCGATACATAGAGGTTTCTATTGTTAGCTAATCTAATGTTGCTTTTGTGTAGTGAAATTCTTTTATTTAGTGAGGATGTGCATCCAATGTATATTTTTTGGCAGTTTGCACGAATTCCGACCAAATATAATGGAGCTCTTTTTCAAACATAACTAAGGAATATTTGGGAAAGTATTTTGTATCATTAAACTAAATAGAAAAAGAGCTTTTAGCAAACAATCATTGATTTACTCAGCTTTAGTATATATATATATATATATATATATATATATATATATGTGTGTGTGTGTTGTGTGTGTGTGTGTGTGTGTGTGTATAGCTCCCTAATTAATTGCAGTTTTCTCTGCAAACCCTTTTCTTATTTGCTATTCTTGATTATATATATATATATATATATATATATATATATATATATATATATATCAAGAATACCAAATAAGAAAAAGGTTTGCAGAGAAAACTGCAACTAGTTTTCGGAACTGTCATCTTTGGTCTCTTTTTTTGCCAATATTATTTCTACGATGCAGCAATCCTTGTGTCAATTAAACCTACGAAAATTAATTCAATACAATGGATAATACTTTGTACTCATTAAATGAATTACACATGATAGAAGAAATCTCGGCAAAAAAGAGGACCAAAAATGAACACTCTACTAAAAGTATAAATATAAATTGAACGAACTTTAAATTCTTGACATGTACTACTTTTATTTTGTATAATTTTGTAGTAGACTATTATTAGCCAATAGGAATATCAATTCCTCCTCATACCACTTAAATATGTCTTCTTGTGGTGTCGATTGAACCTATGAAAATTAAGTCAAAACAATTTTTTAAAATTAATTGTGCCCAAGAAATGAATTAACGAATTTACATATGATAAAAACGAGACCAAAAGGAGGGGGAAATGAAAAAAATGTATGTGTGTAGGCTTCCTTTTTTCTCTCTTAAAAGGGGACTTTTGGACTTGTAAGTTAAAACTTAGTAATAACTAAATGCGTAAGTTATTTTGTTTTGGGGGTTTTCCACCGTAAAGGAAAACTCAAATGATCAAAACCCGACGTGAGTAGAAACAGAAGCCGCATAACCTCGTGGCAATAAAAATGGAGAGTTCAATTTCGTTCTAAAACAAACATGCGACCTCCATAATCATCAGTAATATTGCTCCAGAATATCACTGGATAATAGATGCAAGGGGATAGGAATATTATAGGCGCCATACGAGTGTGTAGTATCAGAAACCAAGGCAGATTAACCCAAATCGGGCCAACGGCGTGTTTCAAATGATTGTGGGTGGATAAACCTGATGGATTGACAGTGCGGATCAAACAGTTCATTCGAGAAACAACTTATCTCTAAGGATGGCGTTTATTGATAAGCTAACAAAACAGCCAACGAAAGATAGACATGACCGAAAACCGAACCGAACCTACAGCCGAATCGCCCTACACGTGGTTCAACAAGGGGCGCGTTCCGCTGAGGTTATAGCTCTGGCCCTAGTGTCCGAAAAATAAACTATAGAGCCTATCGCTCTCAAACTCCCAAACCGCATCGTCCGTCGCGTGGCTCAACAAGGAGCACGTTCTATTATGGATGTTGCTCTGGTACCAGTGTTGGAAAAGTCAGCTACAGAGTCGAAACACACAAAAAAATAATTAGAGTAAAAAATACTTTCGACATTTTAGAGCACTAAAAACAATAAGTCAATTACCCGAGCCCATGACGTCTGCAGCCGATAAAATATAGACATCACATAGAAGCAGGAATATAGGTATTACCATAATGAACAAAAGTTAAAATGCCATGAAACCGGTAATGTACCGACTTCTATGTTGGTATCTGCATGGAAAAACTCCGTCAATGCTGCCATAGGATTTGTAGGAATGTCTATCAGTCCTTGCAATTTAAAAATTCATTTTGATAAATAAGAAGTGGATAAAGAGTGCGGAGCTGCGAGGCACACTTCTCTTTTGAAGTAGTAACCACCGATCACAGAATCGTCTCAGCAAAATTACGCCTGAATCTGTATATATAAGCAAAAAGAAATCCTGTAAATCAGAAAGGCATACTCCAAATGATGAATAGGAAAACTTTGTCAGCGCCCACTGACAAGCTAGGAGCTTAACAAACTATCCACTGGGGGACAAAACACTTAGAGAAAAGAGAAATAGTATTAAAAAACATCCATATGCTATAAAACAAACCAAATTAACGCCAATTTACAAAATCTTGTGAAAGCCCAGATAGAACTAACTGAAACTTACAAAAAAGAACAAATAGAATGTATCCGAGGGCAAATGAAGATGGACAATCGTAATTAGCATGGCAAACAGTAAATGAAGTTTGTGGCACGAAAAGCATCTTGTGATCAAATCTAAAAGTAGCCAGCCAAGAAGATAGACTTCTGGGGTGGAAAGAAAACTTCAAGAAACTGCAGGGAAACCCTTCTAAAATCACAGAAAATAATACTAAAAATAGTCAATGGCCAACTAAACATCAAACTAGGAGATTTTACGATGGTCGAACTCAACGAACTCCTAAAACAATAAAAAGTAGAAAATCCCCTTCCCCAAAATATGGAAGATAAAGAATTCTGACGACATACTTCTTAGATTCTACAATGCAATGTATAAGCAAATTACAATAGAGAAATGGATGCATCCTCTAACTCCCACAAAAGGATGACTTCGGAATCACTAAAAACTAGAGAGGTATAACTCTTACTGGAATAGCTGCTAAGGTTTATAATGTCTTAATCACAGCCGACCTGAAGACAATCCTTGGGAAAAACCAAAACGGGTTTCGTAGAAATTGATCCACAACTTCTCAGATCCTGACTATTTCTCGAATCGTAGAAGGGGTTCGAGCAAAAAATCCCGAGGCAAAACTAGTGTTTGTAGATTTCTCCAATGCATTTGACTTCATACACACAGGAAAGATGGAACAAATACTACAAACATACGGTTTTCCCCAAGAATCTGTTACCGCTATAATGATGCTCTACAAAGACAAAACAGATTTCTTTGTCGCTACACGGAGATATATTAGCAGCATATATATTTCAATTAACCTAGATTATGTACTTTGAACGTCTTTAAATCTCATAAAAGAAAAAGGTTTCCCCCGAAAAAAAGGTAAGAAACCGGTGATATTCTGCTGTGAATATTCTCGCAAATACACCTGCACAAGCGGAATCACCGCTTCACATCCTGTAGAAAGCAGCAATATGCATTGGTCTCTCTGTGAACATAAGTGTTTTAAACAAGATTGAACATTTTCAAACTGTATGGCAAGCCCCTAAAATTAGTAGACTAGTGCGTATACCTAGGTAGTAATATCTACAGAAAGTGATGTTAAAACGTGCATAGGAAAAGCATGGACTACTATAGACAGATCATCGATCATGTGGAAATTTGATCTCTCTGAAGAAAAGGCTAGATGGGATGTACACGTAGATGCTGCGTGCTGCCTTGAACAAATCCTGGAAACAGCACACCACAAAAAGCAGCTGTACGACCACTTGCCTCCTATCACACAAGGCAACGAACAGACGAACAAGATACGTTGGACACTACTGGAGAAGTAAGGACGGACTCATAAGCGACGTTCTCCTATGGATACCACACCAGTGTTTGTCAACCAGCAAACAATGTCATATAGATTAAAGCGAAAATTAAGCGAAAATTCTTCCTAGCAGTAGCCGTTTCAGTGCTACTGTGCGGTTGCAACAATTGGGTTCAAATTAAACGCTTACAGAAAAAGGTAGATGGGAGCTACGCAAGGATGGTGTGTACTATCGTGAACAAATCTGGTAAGCAGCACCCTACATAAAGCAATGGTCGGATCCCTTGCCCCATATCACACAAACCATTAGAACAAGACATTCTGGACCATGCTTGAGAAGCAAAGACGAATTCATGAAACGTTATCCTGTGGACACCTACACATTGACACGCCAGTGTAGGCGGATCAGAATGGTCTTATTATTTAAGTTAGGTTTTCATTCATTCCTGATCAGTGACAATGCACTTTTTACCTTATACACATCATACAGATTGAGCGACGAAATTTGATAAAATAGTTTAGGTTAAAAATAACAACATTTTTAGTTTAATCATCAATTTCTCCCTACCATCATAAATAGTGCAGAAGCCAATTAGAATAATTAGAAAGTATTGAAAAGTGATAAGGAAAAAATTTAAATTGAAAAAGGATTATTTTTCTACAAAATCAATTAAATTCTTTAAATGTGCGCCACAATGGAACTTGGCAAAATATTAAGAAGAGTTCATTAGATTTTTTATTCATATTCATATATGTTTTACTGATTTCTTTTTCATTTACATTTACTGAGTTTGAAGTTGAATTGTAGTTTCATCTCGTCTCAAAAATTGTTTTAGTGGCAGATTGAACTAAAAAGGATCGTATCCATTTAGTTGCAGTGTTCCTTTAGTTTCTTTTTCCTTCTAAGGTAAAAAGAAATCAATTCGAAGACAATTTTGTCACGCATACAATGAAAGTGACAAAGTATAAGATCTTATATAGCATTCACCAAAGATTGTTAATAAAAAATGAAGGGAACATATTTAATATGTGCTATTATTCTTTCTCTATCTCTTTCTCTCGTGATAGGCACGAGGTCTTGCGACACTAAATGTAATATCGCTCTTCTATTGCTCACCAAAAATTTTAAATGTTAGAAATCGATTACTTTTGCGCGGCACGCCATGTTTCAAACATATACGTTTTATTTTGTTATATTTTGAAATCCTTAGAACTAATATATAGTTTAAACTAAATTATAAGCCATTTTATTTTTTATCTTAAAGGAAGTTGATATTAACATTTAATACTTATGTTTTTAATATCTGTTTTTACGCATTTTAATATGTTTTAATATAATTTTGATGCTAATATTTAGTTATCAATTTGCTTTTTTAAATTTTTCATTGCTTCTAGTATTAAATAATAGATTAGCTGTATCTATTCTTTAGAGTAGAGTAGAGTTTGAAAAAGTGAATTAGAAACTCTACTTAGAGACATTAGGTAAATTGCGAGTGAGGGACAGTTAATGACTCCGAGATCAATTTGAGAACTTGGTTGGGATTGGATAATTTCAGTCGTGAGATAAAAATGTTCTTGAAGCTAGAAAAATAGTTACAATTCTATCAGTTGGTTCCGGGAGGTTGAGGTACGAGAAATGAGGTGGATATATTCTTCCAACCATGTAAGACAAAACTCTGAATGTAGTCGAGTTATATGTTCGGAGATGACATCTTAGATAAAAAAAAAATTAAATAAAAAGAAGTGTCCACATAAAAGTGTCTTAGTGATTATTCTTTCCAACAAAAGATGGATCCATGTTTGTTTGTCACAGCAAAGTAGTGCATGTCTTGCAGTGGAAAAAAGCCATCAAAAGAAAACAACAGTGAGGGAATCAAAGCGATCATCGCTATCGTCCGAAGAAGATAGCAAAGAGTAGATACTTGTTAATTTTTTAAGAATAGCATACAATTTTTGACATGAAAAAATAATCAATTTCTAACATTTAGAGTAAAAATTCAAGCGATTAGAAAGGTTGGTTTTTTTTAGGTTTAGTTTTTTACACATATGGAAAGATGATATAACATCGACGAAGCTTTTCAATGTTACGAGTCCATATACAGAGAATTAAAATAATATTTGCCCTTTTATATAAGTAAAATTATGACATTATGGTTTCAAACAGTCTCCACCTGTCAACACATTTTTAAAATTTTCCCCAGGTGATGTCCATAATAACAGTTTTGCTTTTCTAATAGTCCAAATCTATTTGAGTGTCTTTTTATTTATTTCCGACTATTGTAGCGATACAAGAGGCGTAAACACCATAGTTAAGTAGCGTGAACTGGCTGACCCTTGTCAAGCGAACCTACATATGATTAAGGAGTCCCGAGTGACTGGGTCGAAGTTTAAGTTTGTGTATTGTGGTGATTTGTTTTTCCTTTTTATATATATACGCCTCGTGTGTATTCGATTCGCACTTTCAGCTTAACTGATATCTTCTGTATTTAAACATAGAACACTCAACTCATTTGTGCCTCTATTTCTTCCGACCATAGGTGAATATTTTCATGGCTCTCTTCAGCATTAGCTGGTCGCCTCCTTCCAACAGTCTGCGAATCGGCAGTTCCACAGAATTGAATCCCTTATTTCGTTCTCCATGTCGGCGCCGAAATTGCAGTCTATGGCAATTTTCCGGGGCCGAGTGGCGAATTGTCTGTAGTTTTCTGTTTGTCATGGTTCTGTTTCATGAGATGCTTGTCTCGAGCTGGAAATATTTCCACATGGTAAAAATATATGTTTATTGCCGTTACAGCCGCATCGTAGTCTTGGGAATTTCCCGTGTCCTGTAGTCTCGCAAATATGTCTTGTACTTCTGTTCCTTTTCCTTCCATGTAGAATTCATAGGCTTTTGCACCAGGAATCCATCTGGGATCTAAAGTTGTTGCGTTCAAGGAGTCAAAATTTATAATTGCACTGGTTGATTTTTTTCCTGCCATCTTCACATTCGTTGTTATTTTCGAATTCTTTGTTGCCAATGTAATTGCATTTCAAATTATCAAGTGACCTTTTTTCCTTTTCTCTAAAAACTACTCGTTGGAATTTAACGGAACTTTCACAGTATAATGATATATGTGTAGATTATATAAAAGTGCATTGTTCTGCGCAACAGGAAACAAATGGTGGACATTTGCAATATTAACACGATATAGATCCAGACTATAAACAAGTGTCGTTATAATCGTGCAATTATAGGTTGCAAATATGACTTGATCCCTTCTTAGAAAAATATTATAACATGTGAACTTTCCAAAGGCAAATATACATTAGAAATATCCAGAATTGGAAGATATCACCAAACTATGGACATATTTGTTGCATCTCCTACAAAGGTACTTAACGATAATGGTAACGAGAGTTGTTTCCTGAGGTTATTTGTCAAGAATGAAACCTGATGCTGTAAATAACATAGGTCTGACCAGTGGAGTACTTTTCAGGAGCATTGACGAAGTAACAGTGTCCAGAAGTACTCGCTATTGTCTTCTGAAAAAGTTTGTGGCATTATTAAGACCAGCGGCAAAACCTCAATTGATAAAATTACACATACAAAAGCGTTTGAAAGGTCGATTTCTCGAAAGTTCTGTTCACAGAAGAAACTCGTGCAGCACTTGATGGCCTTGATGATTTAAGGTAAGTTTTGGTTGTAAATCGACGAGATCGTTATCAAAACTTGAGGCGCTAGCAAGGAAGAGGAGGTATTATGATTTTGGCTGGTATTATAGGAAATATCATAGTTGGTCCGTGGAGAGTACCTAATGGTACGAAAATAACCGCAGATGCTTCCTCAAAAAGCACCTGAAATCTTGGTTAAAAAAGCAAAACATCTCTTTTAGGAGAACCAAGATAATGTTCCTTCACAAGATAAAACTTGCAAAAATTGACCTCAGAAGATGAACTGGCCGACCGATTCTCCAGACTTAAACCCAATTGAAATTTTGGAGCGTTCTGACACGACGTGTTTATGAGAATGGACGCAATTTAGAAGCAAGGATGACGAGTGGCTGGAAATAGTAAACGTATCACATGAAATTACATCAAGGGAAATCCAGAAATTGACATGTTCGGTGAACCAGGGCCTTTTCCAAGTTATTTTCAAAAAAGGATCACATATTTCATATTAATCAACTCCACTATCATTTTTTAATTATTTTTTATTTTGAATGAATTTCATCTTAGTTACTGTACATATCCCTAAAAATTAGTAAAGGAAACAATTAAAGTGTTATTTTTTTACAGGGTTTTTTTTAACTACAAGGTAATTTTAGTAAATTAGGCAAATGACCGTAACTTCTTTTTTCTTTTTTAGAACCTTACAATTTTTACAGAGGATGTATAGACATGTGATCCTTCTCTGATACTTTTGTTAAATTCCAACGTGTAGTTTTTTGGATAGGATGGAAAAGTGTCACTTCGTTAATAATTTGAAACGCAGTCTATAAAGATGGCTGAATATTAAATATCATACTCTTACAATAATAACTCGTGTGGACCACAAGATGGATGCTTCTATACTAATCTTTATTAAAACGATCATATAGTAGTGTCGCTTCCACCGGTGTCTCTGAAGTAACAGTTCCCTTTCAATATTATACCCAAGATACTACTAGTCCCAAGCGATCATTTGCGAAGCGGAATCTGCACGAAACCCAGTTGTTGGTAGCCCAGTTGTATAACGCTACACTATCAAACAATGTGTTATGAGTGATGTAAAAATTATAACAGCAGACAATCTATGTAACTTTTAAGGAAAATGATTAGATGTTTTCTTACCTTTGCATGCATTAAATATGGTTATGGATTTTATGTTAATTTTTGTGTTCCTGACGCCGGCCATTAAGCATTCAACGTTGTCATTTATTTTCTTTTTCGAGAAGGATAAATAAGCTTTGCTTCTTCCACAAGGTAACAAAAATTTGTTATTTTAATTAATTCTATGAAAGTTTACTAGTTTTGAGAGTGGATATCCGTACAACCAGATAACTACGTCTTTCCTGTCCCACATAGTTTTTAAGAATGTGACCATACTACCCGTTGACTTATTCTCCCACTTTTATACTTTTCTGGTTTTCAGGGATTAAAATAATGAAAAAATACAGTAGTTATAGAAATTGAGAAAGTCCTCATTTACCCCATATTTTCTTACAATTTGTGCCTGATACCGGCCTAAGTTCAAAATCGTTATTAATTTTTCCACAATTCGACAGAAAAAATATTTTTTGAATTAATTCAATGAAAGTTTACTCCTTTTGATAGGAGAGACATCCGTACAACTAGATATACATATCTTTCCTGTCCGACCTAGTAAGAAAGTAACATTAAAATAGCATATATGCAATATCCTCCAGCCAAGACAAAGTTGTAGTTACGTGGTTCCTGATGGGTTTGTTGTTGTTCTTTTTTTGTTTTTGTTTTTGCTGGCACGAAATCTGTTATAATCCCTGGGATGTCAAAGTACAGAGGGTTTCAAAACAGATTTATTCACTAAAGGATACATTCAAAGGGGAAGAGATCTCAGATATCCCATATATCCCCCTTTGTTCATAGTCCTCATTACATATTTGTTATAGACATAACATAGTCTCTCACATACGGAGGGAATCATGTGTTACCCGTGTGGAAATCTGGTTCAAGACTATTCCGGTCTTTTTTTCGGTCTGGATTGTGTAGACTACTGTTTGTTACGGAACTGAGAACAACTACTGGCACCTCGTTATAATGGTTTGGTTCTTCTACTGGCATTTTCTAGTATTTGGCTGCAGATGGACTCCTCATACTCGCAACTGGGTGAGTTTCAGTGCTACTAGGGTTAGCCTCTATTACCAACGTGATCGACATCTTCGGATTATCTGTCCGTTCGACACTCTCACATACACTGAAACAGGTTATGGCATTTTTCTACTACCCCTAGCAGACATTTTTCCCAGGTATTGAAGATACAAAGACCAGATCTCTCTCCATTAATTCTCTCTGTGTTTCATGTTGATCAGGCATTCCTTTCGCAACTGTTTGTTTTTCATTCATGCGCAGTGGTAGGTGTGTATTTACTTGAGTACATCCATATCTACTAAGTCTTGTGGTCAGTTTTCTTTTCATCAGTTCATCAGATGGTAATAGACCTCTGTGTGGTGTGTGATGCGATATTGTAGAAGTATTTTATATACAGGTTCTACTTGATCATTCGTTGCCGGGTGATATGCAGCTGAGGTGATGTGTTTTATGCCATTAATGGTCACAAATATTTCATAATCTGAACTGGTGAAGCAGGTGGAATTAGCTGTCAAACATTGCTCAGGCAACATTTGTTCCATTACTTCACGATGCAATTTTTCAATTGTCGCATTTGAAGTTGCTGTATTCATAGGATGTACATCCAACCATTTGGAGTCTACAACAACCAAGAACATTTTATTTTCACAGAGTTCCACATAATCCAAATGAATTCTGTGGGAATTCCCTGAGGTCTCGTACATTGTTATTTCATCATTGCGGGGGAAATATGTTTGGATGGTGTCCTTATCTGCTTTATCAGGTCATCCCGACTCTAGACATTTTTTTTTACATAATGTTGATCTGACATAATTGTGAAATCTTCAACATACAGCATCTAATGAAACTTCTTTACACCATTTAATACCGAAAGGTTTTCTTTATAAATTGCTGTGTAGTATTTCTTTATCAATTTATGTGTAGTATTTCTTTATCAATTTATGTGTAGTATTTCTGTTTAGATACAGGAAGCGTATGCAATTGGTTTCTCCTTACCGTTTCCCATGATGTGTGATATTACTGCATCATCACCATATGATGATGCATCGCATGTAAGGACTATATCGATTGTACTGCAATAGTGTACCAACAGTGTAGAAGATGTCAGCAGCACCTTGGAATTGCAGAACACATAACTGAGCCGCGAAGAAGAACAGCTCTAGTGTTAATTCTAGACTAACAGTTTATGTACGGGTGCAAGTATAGTTGACAGTAAGAATTTTTTTTATTATAGTTTATCATATCTAAATAAGACTTCAATTGGTTGGTACTTCATACATTGTTCTTACATTTGCTTTTACTGGTTTGATGTCGTCCGTGGTGACATTGAGTCCATATGTACTACCTCTGTTACCCTGAAAATAACGAAAAAACTTTTTTCCATCTCACGCCCGCATTTGAATGTCGTTTCAGTAATTCCTTAGATGTTCTACATCATAATTGCAACTTATCAGGATGTCATTAATTACATATGTAATCCCAGCCAATAAATTTTCCATGACTCGCTGGAAAATACCTGGGCGAGAGTAAATTCCATAGAGTAACGTCGTGTTAATAAAGTCACCTTCATGTATTTATAGTTATATATTTGAATACGTCTTCACTCTAGGTGCACCCCCCAATAATGTGTCACTGGAACTATTGCACGGACTGTTTGTAGTCGCTCAATTTCCCTGACCCCTGGTCCTTGTAGTCCGTGGGTTAATGGTCTGGGTTTTAAATACCTTGGTGTATCATCTTTGAGTACTCAGATGTGAGCCTCCACTCCCCTCATAGTACCCAGTTCTTCACGGTATTTGTCTGTCACCCGTTGTCAAGGTTTATTATTTCCCTCCTTGTGGTAGAACATCTGCGTATAGTCCAATTTTATGACTTTAAACCTGTTTCTACCCAGCAAATTAAGACCTTTCTTCGCGACCATAATTACAGATAGCTAATACTGTTGACCCTAATAGTCCATATTTACCGCCATAATTCCCCAAACATTTAATCTATCTCTTTATACATGTGTACTATGTTTTTATTTTTATTTTTGTTGTGGTTTTCTATGGCTGCTCATGTTGTATTACTCATTACGGTGACTTTGGCTCCTGTATCTACCTGTATGGTTATTTTGTTTCCATATATGGGTATCATGACCCAGTTTGTTTTTAGCCTATTCGTGTTTCCCCTAATCAGAAAATGGTGTACCCTTTTGGTTGTTATTCAGGCTCTGTATCTGTTGATGCCATGTGTACGTCTGCAACACCCACGGTTTGCGTCTAAATTTGCAACTCTCCAATCAATTGGTGACTAACGATCGACTTGTCCCACTCGTCTACTGTGACAGTAATACATCAAATGCCCTATCTTCAAACAATAATGGCATTCTTCCCTTGTTTGAATTCAACATACGGTTTTCTCCACAGATACTATCTGCCACTATCTGAGAGTGGCATATTCTTCTGGCTATTTTCACCCGTATACCCATTTATCACACATCCTCTTTACCTCCACTTGTTTGGCTTTACTCACCCAATTATGCGACATATCTCCAAGTGGACTCCATCCCTTGATCTATTTCAAAACCACTCTTAAATGTCAAGCTACTCTCGGACATCAAGCTTTTTTGTATGTTGCCCTCATTTGTTCCACACACAATTCCCATATAAGTTTCTAGTATCGCAACGGAATTACAGTCCTACGATAAACGTTTCATGTATGCCGCTAAGTTTGCGATTGGCTCGTCAGTTTTTTTGACATGTGTGTAAAATTTATTTCGCTGAACAACATCGTACGGTTTTAGTTGGAAGTGATTTTTAATACTCCGGCTATCTCTGAATAGTTTTTGTCTATCTGTCTATTTGGAGCTAATAAATATCGAATGAGTCCATAGGTTTTACTAATTCTGATGCTTAGTAATATAGCTTTTCTTCTTTATGCGTTCTCTGATGAATCATCTATGCAGTTAGCGGTGAAGAAGAATGACATTCCAAGTATCAGGACAACTATTCGGTGAGACTCTTTGGACCCTTTATATTCCCCCATTTTCCATATATAGCCATTTCTACTACTACTTAATTTTCTACTTCAATAAGGAAAATACTTTAAAACAAATAAAAAGACAGACGATATTCTAATTTTTTTCCCGTTACGAGAAATGACCCCGCTGAATAGGTATAACATTTTCTTCTTACACGGATTTCGCTTAAGACAGGAGCGAACTTCCGGAACAAAAAAGAGTTTTTTAGCCACGTGTTATAATCATTTAGAATACAGACAATGTTCAGAGGGTTTTGAAATGAATTTATTTACAAAACATGGCGATCGCTCCCTAAACGATCTCTTCAAATTGATCACGGATACCATAACAGCTTAAACTGTTTGCCCCAAAAGTTAGCTGGACGTGTCGAAAACATCAATTTTAAGTTTGACAACTTCCTTTGGTATCGTGTCTTCCAGATTTCTGGATTTTAACACGTTGCATTCTTGATAATGATGATTGAAAGGGTATAAACTACAACTAAGAATGGAGCCAAATTTGCGACATCTTATTCGCTGGCAAACAAAAGTTAATAAAAACTCAATAAACAATCCCTTTTAAACATATTTAACGATGCCAGTCTAAAAGCGAATGTGATGCTTTAATACCTATTACACGCGCGCGTGCACGCATATATATGCGTAATATATATATAAATATATATATATGCGTGTGTACTTATTTATGCTATATATATATATATATATATATATATATATATATATATATATATATATATAGGTATTTGTAAAACCTGTCTGATGAGGCTAGACTCATTTTTTTAGTTTTTGGTTGAAATGAAATTATAACGGGATAACGGTTTGTTAAGTTTTTCTTTCTTTGAAAGTTAGATATTGTTCTGTAAATAATTTAATTTATTGATTATTGTACATTGAGCTCTTTTTAGGGATTCGTGACATTTTGACGTACATTTTGTAGCATTTATATTGTCATCGTAGCTTGTCTACCGTTATCTTCTCTCTGCTTCATAGTTACTTGTGAATTATCCCCCTACTCCATAGAGGTCTAGTTCTTCTTTTATTAATTTTATATCTATCAGAATTATAGCGTAATGAGAAGAAATGTTTGAAGTCAAGTAGAAACAAAAAACACAAGGGAAATTACCCTATAAAACTAAAATTAACATACAAATACATGACTACTCTTTAGTATTCCCCATGCTGGAATTCAAAAAATTAAATGGCATCAAGATAACACCAAAAAAGAAAAACCCAACGTGTCTGGAATTACTTACAGACCGTTGAGAGTAGAACAAAATCTCTCTTTCGGGACCAGAACGAAAGAAATACAGGTTGAATAAAAGATAACCAAGACCTCAACAACAAGATTTTGGAAGCTTGCGTAAATACAAACATAAATCTTGACGAAAGTAGCTTTCTGGCCGACAGAGAAAATTGCCAACCAGCATTATTTCCTAACGAAATTAAGCAGCATGGAGGCGTCATTTACTCAGACAAGGGAACTAAAAAAAAGACAAGGAAATTGAAAATATGGAATGGAATGACAGAAGATATTTGACCCACGTGGAAAAAAACTGAAATTCCTCAGGAAGAGGTGGACAAAAAAGAACACAATGCAAAGAAACCAACCCTCAACCAGAAGCCAGAAACTGAAAAATCGCTTGATTCTAAGTGGCCATCCCTCGGGCAGTGCCTGCCCCTCACCTAAGAGGGTCAGGGCTGGATTTGTTGCCCGGTGCCCGAGGCGCCCCAACGGAATTTTTAGACCCTGCGACGGTATCTCATATTAAACCTCCTTTTGTCATGTGGCTTGGTGGGTAGCCAATAAACAAATTTAAAAAATGCTAAGTATTACAATGTCTGTTTATTTTAGAATATATTTGTTTACATTTAAAATATTCTAAAAAACATAACCCTAACCTCGTGAGTGTTTTGAAACATATTTTTTCTTTTTTACCTTTTTGTACATGTGACAAAAAATTAAATTCAGTTCTTAATTGCATGCTAAGTTAAAGTGATGAAAAATGTATTCCTTTAATTTATTTTCTTTTTTTACTCCTAAAAATGTAACAATAAACAGACTTTTAAAAGAAATGAGGCAAGGAGAAGAAAGACAAAGTAATTAGGTTAAAAACTGCCAATTTTGGCAATAAAAAATAGTTGGATTTTTGTCCTGAAAAGTACAGTTCGCAATGTAGTTAGATTTATGTCCTGAAAAGAACAGCTGGGCTGCTTGACCTGTCGCTGGCCCAGATATTCGATTTTTTTAAATTTTAAAACACGAATTCATTTCATAATAAACAGCTTATTCTATTTTAAACAAAACTTGAAAAAATGTTCTTTATCAATCAGCACTGCAGGATGTGGGTTTCTACCTTTGGTCATTTGGTTTCAACCTTTGGTAATTTGAATAAAATTCTTCCAGTCACTAATTTTTACATTTCTAGAAAGGTCAAAATATGAAGAAAATGGACACAGAACAGCAAATCGAACCTCAAAATATGATTTTTTATAATAAAATTGGTAATATCATTTTTACTATGGTGCAAGAAAAATCAAACATTTTGATTCAATCAAATCTATATAAGACTAGCTAAATTTAATGACATTGAATAAGCTTGATTATTCAACAAAAATGATATTTTCTTCATTGTTATATAACTACTACCCTAAAGGATACAGGCTGTTAAGCGACAGTAAAAATATAATTTTACCTAACTATTCAACCATTAAAAGATTAATCTCATCATTATATATGAATCTTTGATTGAGCAACATGATAACAATTTTCTCATGTATATCAAAAATACATTTAAGTTAATAGTACAGAAAGATACCACGGTATATTTACTTGTTGGTGAAATTCATCGAAAACCTTATTTTGATTGTAAAGATGGTAATATTGTTGTTTTATCTAACAACAGCTCAGCAGTGTATTTTCACAATACAAAAATGTTGTGCATGTTATGCCAACTAAATGTCTTAAAGCTGAGATTTTATTTGATGTAGTTAAATGTATGATAATTGGTTTAGAGGAGATAGGCCTTCAAGTATTATCAATCATAACAGTTAATAAGGCCATATCTTTTGCAGTCCACCTAAGTTTTTAATTGTATATCGACCTAGTCATGAATTCCAGACCCATTTTCTTACTATTCGATTCAGTCCATATATTAAGATGCATTAGAAACAATTGGCTTAGTTTAACTAAGCCAAATAAATGCAAGTTGTTCCCAAAATCGTGTCATAATTGAAATCATGAATTAAATAGTATCCAAAGTGTCCCATTTTGTACCTTACAGGTTCATGCCCTGGAATTTCTGCCAATTTTGAAATATTGTTATGAATTGACCTGCAATGCACTTTCCCCTACTAATCTTGAAATGCAAATGTTAATTTAGTTTTGCAAATTTTTAATGAGTACACTATTCAGGGTTTATTGTATAGAAAAAGTGCTAATTACCAAGACATGATAAAGGTAAAGATAACAGGTAACGAACACAACAAAGCTTATAAAACGAAATGCATTTATCAGACAACAAGGACATGTAACATACAATATACAATGTGTAACTTGTGACATACAAAATGTGTATGGTTGACAAATGTGTTACAATTGAAGGCGTAAGGTGTAAGAGGGTATGGTTTGGTTGCAAAACAATGCTTGCGAAACTTATCTGTCTCTGGTAGGAATATCTCTTGATAGAGTAGTTTGACGTTACGCGTCACCGGCCGTAGGTTGGCTTCAAAAAAGCACGTCGTTCTTCGACGGCCGTCGCAGTGAGAGGAGCAAGATTGATGGAATCAACCCTCGAAATTGGCGGACAAACTAAGCCTAGTAACGTGTGCTCTGATTGGTCGCTGACAAAGTCCCTTAGCCAATCGCACGAGGTTTTTTATCAGCTGAAGGCTAAAGGACCCATGGACAAAGGGAGGTAACTGTTTAAGGTACTATTATTTCTTAAATTCTCCCACAGAGAAAGAAACACACAATGGTACATTGTGTGTTATCTATATAACGTATATATTTGTATTGGTGTTCTTCATTGTGATACTTGAATATTCTGGTGTTGATGTATGGTAATGTGGAAAATTAATTTGATAATTTGTTGTCTGTGGTATCACCTTCAGATTTGGTGAGAGTGGCATTCCTTAAAAGTTGTTGGATTATTTGCGGAATTAGATTGGTAAGTTGAGCGTAATATTGAAACTTCTTTCCATATCTGGCCTGCCCAGAGCAGTGCTCTGGGCAGGCCAGATACTGGTTGTCAAGTTACAAGTTTGGTGGAAGGTTAATAGTAGTAGCAACACTAGTATTTGTTGGTCAATTCTTATTTTGTGAGTTGAAGAACATTTTGAAGTTGCCTTTTCGGCTTTATTTGTATCACTGTTTCTTTTACTTTCAAGAGTGTTAACATTATTTTCTGTTTGGGCAATTTTCGTTTCTTTGTATTTAACTCATTTTTAATATTACTAGGAATGATTTTATGTTTTCGTCATCTTTCTTGAGAACCTACATCTAGGGATTCATCTTCAGATAGTGTGGTAGATTTTACATTGCCCATGTGTTTGGATGCAGTTTAGTGTCATACCCAGGACAACTGCATTTCATCCTTGCTGGAGGGGCCATTTCTTACTCAGCCCTGCCATTAAGGGCAGTAAGTTTCTGTTATAAATTTGAAGTACCAAAATGTTCTTCCTTTTTCTTTCCCATTCCGGCATTTCATTCAATTTTGGTGTAGGGCTGCCTTCAAATTTTCTCTTATTTTTAGCCTTTTGTTCTGAATTTTTGTTTGTATTTTTTCCTTTAGTTTTCCCTGGTTTTGAAGTTAGGAGTGGATCAGGCCTATTTTTATCATTTATTGAGGGTTTTTTCTCATTCTGATCTGCCACAATGTTATCAGGGAATTCATATTTTTCTTCGGAGAGTTCAGTTTTCTGTGCGTTTTCAGTTTTCTTACTTTCCCTTTCCAAGTTAGGTAACTCTACGCTTTCTTTTTAGCAATGGAATAAAAGTCGTGCTTTTCCTCGGGGATGCTGACAGCTTCATCTATGGGAGGGCTGGCGGTAACACAAGGAGAATCTTCAATTGCTCCAATGCGGTTATTGGTATCTATCCTAAAGGAGATTTGACTCTTCTTGTCCACAAGAAAGCCGCTCTCAGCCAAGTCTATATCTGCTTTCACACATAATCCTTTGATTATATTATTCAAATTCCTAATTTCCCTTTGTGTTTCTCGCAGAATAGTAACTTTTTGGTCGAATTCGTCCCTCCACATCGTTATGTCGGGTTGTTCCATTACTTCTATCATTAAATGTATTTCTTCCATTAAATTTTCACGGGAGTCAATTAAAGCTTTCACGCCTTCGAATTTTGTGAAACTATCCATAGCGATAGATTTTGGAGGGGATAGAATAATAATTCTTCAAGGGTTGTATATCCTTCCCTTTAATATCGTATTAGGAGTTCCGGAGAAAAAAATTCCTCTTTTCTTTTTCAAAATGGCGGATTTTTATTTTCCCCACATGCGATGCAAAATTCTTCCCTCTTCAAAATGGCTACTCGTATTTTTTTTTCTTGGTCCAAAGAATTTTTCTTTTGTTTTGACCTGTTAATTTCAAGGAAATGTATTTTGTTTTTCCGGGTGCGGGCGTCAAATTCTTTCCCTTTGACTTGTTAACCACTTAGCAGTTTACTGGTGCTCCTTTTATTTCTCAATGAAATGTATTCTTGTGGTCAGTTTTGTAGTGTTTATTATTCGAGCGGTGAATAAGAATTTTTTTTAATTCAAAAGGCATACAATAATGCTCGTTTTTTCCCAAATGAAGTCAAATTTTTGTTTCTTCTTTTTTTTAGAGAAATTCAAAAGGCATTCATTAATGCTTGTTTCTTGAAATGAAGTTACGTTTTTTTTTTTTGTCCTTTTTTTTTTCTTAAAAGGAATTCAAAATGTGAAGTCAAATTTTTGTTTCTTCTTTCCTTTTTTTTAAAAAAAGTTCAACAGGTAGCAATACCTGAAAAAAAGTGAATTCAATTTTTTTTCGGTGTCAAGTGACAACCTCCGGACAGTCAAATTTATAGCCTTTTCTTTGTGTGTCGTACCTGAACTTTACGAGTTCACAAATTGTATTATTATTTTGCAAAATATAGATAAAGAGTGCTAATTACCAAGACAAGATAAAGGTAAAGATAACAGGTACGAACACAACTCAAGGCTTTATAAAACGAAATGCATTTATCAAACAACTTGCATATAAAACATACAATATACAATATGTAACTTGTGAGATACAAAATGTGTGTAAGGTTTACCAAATGTGTTACAATTAAATAGTGTAGGGTGTAAGGGGGTATGGTTTGGTTGCAAAACAATGCCTTGCGTGACTTAACTGTCTCTAGTAAGAAGTGTCTCTGGTAGGAGTGTCTTGCTAGATATATAGATACTTCTCTTATTATTTATTTATTGTAACCAGTCTTACCCCTTTCTCTTGTTTAATTCAATTAATGTTCCTTTTTATATTTAAACACAAAATATCAATAAATAATAATAATAATTTATATACTATGAAAATTAATTAGGGCATCAAATAAAAATAAGAAAACGCTCCTTTTACATTACACAACAGTTATACAATACAGAATTTGTAAATTTTCTAAATAGAAAGATTTCATGTGTTAGTTTATTGAATCATTGTTATAGAACATCAAATGCCTTATCTTTTAATTCTAACTAATAAGTTATGTCGACATTTACAGCAATACCTATTTATCTTTCACATTACTCATCAAATGTATAGATATGGTAACAAAAATTTGTCCAATATTGGCAAGGATAGAATAGCTATTATTTTCATTCATAGTGTCGATAAGACATGAGATATTACCCAGACCGCTAGAGAAGAAAAAAGAAGCCAGCGTCTTTGTCTTTTTTTTTTGTTTGTTTGTTTTGGTATCAAACATATTTACAATGAAAATTGATATTCGAATCCTGTCGGCGACATGAACAGAATTTTATATAAGAGTAAATGATCCAGAAATCTATGCTCATTATTATTATCCTAAACCATTCATTCTTAATTGTTTTTTTGGGGGGGGTGCGAGGGCGTAACACGTCTCTTTTAAAAGCACTTCTCCATTTCTCCTCATTAGTTATAGACTGTGAACAGAGAGATAGAAATTCATTATTATTACACGCCAAGAAATTTTGAGAATGCTGATACACCGGGCAAATATAACATTTTTGGTCAAAGAAAGAAGTTGTCTAAAAAACGTCAACGAAGAAAAAAAGGTGTCTGAGAAACGCGTAGTTAAAAAATTCCACTCCCGCTTATTTCGGAGGTTCCGAATTCTTTTCCGTCTCTTTAATAAGATGATGTGTCATGGTTTCAGTCGACGGAGAAAAAATTGACTCTTTTATAAATCGTCGCTCACATCTGGAGATGCAGTCTCGCTTAGCTTCAAAATATCTTTTCCCTTGGTGTCTAAACCCCAACTACTACTTTGTAAAATCTCTCTCTCTCTCTCTCTCTCTCTCTCTCTCTGTGACTGTCCACAGCCAATGAAATGAGTACTTATGATGGTCTCACAGACAGAACTGTCGTGATTGAACTATGACCTGTATATCTGTCAATCAATCCCATCGAATTGTTTGCTGTATCTGGTACGTTAGTGAGAGTATTGGTGTTCAGAAGAGGCACTTTCAAGGAGATGAATCTTTAAAAAAACTTTGAATTGCACGTTCGACAAAATAACCGCTAAAACTTGCGACGATTTGCTGCTTATCTTAGAAAAGCACCGCCGCTAATTCTGTTGAAGGGTGAACGTCTATGTGGAAAGAAAGTAAAAAAAAGAAAAGCAGTGAATCTTTTTTCGACATTTTCTAAAAACTTTTATTACTTGTCTTTTTTATTTATTTTTTATCTTAGTCGAACTGATTCCGAGCGCGAGCTGGTTTCAGTCTCCAAATGCATCCTTTTGGCTGATTCGCTCCAACGATCCAATGACTAACTGTATTCTGTCGTTGTAGTAGCTTGGGACATCATACAGCTTTCAGTCCTTCTTCATTTGAAGCCGCGTTGTTCTTTCCTTTGCGGTGAGCTATTTGTCTCCACACATGTGGTTATAACTTGGGTTTCGAAATAAATGATGTCAAAAATATCTTATGTGAGTTAATAAGAACAAGAACGGACACAAAGATGAAGAAACCCCCAAGACCAACCCAAAAGGAAGATCAAAGAACAGAGAAATCAGCTCAGATAGCAGCATAGACGAACAGATAGAAGAATAGACGACCCGTCCAGCTAAAAAGATAAGATTGGTATGGTAAGAAGAAGACCATGCAATACAAACATGGAGCAAGGTAATTGCGTCACTCTAGTTGATAATGGAATGGTGTTCCATATCAGGTACAGAACATTGTTGAAAATTAGACTGCTTGACCATCAGTGTCCAGTGATATTCCTAAGATATTTCAAGTGGCAGGCACCAAACTTGTCTATAGCTGTATTTGCTGCTGTCAAGCTGTTGCAATTAAGCATGTGTGCGTGTGCGTGTGTGTGTGTCAGGCCGCTTAATGCGCTACTGGTACATAGTCGAATAATCGTCGACTAAACCGGTGACCCCCAGATTTTATCTGGTGAGGAGGGTGTCTAAATACCCGGTAGAACGAACAACAAGACCAACTATTGGCTCAACGGTCATCTAGAAAATTATTTCTGGGATTGTTGGACCCCTTATTCTTTGTTAGGTTATCCAACTAGGAGAAGGACAACTCTTATTTAGCACCTGCGATTGACATGATTACCGGTTATCTTACTTCGGTTTGTCACTTGATAATAAACAGAAAAATTTAGAGGGTGGTATTCGTGTTGTACAAGCGTTGACCACTATAATACTATGATGTACAAATGTTCCCTTGATTTCTTTTCAACTCTCAACCTCTCAAAAAGTTCATGGCGATGGATGTGTGGCGTCGTGTGCAGACCTGACCAGTTGGAAGCATGCAGTTACATATCTACACATTGATGACAGGAGTCTTATCCTAACATCGTTGTTGTATCCACCCGTGACAGGGATTGACCCCGGTGGAGACTCTTGTGTCTGAGCAGCCATATTTAGGAGAGCACTGATCACCCAAACTAATGGGATATTGTTAGAAAGGGTGCACTAAATATTACCTGTCACCTAAACACAGGTTAGTTTCCTGCGGATCACGGTGGTTCATTTCTAGCAGGAAGAAAAGAAATATAAAACAATTTTAAAATGACTGGATTAAACTTAACATTTGTCGTTGGAATGTGAGAACTCTTCAAGATCATAGCTCTTCAAATCGTCCAGAAAGAAGAACGGTACTTGTGACAAAGGAAATTCGGAGATTACAGATTGATATTGCTGCTCTATCGGAAACCAGATTATCAGAGGCGGATCAGTTGACTGAAGTATTGACAGGTTATAAACTCTTTTGGGTTCGAAAGTCAAAGGGCGAACGGCGCGATGGTGGTGTTGATTTGCTGTGAATACAAGACTGGCAAAGTTTTTGGAGTTTCCTTTACGTATTAATGATCGCATAATGAAACTGCGTATCCAGCTGCAGTATAGACGGTATGCGACCTTATTCTCTGTCTATAACCCAATCATTCAGGTTGATGAGGAGACTATCAGGACTTTTTACGAAATCCTTCTCTTTTGGATGATCTAAAAGTTTAAGATAATATTAATATTTTGCAAGTATCTCTAGCAAACGAAATGTAAATTCCTTTCGCCGTCAGCACAGTCTCTACCAACTGAGCACGTTACTCTCACTTCCTGACACCCCAAATACAGCAGTCGTCAGATTTCAATAACCGTCCAAACACTTGCTTTCTTCCTCGCTCGCAGTATCAGTGACTATCCGTTTTATTTATGCTCGTTTGGCTACCCTTATGCAAATTCCGACATACCTCATCTGGGTTTCTGCCAACAGCATTTCAGCTACGAGGAGGTAGCGAGTTCAAACATCCGTGGCCACTCGCCGCACCCCCCCCCCCTTTGCACAGGCCAAACATATCCTGACGCGCTTTGTTTGTGGAGGCTGGGAATCCGCTCGTCCATAGCTCTGCCCTTCAATTTCGCCACGCCTTCGCACTGGTATTGTCTCCACGCCAAATGAGGCTAAGTTGATTAATGGGATTTTAATGCACGCGTTTGTAGGAATTTTGAGATATGGACGTTAAAAAAGACTCGTATACCTGAAGTAAAAACACCAAAGCGCCTAGATTTAAACAAAGTCAAGCAAAAGGATGTGAATGAAAGATTGATTGAACATCTTGACAGTCTGGAATTTAAGAAGAAGTGTATTGAGCAACGGGTCTCACTGTATTAGGTTTTTGTAGATTTGACAGAAGCTTTTGATCAACAGAGATGCACTTTGGACGATAGGTAAAGTTGGGAGCCTACCAATATTTGTGAATATACTCAAGCGGTTGCACAATGGTATGAAAGCTAAAACTGTCATGAGTGGTAGATTGTTGGATGAAATACCAATAGATAACGGGGTTAAGCAGGGGGATGTCTGGGCTCCAAAACTATTCTCAATATTCTTTTCTGTAATATTAACTCATGCATTCCAGCATTGAGAGAAGGGATTCCTCTTGGAATTTAGAACCACAGGAACAGTTTTCGACTTGAGAAGATTTAACTTCAAGTCAAGGACATCATACACACTTATCGGAGAGTTCCTTTACGCCGACGACGTTGAATTTCTGGCTCATACCGAGGAGGATATTCAAAATATTGTGAACTTATTTGTTGCCTCGTGCAATGCTTTTAGATTGAAAATAGGCTTGACGAAGACAAAGGTAATGTTCACCCCCGTAAAAAGTGAACCATATATCAAACCAACTATAACCATTCATGGTACTTGTCTGGATGTTGTTGAATCTTTCACATACTTGGGAAATACACTGAATTGTGATGCTGAGATTCAGCTACGCATCCAGAAAGCATATGTGGCCCATGGAAGGCTTTGAAAAATTAGAGGTTTATAAGTTCTGAGTGTTGAATGTTCTATTGTTCTCCACGGAAATATGAACATTGTTTCGAAGACATTTGAAGTTTATAGGTCCTGCGTGTTCACGTCGTACTGGGTTACATAGTACCAGTAGCACATTGAGCAACTTGACACAAATATATACATGCCGATGTATACGTACATGCATGTGCGCTCGTCTATACGCACGCAACTCTCACACCCATACATGCATACACACACACACACATATATATATATATATATATATATATACACGTGTGTGCTTACATATATATATATATATATATATATATATATATATATATATACGCATACACATGTACACATATACGCGTACATTCACGTATACACCTACCTAAATGATGGCAGCAAACTCATGTTCGAGTATTGCCATTGCTTGATAAAATAAAAATAAAAATAATTTCAAAGAGTACAACAGTGAGCTTCAAAAAGTTCAAAATGTTCAACGGTGTGTTGTGCGAATGTGGCTTTTTTTTTAAGTCAGGCCAGCTTTGCTCAGACACGGCCTTCAGCACTGTTCACATAGTAGACCAATTTGAAGCCCTTGCTCGTCTACTGCTTTATGAACGTTTTGTTTTAACTGTTCATATTGCATACGATTGGTTTCAAATTTCTTTGTGCTTTCCTGCAAAGTTTTTCTCCACTGCCCACGATCCAAAGCTTTTACTCTCCCAGGTTTTCTCATCGATGCTACACTTTTTTCAATGTCGACTTCAAGCAATCCTTGTATCTCTTCTTAGGCTTTTGAGCCAAACGCTTTCCGCTTGCAAGTTTCCCATAGAAAAGTTGTTTAGGAATTCGCCCATCGTCTATCCTTACTAAATGTCCACTCCACCTCAATCTATGCTTGGTTATAAGAGCTTCTATAGTTAGACATTTGGCTCGTTCCAGAACCTCAATGTCACTAACGTACATTTGCCAACGTACCCCTTGTATTCGTCGTAGGCACTGCTGGTGAAAGTGCTCGAGACGTTTCAGATGTTTCCTGTACGTGGTCCAAGTGTCGCAAGCATAGAGGAGAACAGATAGAACACATGCAACATATACTCTGCAAACTGAGATTCCACGACAACTCCACAACCTTCTGTCTAATTTTCCAAAGGCATCACTTGCCTTGCTGATCCGTAAGCAGACCTCGTCATCAAGGATACCAGTCCTGTTTAGCGTGCTACCCAGGTATATAAACTTATCTACAACTGCTAAGTTCTGCCCAGAGACATAGATAGCTGGTTCACAGTATGGTTCACCTGGTGCCGGCTGATACATTAGGACAGTCTTTTTCAAACTAATTGGAAGTCCCAATGCACTACAAGCAGCTTCAAAGGCGTCCATGAGGTGCTGCATATCAGTTCGTGTATGAGCCACAAGATCACAATCATCTGCATAGAGCAAGTCATGAACCGTGTTGGTGAATACCAGTGTGTGCATTAAGAGGTCTGATGTTGAAAAGCTTCCCAGTAGTTCTATATCGAATATACACACAATCAGAACAATCCTTGAATGCCATTCTAAACACCATGGTGAAGTACAAAGCAAAGAGTGTGGGTCTGTGCTTAACACCATTTTCCACTGAAATAGAATCTGCCAGTTTCCCTCCAATGTTGATCACAGCTTTCATATCATCGTGGAAGAGCTTTAGAATAGATATGAACTTGTCAGGACAACCAAGCTTTTTAAGAATCTTCCAAAGAGCTTCCCTATTTATGGTATCAAATGCCTTTGTTAAATCAATGAACACCTGATACAATCCCATGTGCTGTTCTACACATTTCTCTTGTAATTGCTTGGCTGTAAAGATCATATCTACCGTCCCACGACCATTTCTAAAACCACACTGGGTCTCAGGTAAAACATCATTAGCAATATTTCAGCATTCTGTCAAGCATGATTCGGCATATCACCTTGCCGACAACTGAAAGCAATGAGATACCCCGATAATTTTCATTTGTCCACTTTCCCTTGTATAACACCACCATTAATGCATTCCGCCAATCCTGTGGAACACACTCATCACCCCAGACAGTTTGCAATAAATCCATCAAGCGCTGCATTCTATTGCGGTCCGCACACTTGCTGATCTCTGCACGTAGCCGATCCATACCAAGTGACTTTCCAGAGTTGAGCAGCTGCTTTAACCTCCGAGAGGGAGGGAACACCTGCCAAGATATCCTTAACCGGGTTGCAGGGGATAGACTTAACGAACTCCTGTTCAACCTCAGAAGGGCTATTCAGAATCTCGTCAAAATGCTTCCTCTATCTATGAAGAATATTGGAAGAATCTCGAAGAAGTTCCTGACCATTTTTTGAGCACAGTGGGGTGATAGGTGAGCTTGGTGGTCTATATACCGCACGCAGTAGGTTGTACAAAACCTTGGTGTTGTGGTGTCGTAGGCAAGTTGTATTTCATCGGCCTTCTCACTCCACTATGCATCCTGCATGTTTCAAAGCTTCCTCTGCACTCCCCTTTTGATTGTCTTGAACTCTGTCATTAATCGATCTTGCTCACCTTCAGTTAGACCACCTGTGAGATAAGAATGTAGGGACTTAGCCTTTGAATCCAGTAGTGCCTGAATTTTCATCAAACCAATCCTGATGTTTACGCTTGCAATACCCGAATACTTTCTCATACGCCCCATAAACAGACGTCTTAAAAGCATCCTACGTGTTTTTACAGTCCAACTCTTCTATCTCCTTGACCAGTTGTTCCTTCACAACATCATTCTTTAGACGACCAACGTTAAGTCGCTTGGGGACAGTCACACCTGGTCCCCTTATCTTGGGCTTCACAACAAACCGAAACTTAGCACGAACCAACCGATGGTCAGTCCAGCATTCTGCGCCACGCATAACACGAACACTGGAGATGTTCTATATATAAATTTTTCTAACACATAATCTATCATGTGCGACTTGCAGGATGCATCCAAGTGGTTTTGAATTTGTCCTTCTGTTGAAACATGGTGTTACCAACATAAAAACCCATCTCCGAACAGAACTGCAACAACATCAGACCATTGCTGTTACATTTGCCCACTACGTGTTTACCCATTACTGTCCAGGTTTCAAAATCCCTTCCTACTCTAGAATTAAAGTCGCCAAGAATGACAAGGGGGATCCGTTTAATTACTTCCCGTAACGCAAGGTAGAAATAAAGGTTTTCATCTTCTACTGCATCACAAGGGTCACAATGCGACCACTTATCAGAGGTAAATTCATAGTTATGATCCGATCACTCACTCCACACGGAAGTTCTTCCAGACTTGAGTCCTCACACCGAATGCCACACCAGATTCCCTCCTACACCCCCTGCCTTACCACTCCAGAAAAAGATGTAGCCTACCTAAATATACATTATACATTATATTACATACATACATGCATATATACACATACTCACCTACGTACACATGTGCTCATTTTGTGGTATGGCACTTTGTTTGGTTTTTGTTTTTTGGTTTTTGTCGCCTTGTTTATTTAGGTTTCTTGATGAAAGTTTTATTATCTTAGTCTCATGTCGAACAACTAGGAAAACTAATCTTTAATTTCAAAGGGAAACAGTTTAGATTTAAAAACTAAAGTTCATACAAATTAAAAGGTAGAGTAATAAAAATAATTCTTAAACAGACAAGTATATATACAATTTAGTTACCTATAAGTTTTTAGTTCTCCTGAGGAAAACAATGTTCACCTTTCTTCAATTGTTCCTCGTCATTAGAAATAGGTTTATATCTCCATTTCCTCAATCTCGAAACGAGCGACTTAGCTGACTGTGAATGCAATTATGTATCTAACCATTATATCAGGCCGTAGATTACTTTTGTTGCGATATCAAATTTCTGTCCGAATTCTGGAAAGGAAACTACTTTGCTGAATCTACACTTTTAAAGATATTCCTAGGGAAATGTATGGTTTAGCCTTGTTTTTCATATTTTACCACAAACACCGTTCTAGCTCATCTTTTCTTCGACTGGGCCAGAACCCGAAAAAGGGCCATATGGCTTCTGTAGAGAACGGTTTCTCTAAGCAATAAATATCACTAATTCACTGAAATCTTTACTGAAAGATAAAAAAATATTAAAAATCGAAAATCTCAGGCTGTTTGATTTAGCAACATATATATATATATATATATATATATATATATATATATATATATATATACCTCTTTGTACATGTCATTTAATTCAATGGGGAAACGGAAAAATGTGAATTCCAATCCATATGAAAATAAACTGAACACCACTGAGGCACTAAATTTGAAGAATTCGCTGTCAAATACTTTTAATGTTTCTCTTGAACTTGGTTTGGGGATTGGAGGAGATAAATATGCAACGGAAGCTGACAGTCAGATGTATCACGTGATTTGTGGTGACGTCACGCGTTCAAACAGGTCAAGGGAGACAAGAGAAACGAGCGACCAGCACGTAAAATGGCGATCACTGTGATATTGATATCAGCAAAGACGTGACAGATGAAGGCAGTCGCGAGGACGAAAGTGGCATTTGATATTGGTAGCTGTTATTTTTTTTTAAATACACCATGCCGTCCGCCAACATCTCAACACGCATACGTGAGAAACTTGTACATTTGTCATTATCCGTTTCCTTTCCCCTGTGAAAGTTCTCTCTCTCTCTCTCTCTCTCTCTCTCTCTCTCTCTCTCTCTCTCTCTCTCTCTCTCTCTCTCTCTCTCTGTTCTAATTACTTTCTTCCATTTTTTCACCCTCTTTCTTCCTTCATATTCATCTTCTCTTCTTGTCTCTCACTTTTAGTATAATATTTCACCTTCTCTTCTCTTTCTTTCTTTCTTTCTCCTGCTCACTTCCATTAACTTTCCAATTGTTACTCTCTCTCTCTCTCTCTCTCTCTCTCTCCTCTCTCTCTCTCTCTCTGTATATATATATATATATATATATATATATATATATATGTGTGTGTGTGTGTGTGTGTGTGTGTTTTGTTGAACTCAACGAACAATTCTTGTCAGACGAGTTTTTGTTCAAACTTTTCTAACTGTCTGGCCCTCTTTTTAATATCTGAGTGGAATTGTTGTATGAATCCACCAAAGGTTTTACCACGGGCGCTTTCAGTACTACTTAGTGCCATCATCAGGTGTGTAACTGGTAAGATGTTTCCATTGTTTCTTTTTAAACAAATAGTAGCAGTAGGAGTTAGTAGGAGGAGCCAACATAACGGCTCACAAGTTTATAAGAGTATTATGGGGAATGGTAGGAGGAGAATTGGCGGGAAATTATAGGCATTTGATAAATTGTTTATCTTTTTTAAGGTGTTTTTGTTTTTCGTTTAATATATAAGGTTTCGAGTATTTGAAGTCTTTGTTTTTTTTCTTTGTGCAGTATAAGTGTATTTTAAAATTTTCCGGGGGCATGAACGTATTAATTTTTTTTTAACGCAGTTACGTACTGTTTATATTTTCGGTGTATCTGATTGCGATTATATATGTTGTGGGTGGAGCTACTGACTGTGGTATTTTTTCGTTGTGGTTAATCTTATGAATAGTTTATCGGATTTGTTCGTCAATAATGTAATTGGAAAATCCATTATTGATGAGAGTTTGTTTAATAATTTTGAGTTCAAAAAAGAATATTGTTTTAGAAGAGGAAATGAGTTTTGCTCGATTTATTAAGTTTTTTTTTATGATGGCTCTTTTGTATTGTACGGGACATTCGCTTTTGTAATTGTAATCTTCAAATATGACAGTTTTGATTGTAACTAAACAATTCTATCTTTGATTCATATGTCTAGAGAATGAACTTCAAAAAGTACTCTTACTTGTAAAATTGTTCTTTGACAAAGTTTAAACGTACAGCTTTGTTCTTCATAGAGAGTAGAGGTCTCCTTAACTAGCAGATATAACCACTCAGGGTCAGAATTGATTTGGGTATAATGGAAATGAAGGGGTAACTCCAAAATTATATACAGCTCCAGAATTTTAAACTCACTACTGGATCCAGTTTAGTATTATATCAGGATACCCCTTTTGGGACATTTTATACCCTACAGGGGTTGCAGTCGGCGTATTCTAGGCCTCTCGTGTCATTATCGTATAATGTTCAACTAAAACTAAAATTCTAGTATCTTTAGTTTAGAAGAAAATACTGTCTTCTCTTAGTATCATATGTAATTGCTGAAGACAAACTCACAACACATTCTGTTATTAGCTGATTTGTTAATAAATGTGAATAGACTGGAGTAGATGGAAATAATGAAAGTCCAATAAGAGTAAATAAAAGGCTCACGAGTTGGCGTTTACCTACATCCGTACATCACAAAAGTTTTGCATACGTCCGTCAGCAGGCCATCAACCACCGCATTCCCGGATATACCTCAACTCTCAAGTAACTCTAGAAACACTTTTAACAGCCCCTGATTAAACTATCTTTCCCCCAGCACAAGAAGACCTGAAAGAAAAATGGTTGCCATGTGTCCATTTTACTACCTGGCTCTGCAAAGAGAAAGCACGAAGACTGGTTTTGGCGAACAGACAGCAGACATTCACCAATTACTGGAAGATAAGAAGAAAGCTCACCAAGCCAAACATTATGACACGATCAACCTTTGCAGAAGTTAGGTCCAAGATTCAACACATGACAAGATCAATACAAAATGAGTGGTGAGGAGAATTCAAGGATTTGCAACAATAATTCTATAGTGCTATAGAAAGAGCAAATGGGCCACAAAGAAATCCAACTCATGTCTAGAATACCTAGCTTTCGATAGACAAGGTTGGCGAAAAACGTGCCGCACAGGAGCTGAGCGGCTCACTACTGAATTTAATAGAGCTGCAGAACAACAGCACCACAGAATACAGAAGTAAATTTCCCTTACAATGCGTGTAAGTGCATCTGCAAGTTCATAATTGGACTAATTAGCCATCAAAATTTCCATTGACCATAACTAGTCCCTCAATCATTAGTCATCGGCAAAACTCAGTTATCAATTATCAATACCATCCAATTATCTAAGAAGTCACAAAAACCTGGAAAGAGATCATTGTTGTCTGCGACAGACTTCTAAAAGGAAAGGAAGGAACGTTCTTGCATTGGAACCTTTCCTCTGCAAGTTAAGCGCGAACCCGGTCCTATGCTGTATTACTTGACCTGATGCTAATACCACGGCCATGTACGCTGCTTATGCTGACGATGTTACTATGCTTGTAACGAGCAGTGACGAGTTCGAAGAAGATATAAAGTTGCAACGGGAACCAAAATTAAACGTGAAGAGTCGATAGATTTGCAGTTGGGTTCTTATAATTGTTGTACTCTTCCCCGCCCTTTCAGTTGAACGGACAGGTCATGTAAGATAGTAGGACTCGCACTTCTATCCTCTACTCCTTGAATAAATGTCAGTACTTCTTCTCTCGTCCACCGTTCTTGTTGAACCAGAATGAGCCCTGTTCCGGTTTATTTGGAACAATCGGGCTCGTTTGATGTGTCGCGATATCTGTTACCTTCATCCTTCTGAAGGCGGACTAGGAGTACCGAGCGTAGAGTGTGACATCACAGTCTCCTCGACCGGATGGTTTCAAAACACTAAGAAACCGATCAACTCTGAAAGGAGGATGCCAATAAGGCCTTCCAGCCCTTGAGAAGTTTGCACAGCGGAAAATGGGGAGGCCTATCAGTTACCCAGAAACGAGTGCTCTTTCTATCGGGATTGTCTGCACGCCCTGAAAGTTATCGCCCGGATACAGTTTGCCTCACTGACACCCGACCGCTGTCGAGTAGGGCATTCTATCGGATGTTAGTGAGGTGGATCGTTCGAGACTTAATCGAGAGGGTCGGTGTAATGGAGGCGCAGGGTCGCTTGCTGTGGTCGTGAGCTCCCGGAATGAGGTGCCTCAACAACGTTGAGGGGTCATATAACTGGTGAGTGATTTGAGGCACATTGGGTTGGCAAGAGGCTTTCCAAGGTGGTTCTAGCAACTTCAGGAAGAAGCACTATGTGTTTCTTTGCTTACTTTGCGTTTTGAGTCATGAATTCGACGACGTGACAAAAAGAACATTATGGAGTCTTTTCTAGTCTCATCTGGCTGCTTTTTACAAGCACAAGATCAAAATAAAAGTTCGGATTTTTCGTTTTCTTTCCCCATCTCACCCCATTAGATTACAGAAATTCGAATTCTCTTGGCGCTTGAGTTTTTTTACTGTCATATCAAGTGAGGGGTGCCATACTAAATAATATCTTATTTTTATCATGTATGTTTTATTTTCTTTCATCGTTTTTTTTTCTTTTAATTGTAAATAAATATCAATCATTTTCCCTCCCTCACATATGTGTATAAGGGTTTAGTTTAGGGTTTTTATGGAGAGACTGGCCAGTTCTGGTGATTGTGGTGTGGAAAGATTTTATAGTGAATGGGTTAGTATAGTATGAATTGGGTCACAAATGGAACTAGTTAACTTTAAAGATAGGGTAGAGAAGACCAGCCTTCACTCTCCTATTTTGGACCTTATACTAAATGTATTGTATATTCATATGATAATGAATATTTATACCCATATAGACTAACTGTAACATAATGAATTGTGCAATATACATTTGCATACTGGATCTAAGTTAAAAAGTAAGATAAGAGATATGTATATGTATGTATGTGTGTGTGCATCCTTGCGTATATGTATGTATGTGGGAGCTGGACATTATATGGTAATGGTGTATGTGCGTACATGTGTATGTGTATATATATATATATATATATATATATATATATATATATATGTACGTATAAAATTAAATTGTTAAAAATTGTTTAGAGAGGAAAGAGGAAATAGTGGACTTCAGTGATCATTGTGTGGTCTCTGAAAACAAAGAACAAATGGATATGGTAATCTCGAGTTAAAAGGGTTAACTGGGATTATAGAATGGGATTTGGGACAATGGTGCGAGAGTGTGACTTTGAAAGAGTTAGGTCCTTGACAGCAAAGAGTGAAGAGTGAGGTTTTAGACAGGAAAATGACAGAAAAATGATAGATGACTTAAATAGCGAACTGAGAGTTTGAGCAGAGGAGTCAGCCAGGAGGACCCCACATGTCCAGGCAGGCCAACAAAATGAATGAGTGAAAATGAGAATGCATTGCGTGAAACACCTTCCTCGGACCAATTAAAGTGTGCACCCCACACTTTTGTTCTTGTGTTCTCTCTCACAGTGAAATATCACAAAATCGGTAGGGTCCAGCTATTTTCGACACTAGATGAAATACACCAACGAAGCAACGAAGATCACGGCGGGATTGAAACACGCATATGATACAGAAGCATGTACTCATCCCCGGCAGGGGGACTATTACCCAGAATCCCCTGTCACATAACAGGCTTATGTTCAGTTCCTGGTGTATGGGGTGTGTCAAAAGACAAGTGCTGAGGAATATAGAAATCGTCGTACATAGCCGCGTCGTACATAGCTCAGACCCCACCGCTGTTGTGATATTTCACTGTACCCCAAATAAACAAACAATTACAATCTTCACGTGTTTGCTTCTTAATTTCTAGTTCATTCATACATACATACATACATACATATATATGTGCGCCTATATGGGTTTTTATCTTAATTTTATCGTAATTTTACACTTACATAATGCCCAATGCTCCCTGAACACTGTAAAAACAATCAGGCATGAATTGGAGAATTGCAATGGAGACTACGAGGCTGTGACTAAAAGAAGGCAACATAACAGACGATCTGATTGCATTCCTACAGAAGAAGTCCTCGAAAATCGACAGAAAAAAGTGTTGGAGGACCCTGGCATTGGAATTCTGGCTTTGTCACACGAATTGAATGTTTCAGCCTCTACCATGAAGCTTGCACTCAATGAATACCTTTGCTTATATATATACGCACCCATTCATGCAAGTAGGGCCCACAATAAACAGACAATACATAAAAAACTCAATTCACTATGCATGCAGCAACAACCAAAATTATGCCGTGTAAATTCTACCTTCAGCCAAATCTTACTCTTAATTCTTTACTTTGAATCATCATGCACTACACAACACATTCGAACTACTAATTATTTAAAACCTTATTTTCCTAGACACACAATTTTGTCAACCTCGTTGTTCACTTAAATTTAATTTTCTTCAATACCCCATACTTTATTAAACATCACTAATCAGTTTAAATTTCATTTTCTTCAGCTATTTCTTCTGTACCTCTGAGCAGGGTAAAACGATTTCACTCAAAGTTAATATGAGTGAAATCGTTTAACCCTGCTTAATCATACATCCTTCTGCCAAAATCCTCGGTCTTCAGACTTTCCCGTGTGGCTTCCACACACGGAGACTGCCGGTGGCTATACAATTCCAAGGAACCCTCCAATAACTAAAGTAAGCGCTTATCTCCTTTAATCATTTAATCATTCACTAACCTCACTAACCTGAGACATCTTCCGAGACCAAAAGGCCAGAGTAATCATCCCAAAATCTTACCCCCCTAAAAAATTATTCTCAACAACACCACCTGGAGCAAGCTACCCGCTATTTCTCATATTCCGCCTCATTCGGAACTCCAAGGTCACACCAGCTTGGAGAAGGGTCAAGGCAATTTTTCTTATATCTCGTTTCTTACGGAACTCCAAGATCACAGGAAACGCAGACCACCTATGTCTCTCGAAGACTATCGGAATATCCCAAACTTTCATGCGACGCTTCCAATCCGGGGACTTTCTGCAAAATGGTGGACCTCTCTCTGGGGCCACTTTCGTTACAATTTATCCACAAATCCTTGACATGATTTGGGTAAAAAATCTCCAGGTCCGAAATCAGACCTCAGTCCAAACGAAAAACAGCCAGGATTAATACTAAACAAAGATATTTCATCTCTTATGAAAATCTATATTCCTCAACTATTACAATTCCAAAGTGAATTATCAATTGCAGGAAAAATCAAAATCACTCTACCATTTATTATAATATTCTATTACTCAAAACTTTTCGACTCAATGTTTAATTTAACTCAAAATCTTTCGAAAAATTTCCAACTTAACTATCCTACTAAACTGATCACGGAGAAAAATGGAAAATAACAAAATTACACGAACTCGTTACATTATATCACTAAATTCAAATTCTAAGAGAGAACTCAAAACGTTAAAAATTCGAGAGATAAAACAAATCAAAACCCTCCCTAAAGAATTGAAATAAGGTCAAAATTAAAATCCCACATGTCATTTCAAAAAGTCAAAAATGTGTGGAAAAAACGCACATGTTACTTTAAAAAAAAACAACAAAGAAAATGACAATGGACAGCAACACACTTATATATCAACCTACAATACATACTGAGAGGGTGGAACAATGGCAAAAGCTTTCCAACCCCCCCTCTCTCTCTCTCTCTCTCTCTCTCTCTCCTCAACACACAGAAAAAGCCGCGAAAAACTTTGAAAAAGAGGAAAAGGGGGGATCACAATTAACTGTGGCGAGAAAAATATTTCGCACTTTAACAATTTACAATCAACAAACAATTTTCAGTAACATATTTTTCCAGTGGAGAGAGTCTCTCTCCCACCCCACCTACCTAGTAATACCACAATTACTACTAAAAAATGTTTTCTCATGTAGCCCCATATGACTTAAGAATACAAAATCACTATTCAAAAATGTTTGTTTTAAAATGTCATTTCATGCAAAAACAGATGCCTGACAAAGTCTCTTCTTTTACATCTTTTTTTTTTTGCACAGTTCAACTAAAACAAAACATTTTCAACTCAAACTACAACTATCCGTATATTTAAAAATGTTCCTTATGTAATGAAAACAGAAGGGGTAAAAGATTGACACTACATTCTCCCACACCGACCTACTTAGTCATAGTGAAGAAAGTCCTCCCATCGACCTGGCCTTCTACGAGTTCTTTAGGGGCGTCTTGATGGTTTGCTCTCGACATCCATCTCCATTCTAGGCTCCTCAGAATCTGAGGAAGTTTCGGAACTGTCTTGTTCGGCTGACTTCTGGCTAAAGGATCTTGCCCCGAAATGCTGTCGTTTTCTTCGGCGCTTCGGCAACTTGGTGTCTGAAGATTGGGTATCTGTCTCAGATATTGGGTGGAGCCGCTTTCGTGGTAACGATAGGTCGTCCGAACTAAGAGTAAGATTGGTGTCTGTAGGAATATTCTGATTCAATTTGTAGGGATTCTGGACTTAGATAGTTCTATGTTCAGATACGTTCCCTGCCAGGGCTAGATCCCTTAAGGAGACAGTAGATTGCCTTCCCTCCCAATTTTGGATTACTGCATACTATGGATTCGCTTCGATTAGTTCAACCTCATTCACTAATGAATCATGTTTAATGTGACGAATATGTTGTTTTAGTAAGACTATTCCAGGTTGTGCGAGCCACGAGGAGGTGAGGTACCTGCTGAGCTTCGTCGCGGGAACGAAAAGAACCTCTCATGGGGAGTAGCGTTTGTTGCTGTACATAATAGAGCCGGATAGCATACAAGGCCTCCTAATCAGAGATCGGTCTCTTACGATTTGCTGCGACCAACTGTCTTCCATTTTATGCCATTGTGTCTTTCGCACTGCCCGTTGCCTCACGGATTGTAAGGAGTTGTTCGACTTACAGCAACTCTTCTCTCATGCAAATATTGCTTGAGTTTATCCGACATAAAAGCAGCCCCTCGACCTAAGTGGATATAGGCTGGCACACCAAAAACAGAGAAGAGGGGGCAGAGACCTTGGATTACTGTTGCAGTTGTTACGTCAGGGCAGGGGATGACGAAAGGAAATCTTGAGTCTCGTCTATTATTGTGAGCATGTATTTATTTTTTTGTTTTAGAATGTAGTGGTCCCTTAAAATCCAAGTTAAGCCTTTCGAAAGGTTGTGTGGCCTTAATGAGTATTGTTGGAAGGGGTTTGTAGAACCTTAGCTTATTTTCTGCATAAATCTGACAAGAGTTTGTAATTCTTCTTAGGTCTTCAAAAGAATATGACAAGTTCCTGACTACATGGGTCATCCTTGTGATACCCGGGTGGCACAATTCCTTGTGTAAATTTTGAAGATCTGAGATAGTTACTAGACCGCATACCCTTGAAAGAGCGTCAACCATGGTATTCTCCTTACCAGAGCGGTAAGTGACGTCAAATGAGTAGCAAGAAAGTTCCATTCTCCATATTGCTATCTTCTCGTTTCTTTTATTTTGCTCGTTGTTTTTGCTCGTTAAGTTCAAAATGTCGACCGATCAGGTAATGCTGCCATTTTTGTAATGCCTCAACTATGGCGTACGCCTCTTTTTCTATTGCCGAGTGTCGACACTCGGACCGCGAAAGAGTCCTTGAAGAAAAAAGTTACAGGACGACCGGACTGTCTCAGAGAAGCAGCTATCACCCAATCGGAGGC
Source organism: Doryteuthis pealeii (assembly GCA_023376005.1). NCBI lineage: Eukaryota > Metazoa > Mollusca > Cephalopoda > Myopsida > Loliginidae > Doryteuthis > Doryteuthis pealeii. The sequence goes on from CM042153.1 coordinate 49,726,241, forward strand.
ATCCGTCTTGACTAAGAGAGGGATAGAAGGGTCCACAGCAGAAATGGCAGAATTAGCAATGTCCTTTTTTATGTTCTGAAAGGCTTTGATGGCAGTACAGGACAAAAGTGCTAAGTCAATGGGTGTATTTTTTTAGAAAAAGAGGCAACCCATTGGGCATAGTGGGCGGACATACCGAGGGCTCGTCGTAAGGCACGCATGTTTCCAGGAATTGTTAATTCCATTAAGGGTTTCAGTCGCTCGAGGTCTGGCATCATAGTGCCATTTTTGACAATGTATCCCAATAGCTTAATGCTTTTCAAGTTGTAGGAACATTTTTCTTTGTTAAAGGTCAGATTGAATTCTTAACAGCAGCCATAAATCATTTGAGATTGGGGTCATGGTCAGCTTGGTTATGGCCGCATACTTTGACATTGTCTATATAAGCAACAGTAACTTAAAAATTTTCAGTGGAAATAATTTCATCTATTACCCTCTGGAAAGTAGCCACCCCGTTTGTCACCCCAAAAGGAATTCAGCGGAATTGGTATAAACGACCACAGGCCTCGAATGCAGTGTAAGGCTTATCCTCTGGCTTGATAGGTATCTGATGGCAGGCACTTCTTAGGTCTAAAGTACTGAAAATGTGGTATTTGGTAATGTTAGAAATCATTTCGTCGATACAGTGGATAGGTGTCAAGTAATGTATATCTGTTGATGGTTTGGGAGTAGTCAATGACCATCCTTTTTTTCAGTGGCTATTACGAGGACTTGGACTCTCCATGGAGATTGACTTGGCTCTATAATTCCTTCTTTAAGCAGCTTTGTTACTTTTGCTGCTATGAACTTCTTGTCCACTTGTGAATAGCGTCTTGATTTTACTGCTCTTGGTTTGCAGTCAGGGGTCAAGTTTGCAAAAAGTGACGGTTAACGTATTTTTACAGCAGTTAGTCCGCATATGGCCCATCAAAAGGGATTTCAATACAAGAATGTGGTTTTAGGAAATTGTGACCCAAAATTGCCTTATCACAGATAATTTGATCCCTTGATAGGAGTTTTCCTTTTAGTTCCAGATTAACTATGCAGTATCCAATTACAGGAAAAGACAAAGATAAATTTGCCATCGATATTTTATTGGAGCAAGGAAATATTTTCCATTTGTTTGATTTCACAATACTGGCATCAATAAAAACTTTTGAACTGCCTGTGTCAATAAGAGCATGAATAGTCAATCCATTTATTTTAACACTCACTATTGACTTTGAGAGGCAGTCAGGAAAAGCAGCTGCTAATGTAATTGGTGATACAACTGTAGTTGAACAGTTTTTTGTGAAGAAACCGACCAGCAACATTTAAAAAAGGACCATGTTTGTTACAGTTTCGGCATCTAACATCTCGAGCCGGGCAGGACGAACGAGAATGTAAGCGAAGGCCACAAAAATAGCATTTTGGCCTAGTTGAGGTGGTAGTAATATGTTGTCCAGGATCGTTCCAATGAAGTGCAGGAGTATCTTGAGCAAGGAAATAATTTTTAACCAGAAGAGGGGGACAGTGACAAGAGAATTCAAGGAGAAAGACGGAACAGAAGAAACTTGAAAATGAGGAGGGGCAGAAGTAGTAGCCCCTAAAACCTCGGGTTGTAAATAGAAGACAGATTGCTGCTGTGCCATATCCAATGTTAGGGCTTGTTCATAAGCTGTTGGCAAGTCTAGATTTCTATTCTGTAGTAGTCTTTGACTTATTTGGTGATACTGTTTTCCGTTAATGAACGCGTCCCTGATAAAGACATCTCATGCTTGGTTCGCGGTTATAAATTTGCACTCGCGACTTTAGAACAAGGCTTTCTTCTGGTTGTTGACGCCTAGTAGCAAGTAAATGCCTAGCAACAATTATATTCTTTTTCTTGACGAACATGTCCTCTAAAATATCCACGGCTGTTTCGTAATTCTCACATTCAGACAAATTTCTATAAATTGAAGAGTAATTTTTTCAGTACCTGTCAAAGTCGCGTTTGAAGATAAGTGTAGCGCAGTGAGGAATCCCTCGAACATTTTTCTCCAGTGACGCCATTTGTCAGTAGAATCCAAGTCAGACGTATCGAGGTCCATAACGGTCAGGTTTTAGGTAGCGTTCCATAATAAAGTAAAATAAATTGTAATGAAAACAGGAGACGAAATAAACTTATTCTTAAGTTTTATTTCACTTTATTCCAAGTAGCTGACTTGAATCGTACAAGAAATCCCTCAGCTTATATATAAGACAGAAGCCGTTCATTTGGTCCATCCCATTCACAAGAAGGGGTGTAAGATTGATACTACACCTTATTTCTCCTCTTTTCACTTCCAACTTTTTATAACCTGCAAATGTTCTCTTTCTTTCGACCTTTTCTTCTCTTCTTATTTAACGGTCTTTTTTTTTCAATTTATCACTGTTTTGCGGGTTTTCTTTCAATTCTAACAATTTTTTTCTTTTTCTTTTTCTATACTTTTACAGGTTTTTTTTTCAATTCAGTGGTGTTCTTTTTTTTTCAACTTTTTTAAATACATCTTAACTGTTCCTGTACATGTTTTGTATGTGTATATATGATTACAAATTTTGATTTCAACAATTCAAGGTAACATATTTTTCAACCCTTTTTTCTGTGTGTGTACATGATTCTACTTCCTTTTTTTTTCTTTTTCTTTTTGACTCTCTGCTGCCGCATTTATGAATATGTTATACAGCCCTTTGCGTCTGCTGGGTATATATATATATATATATATATATATATATATATATATATATATATGGGGAGATGGATCCGTTTATGGTTCACCCATGGCTGTGTCCTCATATCTAAATCTTTACTTACTTTCTGGAGTAACTAGCTGGTATCTTACTTTCTTCCGTAGTCTGTAGCTATCTTCGTGGCTTCTTTTATTTCTTCTAGCTTTTATACTACATGGAAAGATATTGCAATATATTTTAAGTAGCCGCTACAAGGCTTTGGGACATGGACAGTAACAGTGGCGACACGACCAGCTCCTTAGAGCAATATCAGATGCAGTCATGACAGCAATCTGGTCGTTTAAATTTAGAGCAAAGTGACGGGGGTACATTAATAAATTTTATAAAGGCCGGAGAAAAGCAAACGAAAGCCAGAAAAAATACCCTAAATATGCTTTCAACTGCACCGGATTGATAGGTAATCACGGATTTGCAAAAACAATTGAAATCCCCTAGTCATATACACAGACAATGCTTCGGCCGGACCTAATAATGTATTCAAACAAAATCAAGAAACAAATAATTTGGGAATTGTCAGTCTCTTGGGAAGATAACTCTTTCAAATGAAAAAAAAAACACAAGAAATGGTCAAAGAATGTCAGCAAAACGGATGGAAGACCTACTATGAGCCCATTGAAGTGAGATGAAATGCCTTTGTGGGACAATCATTAGAAAGGACACTTAGCAAAAAATGGAATCGTGGGATCTACAGAAATGAAAGACCTGAAAGAATGTTCTGAAGCAACAGAACGGGTGTGATACGTGGGGTAAGGCATGAAAATGAAAGCCCTCTCCCACATTTTTATGGACTCTATCCCCATCCTAAATTTTTTCATCTTTATTCTTTTTCTAGGGAGATGGACAGAATCAGGAAAGTGGAGAATGAGGAAGCAGAAAGAAAGCGACCTTAATGTATAATATACAAGATGATATGATGCGATAATATCTTACTTGCCACTAACGCGACTTGGAGATGGTGGCTTACTCTGTCGTGTTTTGTGACGCTTAATTCTAACGTGCAAATGCACGTCAGGGTTGTACGGTGTAGAATGTTGCGTGGTGCGCCATTATTTCTGGGCCGTGGTGAGGTATGACTTGGAGTAGTTTTTTATTCTTAAGTTTTTTATGCTGATTATCTACTTTGGTAGGCATTCGTTTGTTGGATTTTTAATGAAAATAAAGCAACTCATTTTAGTATTGACGCATGCGCTGGAGTAGTAGTAAATACGAAATTGTGCGTCAATAGAACCACCTATTTTATATATGTGATGAGCAAGTTTCTGATTGTGTGTCTCCGGATCGTTATATAAGGACTCCTGAATTATTTTTTAGATTACACAGAACGAATCACGAGAGGATGTGGCCTGGAAACAGGTAGGGGTTACCGATGGAACAGATCTGATGTGAAAGCCGAAATATGTAATGAAACAGGTGTGACATCATTGATTACCTCTTTTGTTACATTTCGGCAATGGTTAATAAGATAAGACAAAATTGTCGGTATTTGAGAAACGCCCGATATTCGATTAAATACTCGAGTCATGTACTAAAAAAAGTGTTTGTTTGTCCTTATGTAACCTTTACTTCGTATCGATTTTATTTATACAAAGGATATTCATGTTCTTGTAGGACTACGGCTAGGCCATCGGTTGAATTTATAAAACATTATATGAATACTGCGGGAACAATTTGTATTTAATAAATTAGTCTGGCACAAGACCCACTTGTGTATGGTAGCCAGTTAGCATTGAACCTACCCCAGTAAATTTTCAGTGATTACTCCACAATAAAGCGTCTAATCGAGCAACCTATCCATAATTTGCGAAAATATTATGCTAGCAACTGTCTTTCAATCAACGAACCACACGATCTACTTTTACGATCGAAGGAACTGTGTAACTATCTGCCATTCGTACAGGTGCCATAATTAGCATGATTTTAATTATCTCTAAGCAACAGCACGTCGAAAACAGGCATCCTGTCTGGGCTTAGACACGCCTTTTCTCGGTCTGGTCATACGCATTACTACCATCACCACCACTAACACCACTACCACCTCACCACCCGTATAATCCCACATTTCCTCCTCATCTTTCTTATTACTCGTAAGAGTTGGCAAATTCTGTACGGTTCTCAGGAAATCTATACTTAATGGAGACTCTGCTATAATTCATTTTTATTCTTACTGATATTGATTTGTTTTAATATTGTCGTTTTTATCGCTAATTTCTCTAGTGATCTGAATTGTTGTGTTCATTTTCCTTTTTTATCCCCATTTCCATCAGTTTGATTGTCATCATTATCGAAAGGGGGAAAAATAGAGGGGGTAAATAGATATTTGAGTCAACAAGTTTCTGCAGAAAAAAAAAGAAGCGAGTTCACCGTCTTCTCGCAGGCCAAACTTTCTTTTGGTCAACACAGTATTCGTCTTCGACCAGCAGCTACAAATCCGTCGTCGTCGTCAAAATATTATTTTCTGACTGCCGTATCACGTAAGCCGAATGCTTCTCTGCTTGTCACCCGACGCTCCACTCGCTATGATTATTTTTCGGCATATTACACAGGGTTCAATCCCGGCAGGCAAGACAATGTCTTGCTCTTTTTCCTTTCTCGTTCACCGTCATACTCCCCCCTGATGTCCTCATCACAAAACCTGCAGGGTGGGGGGTGGCCTTTTTGTTCTCGCGCTCCCTTGAAGTAGGAGAACTGTTGCTTCTTCGTCACATCGCAAAAATCCGTCCGATCTCCGACCCAATCGCACAATGCCCTCCTGTCTCCGGCCCAATCGTAAAAATGCACTCCGATCTCCGGCCCAATCGCAAAAATGCACTCCGGTCTCCGGCCCAATCGCAAAAATGCACTCCGGTCTCCGGCCCAATCGCACAAAAGCCCTCCGGTCTCCGGCCCAAACGCACAAATGCCCTCCGGTCTTCGAAGGTCTCGTTCGAATATTTGCTACTACCACCTCCATCATCACAATCTTCGTGTACGCTGGTCTCCCAATTCAGACCTGACACTCCTTGAAAAGTCACCGCATCCACCTCCGAAATAAAAGGCCAACCTTCCGTGTACAACGGCATGTTGATCCAGTTTCGACTTTTAAATTGCCTCGGGGGGGGGGGGGGAGATTGGTGACGATATCTCGCCCATTTCTGCCCACAAACGTCTGACAGGGCGTACCTTAAACTTGTTTGACATTACTCCAAAATATGCCGCTGCCGAGTTTCACTTTCGCCATTATCCAAAGTGAATATCTCTTGAAGACTCAAGTCGAGACTCTTGGTTCATGATGGATATCTCTGGAGGACTCGAGCCTATTATCTCTCTATTCAAGCGAATATTATCCAAGGCCAAAATAGCTTATTGAAAGGGGGAAACATAGATATTTGAGTCAACAAGCTACTGCTGAGGGCGGGGGGCCAAAAAGAAGCGAGTTCACCGTCTTCTCGCAGGCCAAACTTTATTTTGGTCACTGTATTCGTCTTCGCCCAGCAGCAAAAAATCCGTAGTCGTCGTCGTCGTCAAAATAATCTTTTCTGACTGCCGTCTCACGTAAGCCGAATGCTTCTCTGCTTGTCACCCGACGTTCCACTCGCTTTGGTTATTTATCGGCATATTACCCAAAAATCCGGGCACATCAGTCAAACCTCGCGTCCGTCCAGTGCCTAAATCACATTTATTTTTGCATGCAGGAGGACACGGGTTCGATCCCGGCAGGCAAGACAATGTCTTGCTTTTTTTCCTTTCTCGTTCACCATCATAATCATAATCAACAATAACATTATTACTAATTTTAATTTTCAAATCAGTTTATATCATCAATAGATATCAAGTGATGGCAAGTCTCCTCAATAATCCAGTACTTTGCATATTATTTCAATAATGCTATTATGTGAATAGTTTCATTTCCTCCTCGATTTTTCATTCGACCCTTTTACAAAGGTCTCGTGGAGCTGATACAATTGCCCCAATAGAAATTATTATATCACTCCCTGTGGGTTTTTCACAAAGGCGTTTGATGGTAGTCTTTTACTGATGTCTGAGTGACAGCAAGTATCCTCAGTTCTCCAAGACTCTTCTGAGTATTCTGCCCGATATTAACAATGTTGTTGTTTCAGTGGTCTCAATTCTTCCTCTAATTTCCTTCAGCATCTTTTCCAAACACATGTAGACCGTTCAAAGGGCACCAACTCCAATTGGTATCATCTTTATTATTTTGTTCTATGTGAATTTTTCACGCCATCTCTGACAGTTTTTCACTGGTATATGGGTGACAGCGAGTCTCCTTGGGTATTCAGGTATTTTGGCTGATTTCTGTAGTGCTGTGGCTGGATGGTTTCGATTCTTCCTTAAATCTCCAGTTCTTCAAGTTTGTTTTCTCCTTAAGTATTGTTCCAAGGACCACGGTTGTTATTACTGCCACTTTCATGTTCCATGTTTCAGTTGTATTGCAAAGTCAATGTATTTGTCCATCTTTTCGCCTTTTCAGTTGTAAATTGCCCAATTAGCACATGTTTAAAACCTGAAACTAATAGGTACCGACATAAACTAACAATTCCCGAGGTATGGTGTATGTCTGAATAATTGTTTTATATGATTATCTTGATTCGTAGCCATATGAAAAGGCATTTTACCAAACTCAGTGATAAAATCAAGTTGGCTGTCATCTGGGAATCTGATTTAGCTGAGAGAGGGTTATTGTGTATCGTATTAGCAACAACTGCTTTAACTTAAACATTTTCCACCATGTCAAAACCGTGTTTATGAAGATGGAAGTGTCATTCTAATTCTAAACTAAGTGATAATATGTAGTGTTTTTCTGTTGTTGTTGTTTGTTTTGTTTTTTTTGGGGGGTATCTTTTGTTTTGTTTTTATTTGTGGGTGCTTGTATTTTAAGAAAACATTGACGAAAGTAGAAACCAATTGTGTTTCTATGGGTTTTGAAATAATCAAAATTTCACTTAAATCCAATTTTTTTCAGATTTTAAACAATATGGCCGTTTAATATAATGTTCCCATTTTATGAATCGTTTGACACCATTATCATCAAAGAATAGTGTAACAGTTTTGACAATTAGCTAAAGTTACCTGCATTAGGTCGTGAACACTCTAGCAGGGTTTGTTTACTTCCGCTCAGTCTCACTCTGAAAGGGGCGCTAAAAAGTATCGAAGGTTGTTTATGATTCACGTGAATAAATATATCTACGAAAACATATATCTGTGTGAGTATCACTTATTTCATAGTAGCAGTGGTGTTCCTTTCTACCTCGCGCACATAGACACACGCTAAGAAAACACATTTAAATACCTCCATATCATATAAGGAACCGAGAGAGCCCTCATATACTACAGAGTCAGAGACAAAATGGCTTCCCTAGACGACATTACGATGAAATGGGATAACCCAAACAGAGATGAAACCATATACCTATTCCGTAAATAATGCGAAATGATTTTCAGAAGAAAGAAAATAAAAGACCCACAGGACCAAATCTTGCTCCGGAACGGGGAAACATGTATATTAAAATTTAATAGGTTGGGTTTATCAGCCGAGGAAAAAAAGCAGCCGGATATTGTATGGGAAAAATTTGAGGAATATGGGAAGTCAAATCAGAATTGTAGAGTAGCCCACTTGGCACTCAGAAATGTTCACAAAGATTGACAGTAATACCAATAAACCAGAGACAATGGACGAGTTTATTTCCAAACTGCGCCTACAGTGTGATTTTCAAAAAACGAAACACTGAGACGAATTTAACTGAGTTTGACATAGAACAAGTAATTTCTGGAACAATATACTCAGAAGTGCAAAAGTAACTACAAACAGAAGATTAAAAAATGACCCTAGAGAAAGCTAGACAAATAGTATATGAAACTTCAATCAACCATATGAAGCAGTAACAATCGACAAGAAACTACACAATGCCACAGTAGATAGTATACAAAACCCCTACAAAAACACTGTCCAAAATGTGGAGAAAACCACAAACCATATGACAAATGACCATGATACAGAATGCGGAAAATGTAGGAAATTGAATCACTGGGCCAATGTTTGCAGATCGAAGGAAAAAACGAAATACAGCACTCTACCAAGAGAACGATACAAGTCGAAATATGACCTGAGGAGACACAATGAAAATAGTCATGCAGTAGACAATAGTGGTTATGATGAACTGGAATTCCACACGATAAACAATGCGGATAGTACTGAAGTCACAACAAAAATAAAAATCCAGTACCAGAAAGAGAAAGGAAAACAGCGAATATACAAACATGCCCAAATCCACCAGCAAAATTAGTGAAGCGATCAAATACCATCTTAACAGCAAACAATAAGACCATCATACCACAAATTGGTACCATCCAGGTTCAATGTAAATACAACCAATACACATGAGAACCAAGATACAACACAAACATTTTTCATCGTAGACACAAACGGACCAACAATATTATGATTGCCAAGCTGTCGAAATCTAAAAATGGTAACCCTACAGAATGCCGCAAATGTTGTCTTTTGTTATGCGTTTCTGTAGCGTTCCCGCCCGGTTTTGACAGATGTTTTCCTTTTTTTTATATCCGTTAATGTATCTCAGCCAATTGTTCTGAAATTTTCCCGCTTTCTTTTTGTATTGTTGTGTTGTTATTCGATATACGGCTTTTGAAATTACCTGAGAAATGTCTGCCAGGTTGTATTATTGTGTTCTTTCATTGCGTCTATGTTACAGACGTGTCGTACTTTTGGATACTGTCGGTATAGTTTGTGGATGCGTGTATTCTTCATGGGCTACATCAAGTTTTATTTATATGTAACGTTCATTGTGAATACGTTTACTTTAGATTCTTTTATTTTGATTATTTGTCTTGTGTGCACAAGTAGGAATAGTAGTGTCCCTCTTCTGTAAAAATTACGTCGTTAAGTAATGTTCTACTTGCTACAACATTAAGTCTTGTTTTTACTCCTTGTCCTTCAGCTGGCTTCCTATAAATTTCGAATTGTTGGCTGTGATAGTGTGCAGCTGGTAATTAATACCCCACTTCTAACGCATGTGTTTGTTAATGGTTTAAATCGTAAACTTTTGTTTACCTATTTGAAATTGTATGTGTCTCCTTGTCTAATCTTTTTATTGGTAGTGCACTCCAATCATGTACTTGTTTAGCGTCTATGTTTATTGGTGTTTTTGTTCCTATTTCTCTGTCAAATGTGTCTTTGATATTTCTTGCTGGGCACCGATATCTGTATGTGTATGTTAGTAGTTTTGCTTTATTTTGTTACTGGTTTTATTTCAAGCCAATTATTATTTTGACAATGTGAAATGTCGAGTCAACATATTTTCCATAGTCTTCGTATATGTAAATGTACGGATATGGGGTTGTTACATAGTTTCCTGTGTCCTTTCTTGTCTGTTACTTCTTGTGCTATTACGTTGTCTAATGGTATGGTATAATGCTTTATCTAGATTCTGCAAACCCCTTTAACATGCAGTGGTAAAAATCAGTTTGATTGTTTTCCTTTTCATGTATCCTTTGTGTGAGAATACCCGATCTGCGCTCCTGCACCTTCGATGCACAATATCTGGACCCCAACCTAGTGATGTTCTGTGCTGGACGATTTGAAGGGCACGAGTCAGAGACAAGTTCACAAGGATTAAAAGAAAACAAAACAAAACAAACACGTCTGTTAATAGGACGTTGATGGAAGAGGAGTTGTAACACTTAGGCAGTTTGTGATGGGCTATGTCAGTTGGCAAGAAGTTGTTATGAGACTAAGTCGAATTACTGGCTTCACTGGCTAATTTCTACGTCTGCTACTACTGTCGATATTACCCGGACTGTCGGCCAAGAACTCACTTTTAGCTGGAACTGTATATATACAAGTTTTCCCCATTTTCCTTTGACCCGTTTTTTTAATGAAATTTAAACAATGGGTAAACTAAATCCACATAACCCAATTTAAACAAATGACGATTTCAACAATTAACAAGAATAACTAATTCTCAGACAATTTGGCACTGCTGGATATCGAATATCTTCCTATCTTATTCCTTTTCTACATACATGATCCACTCTTATATACTATTCATTCACATATTCAGTTGTTTATATCTATAATCTATCTATCCATATATATATATATATATATATATATATATATATATATGTGTGTGTGTGTGTGTGTGTGTGTGTGTATACACCGCAATCCATAGTATTACATACCCCCCTTTGCTATTTTTGTCATTTATTCATAAATTACAATAAAATATGTCACTATGACATTTCTCTTGGTCCTGAAAAAATCACAAAAATAATTCACAACAATATATAACTGGAGGGCTTGGTCACCTCCCTTCTACACAAAAATTACTTAGCAAAACAAAACAAAACAAAAAATTATAAAGACAAAAAAAACAAAAAAAACAATGGCTAACAGTGCACTGGTACGAGTGGGATCCTCACCCCTTGCAATACGAACACACACACACGCAACCAACAAAAAAATATATATTTATAGTAATGTTGGGTTCAGCTCTTCGGCTTTGCTTCTCTGGTAATGATCTTTGAGGGATTTCTGACTTAACAATCAGGAGGACTTTTTTTTTTTTTGGCTCACCTCCAGAATTTCACCACATCGTCAGATGAACATAAGGGAATTTTACCCACCCTTCTATTTAACGTTTTAGGAGAACTTTCCGGATCATCTCCAATATTTCGCCACACCCTCGAGACATAAGGGAATTTTACCCAGACTATTTAACGATTCAGGAGGATTTTTCTGGCTCACCTCAATTCCCACTAACACTGGGGAAATTTAACCCCTCTACCAAAATGATTCAGAAGTATTCATTCTTTTTCTCATCCCAATTCTTTACGACTCAGGAACATCATAATGTTCACGTCTTCCAGCCTCGGGGTCTCTACCACCTCTTTTCGAGAAAAAAAAAAAAACAAGCCAACAAAAAAATACAACCCTTCCTGGGTTACTGGGCTTATCAACAGGTCATCTCTTCCAGTCTTCATTAACCCATATACACACAAAAAACAATGATCCTCCTAAATAGGAAAGTCCAACAAGTCCAGATTTCACTTCTACCTCCCTCAACCATTTTCTTTTTCTTCTTTTTCTTTTTTCCTAAGGTATTCGCCTTACATCGTTCTCTGCACTGAACATGCAGGTTGCAGATTTTCTTTTGCTTTTTTTTTGTTTCATTTGTCTTTAAGATGCTAAGTTGCAACAGCTCCTTGGATCATGAATGAAGTGTCCAGTAGTTCATTATCGTGACGACTGGGTTTTTTTTTGGGGGGGGGGTTACTTTGGTCCCTACCATATTTGCCGATATGTTTTGCTAACGTGTCCCTTTTCTGGCATGTTTTATTGCTACTCCTTAATCATTGTTTTCGCTGAATTACAATTACTAATATTATAACTACTACTATGATGCTACCCCCCCCCATTGATGACCAGGCTATGATGCCTGTTGGCTGATCATTCCATGGGGATTTTTCCCTCCACAGTCTCCAGCTTAATTTTATCAATGTCCTCCAGCAGCTGGGGCAATTTACTCATGGTTAGTTTGAGGGGTTTCATCACGAGGGGACCCTACAGACCCGTCCACCTGCCAGAGGAGACGTTTGATAAAACGAGGAAAGAGTCCTTCGTTTCAAATTCTTCTTCCGCCTGATAATATGGCGGTACGGTGATAGATACCCCTCTTCCCTTTCTTCTATTCCTAACAACAACCATCCCCTAATGGGGCACAGCTAACGGCTAGTTTCTTCGGATGACAAAGCTAAGATCACGAACGCTTTCTGTTCTGCTTAATGGGAGTGATTCTGACTTAGAATCCTGGTTATCCAGTTTTGCTAGTCGTTCTATTCATTGATATATATTTCCTAGGTTACCCACCCCAATGCTAGGTGAATTCAGTCTCAAAATACCCGCGAGCACCACCCTCGTATGGGGGCCCTTCCACACGAATGGCAGCACATGAACACTCCAAGACATCATCCACTTTTGCATCACCTATCTATTCAGTGTTGGGAGGTTGCTACTATATCCCCTTGAGGTCTTAACACCTGTGCTCCCCTCAGCCTCAATTTGAGTGGTAATTCAGGCTCACTTCCTGCTGTTTCTTCTTTTCTCAATCGTAGATGGGAGAGAGGTACTACATCCTCTTCTTCCCAATCACTGGTTTCATTCTCACTGAGGTTGGGACTAGGAGCATTATCTTCCCTATCTGGTGCTACTGGCTTCTCACCTATTTCGCTTTTGCACATTTCCACTATCTGTCTCTATGTCTGCAGGTTCTACTAGAGTCGCCTTTCTCGTTCTTTTTTTCTTAGTACGAGGTTTAGAGATTTCCCACTCATCAATCTCTGCTAATTTTATATCGTTTGCATGGGCTCTCCTTACCTTACCTGAAACCTGATCCCATATTAAGAATGAGACTGGACCTGTTTGTCCAACTATTCTATGGCAGGGCCTCCACAGCATGAGCTCGGTAATATACCGGGTTTTCTACACCTAATTCTATTTTTCGGCGGTTCTTATTGATGGCCTCGTTCCTATTTTTTGTGCTCGCCTTATTCTGCGCCGAGCCTTGACAAAGGTTTTATGCTGCTGTTCAATGATGAGTCGGTGGTGGTCCTCGCCCATGGATTTTCGACGTGGTTTCAGTAAATTGTCTACCGGTAGGACCACATCACGCCCAAACAGCATGTAGTAGGGAGAGAATTTTGTTGTCTCACACATAGAGAACCTCACAGCAGCTAATGCCTGAGTCAGATACAGGTCCCAGTTATGTCTGGCACCCTCAATCAATTTAGACAGAACGCCCCCCCAAGAAACGGTGGAAACGTTCTACCTTAGCATTACTCTGCGGATGATATAGAGACGTTTTGATATGCTTTATATTGAGGCTCATCATCGTTTTCTTCATAATTTCATTTACGTTTTCGGTTCCATTGTCAGTCACTATCTCCAAGGGGCCCATAACGTGGAAATATCTCAGTCAAAATCAAGCTGGCCACAGTTTGAGCCTTCTTGTCTGCCACCGCGTACGCTTCTGGCCAATTGGTTAACCAATCAACAAAACTAACTATATAGACATTTCTCTGTGTGGTCTCACTATATGGGCCAGAGATATCCAAGCTAACCTTCTCAAATGGATAAGCTGGAACATCCATCTCGTGTCTACTACTCCTGACCTGGCAGGTGACACAGCTATTCACATATGTCGTTACCTGTTTATACAGCCTAAGCCAATAATATTTCCTACTAATAAGCTCGTAGGTCCTAGCGCTGCCTATGTGTCCTATCGCATCGTGGCACTGTTCTATTATCAAGTATTCTATCTTGCAGTTATACCCGCTCAAATTAAGTGCCCATTGTTGAATCTTTTTGTTGGCCCAATCCGCTTCAAACAAGTAAAGGGGCTTATGGTCAGTCTTAATTATAAAGGTAGCACCATTCAAGTAATAGTTCAGCTTTCCCAATGCATAAACTATGGCCGAAGCCTCCTTTCAATCACTGGCCACCTTTGTTAGGAAGGAGACAGTCTATGGGACAAGAAGTAAATGGGTACCTCCTCTGGTATACCCGGCACAGGACCGTCCTTCTCAGGGCGTGGCTGAGGCAGTGTGTCTTCTAGTAGCAGTAACTTCATGCTCACAGTCTTTCCTCGTGCTTAGATATCTGCCGCTCTGGCAAAGAAATGAGCTCCTTTTATACTGCCGGCATAATTTGCATGGGCGACGCTATACTCATACCACGAACGAGACAGAACTAGACCACACCTTATAAATCTGCTCGTCAATGGCGACTATGCTTCTTTAGCTTAGTTCAGGCAAAACCTGATAAGCTAAGCAGATGCGTTTCGCCGGAGGTAAGTAAGCTTGTTCATCACCAATGCACTGATCGGTGGCATCGGTGTAGAAAACCATAATCTTACTCAAGTCTAGGTAGGCGAGGGATAGCTGTCAACTATTTTTTCAGCGTGCAATCCTCTGTCCAACTAAACCGAGCATACTTCTTTGTCAATGCTATGAGCTGGGTTGCTATCCTCGAAAATGCTGGTATGAACCTCCTGTAATAACCCATCGCACCTATAAACCCCCTAACTTCCCTAACAGTACGTGGTTCGGGCATGACTGATTACATCTACCTTATCTATGTCGGGGTGTATACCGCTCTCATTAATAACGAATCCTAAGTATTTTGTCTCTTTCTTCATAAACTGGCACTTAGATAACTTAATCTTCAGTCCATGCTTCCTTAGCCGAACAAACACTGTCTGCAAGTGCCTGAGGTGTTCATCAGCACTGCTTGAAAAAATCAATATGTCATCCAGGTAGGCCATAGCAAACCTTTCTAGCCCTCCAAGCACCACAGACATGAGTTGCTGAAAAAACCCAGGTGCGTTAGCCAATCCGAAGGGCATGACCCTAAACTGATAAAGTCTCACGTGGCATGCAAAGGCTGTCTTTTCTCGGTCAGCCTCATCCAAGGCTACCTGCCAGTATCCTGATGTCAGGTCCAGCATAGAAAAGTGTGTAGATTTTCCAAGCAATGCTAGGATGTCATAAATCAAAGGTAGTGGGTATGCCAGACGGTGTACTTTCGTTCGGCGTAATCCTGTACACCTGCAGAAACTGCTGAAGCGCTTTTTCAGTAGGTGTACATTTGGCCTTCTTCAGGGCTCTCTTTAGCGTGTCCACAAAGCGTTCAGATTGACCGTTGGACCTCAGGTGGTACGGAGGGATGGTTATGTGGTCGATTTGAAACGTATCACAATTCTTTGAAGTCTCCGGACGTGAACTATGTGCCGTTATCCAACACTAAACAGTCTACCCCTCCAAAGCGAGCGAACAGTTCGTGCAGAGCGCTTATAGTCATTTCAGTAGTCGGGCTTTTGCATCGAAATACTTCCGGCCATTTCGAGAAACTATCAACTACTATTAAATAATAATAACCCTCCAGTGGTCCCGCAAAGTCGACATGAATACGTTCCCATGGGCGGTCTGTTTTAGGCCACGGACTGAATTTTATTGGGGGAGCCTTAGCTGCTAAAGCACAACCCATGCATTCTTTCACCATGCACTCAATATCCTTGTCCATGTTTTACCAATATACGTAGCTCTGCATTAAACTTTTCATCCTAGTAATGCCAGGATGACCCATATGAAAATCCTTCAGGATCCTTTTTTGTAGTGTAGCTGGGACGATCACTCGTTCGCTGTATAGCAGTACCTTATCGCATATGGAGAAGGCATCTGGACTTTGTTGGTCTTTTTGTGCTAGCTTTTCCTTCATCTGTATCATGAACTCATCGTTCACTGCCTCCTGTTTTTATCTCGTCAAGAGTTACTGGGAGTTCCCTTATCGAGTTGCACAGCGAAGTTTTTAAATCCCTTTCAATTCGAAGGGAAGCAATCACGGTGTCTTTCAGGGGTTCACTCTGTTTGGGTATCAATCTAGAGAGTCCATCTGCGTGACAGAGTTTCTTAGATGGGAGAAATTCCATGTTGAAATTATAATTTAGAAGGATCGTCCCCCATCTTTGCAGTCTATTCACCGTGTGGGTAGGCAGACCCTTTTTTGAGCCGAAGATGCTAAGTAAAGGCTTATGGACACTGTAATCTGAAGTGTCGACCGTGAATGTAACGGTGGAACTTGGTTACTGCAAATATTATCCGGAGTGACTCCTTTTCAATTTGGGAATAATTTATCTCCGCTGGAAGAAGGGTTCTTGAAGCGTGGGCTATGGGTTTATGTGACCCGTCCGGCATTTTGTGTAAAATGCATGCTCCGATGCCATATGAGCTGGCGTCGCTGGCAACAATAATCTCTAGGTCTGGGTTGAAGTGTGTGAGAAAAGTCCGACGTCAATATTTCTTTGATTTTTTCGAATGCTCTATGGCATTCGGGAGTCCATTCCCAGGCCTTGTCTTTTTTTAGAAGTTCATTTAGCGGGGCACGTAAATCATGCATATTAGGAATAAAAGTTTGGTAGTAAGTAGCTAATCCTAAAAAACTTTGTAGTGACGAAACATTTTGGGGAGCCAGCATTTTTTGATGGCTATAGACCGTTCTTGATCTGGCCGTCTACCCTCTTTGTCGATTATGTGTCCGAGGTATTTCATTTTCTCCATGCGCACTTAGATTATTTTAATTTGAACCCGTAGTCCTGAATCTTTTTGAAAACTTGGTGGACATGTTGTTTGTGCTGCTCCATGTCTTGACTTTTTATTAAAATGTCGTCCAAGTAGGCGATTGAAAAATCGAGTCCGCCCAGCATCGTATCCATTACTTGCTGAAATATTGCTGGGGCGACCTTGATCCCAAATGCTAACCGTTCAAACTTATTTAATCCCCGATGGGTATTAATACAAAGCAGTTTGGAGCTTTCTTCTTCGACGGGTAGATAAGCGTTACTGAGGTCGATTTTTGAAAAAATCTTTCCCCCACTCATTTTTGTAAATATTTCATTTAGCCCTGGGAGAGGGTAATGATAATCCTTAAGGGAGGCGTTGAGCCCCGTGGAGAAATCGGCGCAAACGCGGATTTCTTTAGATTTCTTTTTTACGTAGACGGTAGGTGCGGCCCACGAGTTATATTCAATTTTTGAAAGAATGCCGGTCTTCTCCATTCTATCCAGCCCTTTGTTGATCTGTTCTAATGAGGCATATGGCACGTTTCTTTTCTTCTTAAATACTGGCTGGATATTATCCTGTAATGCGAGTTTCGCAGTCATTTTTTTTTTTTTTTTTTGCAACGACCAAGACCCCCAGAAAAAAACATCAGGAAAAGTTTTTTCAATTCTTCTATTAATTTTTCTGACTCGGCCGTTGATTTTCTTATTTTCTGGCAAAAAGTGTTAATGGATGAATTCCACAATTCAAGTTTTTGCATAGCGTCTGTGCCGAATAAATTGTTTGTATTTTTTAGAACAAACATTTTTAATTTCTGGGTTTGCCCGTTTAAAGTTACATTGGTGATAATTTCACTTTCGAATTCGATTTTTCCCCCGAGACAGATCTGGCTATTTTTTTCGTTCTTAACATCGTCGGTTTACCTAGCTTTTTCCAAGTATAAGCGTTGATAATCGTTAAGTCCGACCCAGAATCGAATTGGAGTTTTACGTTTCTGACTAAAATTTTTACCAGTACATATTTTCTTATGTTACTGACTTTGTCGTTTTTATGCTGCTTTTTCCGGATTTCTTTTTCCTGCAGTGAGAGGCCTTGTGCCCGACACGGTCACAAATTAGGCATTTCTTGTTCCGGTACATACAGTCCCTGTACCAATGAAGGGATCCACATCCAGAGCAATGATTAGGGGGCAAATCGTCGTGTCTCTTCTTAGGTGAAGAAGGAGTAACTTGTTTTTTGTGGGGAGGTCTGAATTTGTTTCTATTATCACGCAATTTCCTAATGTGTCCTACAGCAGACTGTTTGATATTTTTTGAGTCTTATTTTAAACTGACAAACCTTTGAGAGTCTTCTGCCAATTGTTGCAGTCAAGGTGGGCTCGTTTTCCAGATTATTTAATACCCTTCGTCTAATTTCAGCGTCTTTCGCTGATACTAAACCCTGGCAATAAATTAGACATTTAAAATTGTCAGCGCTTAATTCAGACAGCTTAAAATCGTCACAGTGTTTATCAACTGTGGATGCAAAGGTTGAATAATCTTCGTTTTCCTTTTGAATTAAGTTCATGCACTTCCAACGTTTATGGAATAATGAAGTCTTAATTCTGTTAAGAGTTTGATAGCTTCTGAAAACGTTAATTCGCTGGTCTTTCAGGGCAAAATATAGTCAACAAACTATAAAAAACTATACAAAATATAGTCAACAAACCTGGTATGCTCAGTCGTCCCCAGTTTTCGTAATAGAAGGCGGACCTTTTTCGAGTCCATCGAAGTAGCACAGTCTTGCTGTTCTAATTGAGATTTTTGTACCTCAATCAATTTTTGTTCAGTTTGTAACAGTCTTTCTTGAGATGATTGTTCAATTTGTAACTGTCTTTTCTGTAGCTCAATTTGCTGCTGTTCTGTTTGCAATTGTCTTTCCTGGAAAGTCTTTTGTAGTTCAATTTGTTGCTGTTGCTGGAATTTAATTATTTCTAACATTTGTGCCTTAAAATCCTCCATGTTAAATATATATGTAGAATGAAACGAACCAAAAAATTTTGAGAGAGAGAAAACCGAATAAAAAAAACTCTGTTATGAATCCAGAAAATTTTTTTTTTTTTTTTTTTTCGTACAACTTACTTTTTTCGTTTCAGCAAGTATTATTTTCTCTGCTAAATAAATCCTTGAACAAAAACGGCTTTTTTGCTTATTTGGACTGACGAGTTCTTATAAAAAAAATTTCTCTATTGCAGAGCAGCTACGATTTTCTCGTAATCCGGATGTTGCGGTTTCGAATTTCAGTGTAGCTTGGTTCACTTTTTTTTTTTTTTTTAGGTTCGCTTACTTCACGAAGTTCTTTTTAGAGTCTTTTGGGAGATCCTTACTCGTCTCTTCCAAGTTTTGTGTCGTTAAAAAAACGATAGTCGTGCGTGAAGTCTTTTGAATCCTGTTTCGCTGGTGTTGTTGTTGTAAACAATAACCTGCGTAAGTTACTTCGAATCCTCGGTCGACAGTTGTTGTGGGGTTTTAAGGGGTCACATAAGAACAAAACGACGGGTAACAAATGTAGAAAAATGTATTAACAAAAGAGTAGACAATTACAGTACAGAGAAGTGGGAAATACATCCGACAATAGAGTTATGAGCTGACTCGCATTGGCTTACTCTTCAAGCCATAATTGTCCCTGTTACTTATAGCAACAGTCGGAGCATTCCATTAGTATATAGGGTATATCACCTATAACATTAAGTATTCATTTTTTACACGCATGATCCACTCTTACATACTATTCATTCACATATTCAATTGTTTATATCTATAATCTATCTATCTATCCATATATATATATATATATATATATATATATATATATATATATATATATATATACCGCAATGCATAGTATTATATGTTTTTTCGGATGTGATAGTATGATCATTCATTTTGTCTGATTTTATACAATTTTATACAAAGGTGTGTTCGCATACTTATGTTTTATGTGATTTAATGCGTGGTTTATCATAAACATTCATTATTTGTTAAAATATTATTTAGATATTTTACTCTATGATACTATTATTTATAAAAAAACAACACAGTGAATTTCTAAATAAATTTCGTAGTCTAAAAACAAAGAAAATATTAACCTTAACTTTTTATTCTATTGTTATGAAATTGAAATTATTTTCTATGGAAATCGCTTTATTCTCTAATTTAGAGCTACTGTGTTAACAAAAATTTTGCAAGTGTGTGTCTTTTTGAGTTACAGCAATAAATATAGTGAATGTTTTCGAAAAAAGAAAAATAATTTTTTTCAGAATTTTTTCCAGAAATGTAAACTCTGCCTTGTTTGGAATTGGTTTATAGCAAAAATTATCTTAAATTTGCAAAAAATATTTGTTTTGAGGCTATTCAGAACAGCAGCAAAAAGATTACAGATACATGGAGAGATTAGAGAAATTAGGATTCTTTACAAGAAAGAAGATTGAGAAGTGACCTAATTGAAACTTTCAAATTAATAAATGGAATTACTAATTATGGTAGACATTTTTTGATATTTCTCCTCAAACTGAAAACTTACAGTCAAATCAGATTTCAAAATCTAAATCTATGAACCAATTGGATCTTTTTTCTTTTTTTCTTTTTGCTTATAGAGAATATATATTTGGAATAAATTGCCTAATTAGATTTTAAAAAATCAATAGCGTAAAAAATTAAGCTTAATTTTGATGATTTCAGAAAAATAGTAAGAAGAATTTAAAGGGTAATTTCTGGGAAGTATCGGACCTATTATTTAACAAAATTTTATTTGTAGATACATATTATATTAACAGTGTATTTGTTCTGTGCAAAGATTTTTTTTTTTTCATTTGTTCTTTGATTTTTTTTGTAAAAGATTGATGTGAAAAGATAGAAAAAAGGGAAGTTGTCCAAAAAGACATAGCAAACAAATAAAAATCAGATCGCTTAAACAGATGTCTGTCATCAAGTTTCTGGTGACTAAACAGTGAAACCCATGTGAAATTTACATATGAATGTTTTACATGTACTGAGAAACATTTTTAATAATGTTTACTAATGGGCTAACTTGTTTAAAGGTCAAAATAGTATTGAAGATAAAGATAGGTTTACAATGTTGAGAACACCTGAAATGGTGGATTCAGTTAATGCGCTCATTTTTGTTGACAGAAGAGTTATTTTAGCAAATAGAAGACATTTCTGAACGACTGGGAATTTCTGTGGGAACTGCACACATCATTCTAAGGTCAGTTGTCATTGAGTGTCACCAGGAAAATGCAATCTGGTACCTTCTGATTTCCACTTGTTTAGCCTCATCAAATAATTTTTGCGTGAAACAAAGTTTTGAATCGATGAGGAATTGAAGACCATGGCTAAAAGCTCAATCCAAAGTTTTTATGCTGAAGGAATAGAAAAAGATTTGATGGGGAAATTCTTTAAAGAATGAAGGGGTAAATGTGAGTCGTTATATTGCAAAATTCGTCTTATTTATCAAATGACCCTCATATATGACTCAAATCACAATGATAAAAATTATAATTCTTAATTAACATTATTTATCTCTTTCAATAATTGTCAGTAAATCTTCCACATTTGTTTTTTTATATTGATGATTCATTGTAGTAACTTTTGTAGAAATTAGTTATGAATTATTGGGATACACTTTTGATAATAATCATAATATACTATTCACTATAACTGATATTTTTATTTTATTATTACAATTATTATTGATATTTACAAGACATATGCTCGATATATTTTGAAATTTCGCATAATTAAATGCTCCTGGTTGTTCTAAACGAGATGCAGATGTTTTTGTTTTCATCATTAGGGAATTGTATGATAACGAGTGTAACAGTTGACGGTAGAATGCCCATTTCCGATTCTATTTTATGAATAGGTAATCCCATTTCCAGATTGGTCTTTCAAAATCTGATTATTCTTGTACAATGGAATGGAAAATCGTTTGTTCTTTTATACTTAGTGATTATTCATGAGTATATATATATATATATATATATATATATATATATATATATATAATTACTTGATGCCCATTGTATCCGATGATGACACCATGCGAATCTGTTTTCTCCATTTGATTTGATCTCTGGTTGCATCTTGCTAACTGCCTATGGGAGTGTTCAAGTCCTTCAGGTTTCTCCTTATGTTTTCCTTATACCTGAGCTTTGGTCAACCGATTCCACGTGTTCCTTCTCTCAGTTGAGAGTACAGAATCGGCTTTGGCAATCTTTCATTCCCAAGTCTATTGGACAAGTATGTCGTGCATGGCAGGGAGTCCAGTTCTCTTCAGGGTGTTTCAGTTTGAAACATGCTGTCACCACTTGACATTTAATATATTGCAGAATTGACATATAGTCTGTGGGCATCCACTTTGTATACCGTTCAGGCTTCCACGTCGTACAAGAGGGGAGAGAGAAGTATGGCACGGTATACTGCACATTTAGTTCTCAAAGAGCCGGACTCGCCACTTCAGCCGGCCAAATGCTTTGGAAGTATTTGACATTCAGAGATCAACCTCTACATTGAGTCTGTTGTTTATGGTAACTGTGAAGCCCAGGTAACTTGAGGTATTTACCTGAGGTAGAAACTGACTCTCTATCAATATGTCTTGTCCAGTACCATGTAATGTCGGAGGGGGCTGATACATAACCTCGGTCTTATTGAGTTTTATTTTCATCCCAAATGCCTTTGCAGAGTCCGCGAATCGTGTGATTATTTCTTAGGATCTTGACAATTGTGAGCCAGGAAGGCAGTGTCGTCTGAGTTCACGCACCAGGTTGCTTTTGATCTTTCTTGCAAATCTGAATTGTTTGAAATTGAACAGGTCAGCCCCGATCTAGTCTATATCCATAATCCTTGGGTGAAGTTAGTGAAGGCATCAGATAGGACTATGGAGAAAAATATTGGGTGCAAGGACCTGCCCTGTTTCACTCTGCTCCCAACCTCAAATGACTGAGAGCCCCCCTCCTTAAGCTGAACAATGCCCTCATTCCTGTATGCAAGGCAGATATGAGCTTGATGAAGTGATCAGCGTACCCCAGTCTCCGCAGGATGTCTTATAGCGCTTCTCTGTTTACTGTGTCGAAAGCTTTTGTCAAGTCTACAAAGATCATGTAGAAGGGCATATCATGTTCAATGCATTTCTCCTGGATTTGCCTCAAGGAAAAGATCATGTCTGTAGTTCCTCGGTTTGCACAGAACCCACACTGTGCTTCAGGTAGCAATTTCTCCACTGATTGATAGTCTGTTGAGCAATATGCTGACGAACACTTTTCTCAATATGGACAAATGTGAGATCCTGCGGTAGTTGCCACAGACTCGTCTGTCTCCCTTCTTGAAAATGGGGACTAGTTGGGCATCCCTCCAGTCTACAGGGACTTTCAAGTTTTCCCAGGCAACCTTCACGATGTGTAGAGCACCTCGATGAGTCGACTACCTCTTCTCTTTATGACTTCTGTATGCAGCCAGTCTGCACTATGGGACCTTCCGTTGCGGAGCATGAAAATAGCTCTTCTCGCCTCGTCTAGGTCCGGGAATTTACTCATCCAGTGCTGGATTGATCTTTACTCAATGTAGTCAGCCGCATGCTGATCCACTGTCAACGATTCATTGAGCAATGTGGAAAAGAGGTCCTTCCATCTGGCGAAAAGGTTTTTTGTTTTATTTTGGATTCGGAATGAATAGCGTTAAACTTTAAAAATAGATTTCTCGTTTAAATTAGAATTAATAATAAAAGAACAACACAAGTAAAACAATAAACTATACAGTAAAACAAGTAAACGAATAAAACTATAATTAAGAAATTTATATTGCTAATAATCATTAGAAATAATTATTCTTATTAATTAGATTTGAATGATATATTAAAATTTAACTATGATAAATAACAACATTAGTAAAAACAAAAATATAAATAAAGCTATATTTGATGAATTTATAACGCTAATGATAATTATGCTTATGAATTAAATTGGAATCATACATATTAGAATTAAATCTACATATTTTATACATTAAAATATTAAAATTATACATTAAAATTGAACATTAAAATTATGCGTCATGAATGTTAAAATATATCAAATTACATCAAATTTATACTATATTCATAATCATCATTTTAATCATCAAAATTACCGGTATAACGGAGATACAATAAAATGCTAATTACATAGTATCCTCTACTCCTTGCTTAATAGAAACATCAATATTATCATGGGTCACTGTTATAACAGGAATGCAACGGATTTATGGTTCCTCTATTTGTTATTAAATGTCAGAAAAGTATGCTATCTACGAGGGTAAATTGATTAATAAGGCCTCCAGTCCTATAAAATCATTTTTAAACCAAACATAATAATGAAATTCATATCAAAAGAAAGTAAATTTATTTCTCTTCACAATTATAAATTCATGTTTCAATATACTTCCCATTTAGTACTACATATTTTTTCAAGCGTTTCATCTATGAAGAAATGTATGATTTACTTTTTTCTATTTTTACTCAATTGTGCACATCAGTTTCCACAATGGATGTAAATTAGTTGTTTCGTTCGTCGAGCTCTGTAGGTCCTATGTTTAAGCAGCTTTTAGGTTCTACAGTCGGCGGTGAGGAAAGGAAATTTTCAGACGGGAAAGCAAGCAAAGAAGCAAGTGCAATTTATTAAATAAATAATTAAAGTTATTTGGTTCAAATCTATAAGAGGCAGAAACAAAGCAGCAGTTTCTTAGAGCCAAGAAATAAGTGAGAGTAGTTTATTTCAAGTTATCTGGTTCTAATTTATAAGAAGCAGAAGCAATTTGGACGAGTTAGTCCTTTTGAAAAGAAATTTAGGAATTGTTTCTACAGAAGAAGAAAAGCAACTAGACAAGTCTTGTGAAAATTTTTAGGTAAAAGAAAAAAAAGGGCAATTAGAGTTACGGCCCTGTTAGACATTTGTTATCGTAATCCATATTCTTGTTTTCTTATCTTTCAAGAATGATCATAACATTTCTTATCATAATGGGTATTCTTCTGTTTTCATATCATTCAAAAATGATGGTGTAGGGAGACAAACATAATTGTCTCCCCTGGGATTGTATCCGAAAACCTCTCTTTTTTAGCAACCTAACTTTGAAGGGTTAACACCTTGCTGTTCTTGTTTTGGGCGATTAAGGATATCTTTATCTCCGCTCTGTTCATATAGATCTGGTTTGTATATCCCCCCACCACAATAAAAAAAAATTTCCCCAGGAAAAAAAAAAAATTTAGCTTGGTAATAATTTTTTCCCGGTCCACCTTCTTATCTAGCAGACTAATAGAGCAGAATTGAGTTACAATTCACAGACCAATCATGCAAGTCTTTAGTTATACTTTTTTGTATTACACTCGGATTTGTTCATGAAACATAATTGTGCTTTTTATTGTTTAAGACATGTATCTTGTTTAAGTCTCTCTTGTGTGTAATTAAATATTGTTAATATATTTTGTTAATATGCCTTTGTCTTTCCTTACCAAAATATTCAGTCTTAGTCTGAACATTTATTTCGACACAATGAATATTCGGGTTTTGGAAAGGACTCTTCGTGGTGACTCGTCACACTTCAACGAGCTTCTTAGTTCTGTTTCTTACTCACCTTGGCGTTCAATTTTGGCGTCTACCATCTTACATTCCTTTACCTTTGTCAACTGCTGACCGACTGCTTATGTATGCCGGTACGTGTTGAACCCGGAAGCATACTTTTCTCTCTGCCTTATCTGTCGAGGTATACGCTGACTGTTGTTAGGCAGGGGTCTAGCACTTCCGTGGTGATACCAAATTCTAACCTTTGCCCTTTTTAATCTCCACGCAATCGGGATATTTGATGCCATAACGTTTGACCGATCCATATCAATTCTTCCAAACGCACGCGAGGACATACTTAGAGAAATTATCTCTCAGAAAGTAAAATTTAACTTTGCTGTTTCAAAGTTATCCGTGAAGCCCTTCTGGAAATGAGGGATATAATTAAGTCCCCACAGCGGAAAAACTGAGAGAAATTCCTCACCGAAGAAACTTTAGAAGACAAAAAAAAACCCACATTTTTTAGGCATCTTTAGCATTTGACTGAAGATGGCAATAACAACGACATTGTACATCATATTTTTATGTGTGAGGAGAATTTAGACTTTAGTTTCTGATTGATTGTTGAATGAGAAAAACGCATATCCAACAAGTTAATGAAACTGAAGAAACAATGCAATATATTGGATGAGTAACTTTCAAATCACATCTTGTTGGCTTCAATTAGTGATATTTTCGGAATCATAGCCTCATCGTTAAATTATATATATTATATATATATATATATATATATATATATATATATATATATTCAAATAATTGAAGCTTTATATATAAAACAAAAAAAATACCCTAAACAAAATAAACTTTGAAGTAAATCAACATATCCTAAAATGCTTATAATTTTCCGCCTACATTACTTCCATTATCCCCCCTTATCACAACCTGTGCCCACCCCCTCCAAAAAAATCACCACTGCTTTATTCAAACTACTACCATTCCAAAAACCTCCCACTACCAATTGATATTACCTCCCACTAATCCCTTGCTTCTACTCGTTCTCGTTAAAAACGAGACATGAAAACTATTCCATTGTTTTCCCACCTGAGGATGGCAAAGTGTATTGCCGAAAGCGCTAATGTCGAAACATTCGGTGGACTGGTATACCAGTTCCACCCTGACACCAGAAGGATGGCCCGAAGATTAGAAAGGATCAACGAAAGACTTGTCAGACAGGAATTGTCTGTTCAATTCAACGAAACCTGTATAAAAGAAAAAATGCTGCCTAAATACACTTATATGTATATATATATATATATATATATATATATATATATATATATATATATATCACAAGTCTACCACAAGTCTACCACAAGTCTATTTTGATAACATGAAACAGTGGAGAAGACTGTAACTTGATAATTTTCCCATGAATCATCAGTTTGACACGGGGCCTAATTGTCCCTTCATCAACTCCGGTTAATCGATAGACTATGTCCTCTTGGTCTTTGGTGATTGTGTTACTATCATTCGGTTTTCAACATCAACAATTTCAGCTTGAAGATTCTTCGCTCTCCTTTAGGTTCGCCTTTATTTTCTTGTTAGCCTTCTATTTTTCTTTTGTTAATTTGCATCTACAAATTGGAAATCTGGGAATTCTCTGAAACAAATGCTACTTTCAAATTCTCTATTCTGCTTCTTCTGGTGTCTTTTTTCGTCTCCTCCTGCCTGATTCTTCTTATGGAGGTTGATTTATCGTTCTGTAAACAGTGATGTACGGCTCACTTGAATATCGACTAAAATTTTCTCTCGGCTTATCTAAATTCCTCAATTATCGGCTTTGACTAACAAAACACTGATATATGAATGGTACTAATCAATACCATTCGAACACCGTATTTTCTGGGTCAGAATCATTTGGGTCAGCCGCAGCCTGCTGATTATTAGTTGGCCATCTTTTCAGCCCACGCAGTGGAGTGCTTATATTCAATATTTCTGGTTAAATGCAAATTAAGTTTCGGTTAGATTCTTACGAACTCCTTTCACTGGATCAGTTTATCGGAATCAATTAACACTTAATCCCTTCTCAATAAGTCTTTCCGTATTAAAAACCTATTTAATCATTCTCTAGGTTCTTCCCTCTGACCTTACGATGGAAACCGAATACTTCTATGGTTTATTGGATGGGATTCGTTAACAATCTTCTCTGTAGATCAATATGATTTTACCGCATACTCGATAATGAACAATGTTGAAAACTTTATCTATCGAAAAATGCAACAAAATTTCTCATTCTATAGAGGCCAGATTGCGTGATTCTCTCTTAGTATCTCAATCGTCCCTGCTTATTCTTATTCCTCTATGACTCTCACGACCTTTCCCGTCCCTTTTTAATCTCATCGATTAGCACGTTGTTACATCAAGTTCGCCAAAACGACTTCCATTTTCGGCTGGATTTTATCCTTTCTTTTTCCATTTCTACAATGCTTCTTATTTCCAATTTGCTGTGATATTCCTCTATAAAAGAAACAACTTGTCGATGCCGCTTTTTCTTCCTCCCCACACTAGAAAGCGAAATTTCTTTCATTCCAACTGCATTGTTGTTCCTATCAGATTTATTTTCTTGAAAATATCAACATTAAGCGAAATAAATAAGTATCAACATACACACACACACATACACACACGCGCGCAGACACACACACACACATGAGAGTGAGAGAAGAGAAAAAACATATCCTAAAGACTATTAATCTGTTGAGAAAATGAATCCTTACTGAATATACCAAACGTTTGGTTTGTGTTAGGCTAAATACATGGAACATACAAACACCACTGGATAGGGTAAATTTTTAATTACAATACATTTTAGATTTGATCACTGTATATCTATTTTCCTCGCTAATCAAGCACCTGAATGTTATGCGCTTGAAAAAATATGCCCCAGCGGAGACGGCCCACTTTTTTTTCACGGCAGGAGAAATGTTGTCAACATAGTTAATCTTTCATCGGTTCGATTCGTGTGGATGGGCCGATCGTTGCATTTCGTGGATTGACTTTTGTGTTTGACACACACATCGCTACCGCCTGTATCTGTTTGGTCTCCGTAAATGTTCATCAAACATTGACGAACGTCAATGAATACAATTTCTACACAGGGAAGAATTAAATTACTCTTTCATGTGAAACGACATTTTAACAGACAGTCGTTCGGTTGCTGTTCGTAACAATAAAAACCTACCAATTATTAACTGGAAGGTTCATCCTCTACTACTATAATCATAATATCCGCTTCTGACAACGAGAGAAAGCATAATATATAGAAGGCTTTATTTTCAGATAAAAAAAGCGCGAAAATACATAACAAAAAGTGTGTTGACTATATGGGAAAATATGATTTTGTAGCTGAAAACTTAATATATCTAACGGTGTCATTGTACTCCCTGTATCTGTTGGAGCTTCCGGGAAAATGAATAGGAGAGATTACTTTCGAAGCACTCATCATGTAGGTGTCTGCGTACATTCACACAGATATACACGTATTCGACTATAAGCTCGCTCGTTCCATTTATGATTCTATGTGATTGGCCATCGATCACAAACCGATTCCATTCTTTCGGTCGATCGCTCAGCGAAAACTGACAAAATCTGTTATGAAATACGAAGGCATTCTTCGAATTTTATTTCAATTTTTTCCTCCCTTTCGCTATCCTATTTCTTTTAATTCCATTTCCTGTCTTCTTTTGAATTCTTCCTTTCTTTTTATCTACTAATGCCTAAGTTCTTATGTTGGGATGTTTTGTAAAATAAGATGTGCTTTAATTCCCCACCTTGATTTATAGACTAGCCGAGGTCACGTGATTTACTAATCCAGCCAATCAACAAACCATACTGCGTGGCTGATACACTATTTGACCTCACTGGTCATAATTACAATTACGCTCACTGGGGATTACCAGATCTTTACCAGAGGAACCAAAGGATTCATTATCAAGGGACTCTTTACCGAGCATCCAATTCCATTGGACAAGCGCTCTTGCTTTGATAACCCATAAAAACTTTACATCTTATTTTTCCTGTTATTCTTTTCTTTTTCATTACATTCATTTTACCTCCTTTTGACTCTCCTTTTACTCTTAACATGAATTCTTTACTTTTTCCTTTACTCCTTTTATTTTATACTTTCGCTTACTTTTAGTTTTCTCCCACCCTCTATTTATTTATTTTCCTATTCATCTCCCACTGACGAACTTTTCCTTTCTTTCTCAGTCTCTTCTTTGTTCCTTTTCTTTACGTCAAACACCATCAATCAAAACTGATTTCAGTCATTTTTGCACATACCCACATGAATCTACAGACGGGCATTCACCCCAATACAAATTAGAAGACACATCACCCCATCATGATTATATTGACAGGCACACATGCACCATTTCTGGTAGGGATACACATAATCTTTAAGATGCACAGAACATTACTATATGTCTGAGGTTTTTGGTCCCGTAGAAAATGAGTAGACAGGGAAGGATAGAAAAACAAGGAACGATAGAAAAGGGAAAAAATAATTTCTTCTTTCTTAGCAATGTTTTCTATATTAGGATGTACATGGAAGAAACAGTCAATTCATCTTTTGTACTTCTTGTTGTTTGTAGTCGTTTACTAATCTTATTTTAGTGAGCACCCAGTGAGAATCGAACTCACAAGCAATAGTCTGCTAAATTAATTCTCACGAGCCGATCTAAACGTAGTTCTGCTGGAGACCCAGTGAGAATGAAACACACAAAAATGTTCCGTTAGCTTAGCTCGGTTACATTATAATCCTTTAGCTGCTCTCTTTATTGCTAATTAGAAAAGAAAAGCCCAATTTACATAAACTGAAAACCTAGATCAAAATTGTTAAAACTTTTTGAGCTATTGTAGAATATTCCTTAATAGAAAGATGAAATAAAATCGGTAAATCATCATGCTTGATCGCTGAATATAGAATGTATAATTTCAAACAAATACCAAGTGAGATTTTTATGAAAGAGTTTTGAACCCAATCATAATCTTCTGTGTTTAATGATTTAAAAAAAAACAAGTTTTTAATTGTTTTCCAAACTTATCAAATGCTCTGTTGTAATAGGAGTCTTTTTTATGCTAATTTTCTAGATACAAAAACTAAATTCACAGTGCAACCGTATACCGCAACACACAGTTTGGGTATCACTGGTCTATAACCTTAGCTCGATATGAAGAGTGACACCAAAACTTTATGCCTGTTTAAATGAAATGATATAAGGTACATTTTTATAAAGGGTTTATTCATAGCAATAAAAGAGGTATGAAATAAATACACTATCAGTGAGGTATTCCTATGACCAGGAAAATATTTATTTTCTCTAATGTAATTTGAACATTATTGCTTTTGGGAATATAATGATGATATATATATAAAAGGATTGT
Organism: Doryteuthis pealeii; assembly: GCA_023376005.1. NCBI lineage: Eukaryota > Metazoa > Mollusca > Cephalopoda > Myopsida > Loliginidae > Doryteuthis > Doryteuthis pealeii. The sequence goes on from CM042153.1 coordinate 49,757,154, forward strand.
ATTGTACATTTCTCATGTCCAAATCGACTGATTGATTCGAGGTAAAAAAAAAAATATATATATATCAAGTCAATTTCGCACGGAATGAGAGTAGATTTATCTTGAGAACTGACACTAAAAATATCTGTATCAATAATTGTAAATACTTTCTTTGTCTGTCCATAATAGACTGCTGATATACGCGTTATTTGAGCGAGTGTCAAATTTCGCATCCATACTTAACATAAGAGAAAGTTTTTATCATATTTTTTGCTTCTCATAGGTAAAGATCTGTTTATCGGTAAGTGGTCTCTAATAATGAACAATCCTAAGTACGAAGACATTTTGCTCCAAGACGTAACCAGTCGTATATGACACTATAAGTTCTTCCATCCTTAAATTCACATATTTAAGTACAATAATGCACATGTGTATTGGTACGAGCGTATTTCTATGATTTAAAATCGATAAACTTCTTAAGTATAAACTTACTTAAGTTAAGTAACATTCTCTAAAAATATGCGTAAAATGTTCACAGAACAATATTAACTTGATAAGATTAAAAACATAATTAGAAAATAATTTTCTGTTGCATAGAATTATCGTTTATAGTAATAATTACTGGTTTTAACCGTTCAGTCATTATTACCAACTTTTGACCTTTTACCCTACATGAACCGGTACTTCAGCTAGTTTCTGCTCGTGCATCGACTATCAGATGAAACTCGCTTACGCCTAAGTTACGAAAAGGTTTCCATATAGATTAATGGATAGAATACCAGGTAAGCACTAGCATTTTACATACTGGTTTTCGAGACAAGCAGGTCTTGAAACATTAACACAATACAATATTCCTTAATTTCCTTTTCCCCTTTAGTCTACTCCCACAGATAAATTATTAGATAATTATTATTAAACTAGCAGTATTATTGATATAGTGGAACCTGGGTTCTCGAAAATAATTCATTCCAAATTAATGTTCGATAACCGATTTGTAAATAATTATATATTAGTTAAAATATCACGTTGGTCGAAAGTGAACTTATATGCCTTACGGATGCGAAGGGCCTAAACAGTATGTACAGTTAAAAAATAATATGCTAATTTTTTTTTTTTAAGTTTAATTCAGATGAAAATGGTAAATTATATGATATGCGTTTTTGTTAAAATTACCACTAAATATACTCGGTTAAAAACTCGTTTAACAAATATAGAATTATTTAATCGTGTTAAAATAAGATGGTAAAACTAACGTTTTTATGGCTTAAAAAAGTCACGCGCATTATTTTCCTTTTCTCATATATACATGCATAAGTATATAGGTATGCATAGATACATATAACCCCCCCACACACACACACACTCCCGGTAAACGTTAGCGAAACTGAGTAGATCAATAAATAATCTAAAGAACGAGCAGAGAGTTAAATGTCGGCCGTTATTTACAAAAAAAAAGTAATTGATAATTGAATATGAAAATTATTCAATCGGGTTAATATACGCTTTAACACTAATAGAAAACATTTATTAAAACATTTTCCTTTTTTCTTTCCTTTCCCCGTCTTTTTTCGTTTTTCTACCCTCCCATATATATATATCTACAGATATAACCATAAATGTATATTATTTTTCCCCCTTCCTTTTCTTTCCTTTCTTCCTTCAGGAGACGAAGAAAGAAAGAAAATTAAAATAAAAGAATAAGTGTTGGGTGGTGGCGCTAAAATTTTACCGTTATTAAAAAAAAATTTGGATTTAAAAAATATTTACCCATTATGTTACAAATATATATGAAACAATTACTCACTTAAAAATAGTTGCTTGACAATTACTTTAACTGACAAAAGCCAATTTGCCGAATTTGCAACCTAAGCATTTCGGATTAATTGTAAAAAAAAAAAACTGCTTGAAATCTAATTGGGATTTTCTTGGGTATTCTTTTTCTATGGACTGTTTCTCGTTAACCATAGCCAGTTTGCACTTTTTTCGGTTGTGTCAGTAATTGATTTAAGTGCCGTCCTTTCATTTTCTTTTTTTTTTTTCCTTACAAGACTGATAAACCTTTACAACGATCTTGCCGTAAATCTACAAGACGAAAACTTACAAGACATACGTAAACCTTTACAAACCGATCTTCCGTAAATCCTACAGACTGATAAACCTTTACAAACCGATCTTCCGTAAATCATACAAGACTGATAAACATTTAAAAAACTCCGATCTTGCCAAAATCCTACAAGACTGATAAAATTTACAACCCCGATTTGCCAAATCCTACAAGACTGATAAACCTTTACAAACGATCTTGCCGTAAATCCTACAAATCTGATAAACCTTTACAAACGATCTTGCCTCATAATCTACAGACTGATAACTTTACAAAAACCGATCTCCGTAAATCTGACAAGACTGATAAACTTACAAACCGACTTTCGTAATCCTACAAGACTGGATAACCTTTAGCAAACTTTCTTGCGCATTAAATCCTACAAAAAGACTGATAAACCTTTATAAACGATCTGCCGTAAATCCTACAGATGATAAACTTTACAAACCGATTCTTGCCTCGTAAATCCTAACAAGACTGATAACTTTACAAACCGATCTTGCCGTAAATCCTACAAGACTGAAAACTTACACAACTTCAATCCCTACAGACTGATAACCTTTAAAACGATCTTGCCTAAATCTACGAAGATGATAAACTTTAAAACGATTTCCTAAATCCTACAAGACTGATAAACCTTTAAAACTGATCTGTGAAAACTACGTAATCTCAAACGATATTGCCAAAATCCTACAGACTGAACTTTACAAACCGATCTTACCGGTAAAATCCATACAAGACTGATAAAACCTTTGACAACACTACCGATCTTCGCGTAATCCTACAAGACTGATAAACCTTTACAAACCGATCTGCGTAATCTAAAGACGATAACTTTAAACTGATCTTGCCATGCAATCCTCAAACTGATAAACCTTTTACAAACTGATCTTCCGTAAATCCTACAAGACATGATAAACCTTACAAACGATTTGCCAAATCGCTCAAGACTGATAAACCTTTACAACCGAATCTTCCGTAATCTACAAGACTGATAAAACTTTTACAAACCGATCTTGCCGTAAATCTACAAGACTGATAACTTATACAAACCGATCTTGCCGTAATCTACAAGACTGATAAACTTTACAAACTGATCTTCCGTAATCCTACAAGACTGATAACCTTTACAAACCGATCTTGCCGTAAACTCCTACAAGACTATAAACCTTTACAAACAATTGTCCGTAAATCCTTACAAGACTGATAAAACTTTACAAACCGATCTCCGTAAATCTACAAGACTGATAACTGTTAAAACCGATCTCCATGCCAAAAGATCCTTACAAGACTGATGAAAATTTACAACACGATCTCCGTAAATCCTACAAGACTGATAAACTTTACAAACCGATCTTGCCGTAAAATGCTACAAGACTGATAAACTTTACAAACTGATTGCCATGAATCCTAACAGACTGATAAACTTTACAAACGATCTTCCGTAAATCCTACAAGACTGATAAACCTTTACAAACGATCTTGCCGTAAATCCTACAAGACTGATAAAACTTACAACGATGCCATTTAAATCCTACAAAACTGATAAACCTTTACAACGATTCTTGCCTAAATCCTACAAGACTGAGTAAACCTTTACAAACCGATCTTGCCGTAAACCTACAGACTGATAAACTCCCTTACAAACTGATCTTACCGCTAAACCTACAAGACTGATAAACCTTTACAAACGATCTTGCCGTGAATCCTACAACGATGAACCTTTAAAACCGATTGCGTAAATCCTACGAGACGTTAAAACTTTATAGAACCGATCTTCCGTATTAATCCTACAAGACTGATAAACCCTTTACAACCGCATCTTTGCCAGGTAAATCACAAGCTGATAAACTTTACAACCTGATCTTGCCGTAAATCCTACAAGACTGATAACCTTACAAACATTCTTCCGAATCCTACAAGACTGATAAACTTACAAAACCGATCTGCCGATAGATCCTGTACAAGACGATAAACCTTTAAAACGATCTTGCCGTAAATCCTACAAGACTGATAAACTTTACAAAACGATTCTTCCGTAAATCCTACAAGACTGATAAACTTTACAAACCGATATTGCCATAAATCTACAAGGACTGATATAAACCTTAAACCGATCTTCCGAAATCCTGACAAGGACTGATAAAAACTTTACACAACCGATCTTGCGTAAATCCTACAAGACTGATAAACTTTAAAACTCGATCTTCGTAAATCCTACAAGACTGAAAACTTTACAAACCGATCTTCCGGTAAATCCTACAAGACTGATAAACCTTTACGAACTGATCTTGCCGAAATCCCCTACAAAGACTGTAAAACTTTACAACCGATCTCCGTAAATCCTACAGACTGATAAACCTTTACAAACCGATCTTGCCGTAAATCCTACAAGACTGATAAAACTTTACAAAACGATCTTGCCGAAATCCTACAAGACTGATAAACCTTTACAAAACCGATCTTGCCGTAAATCTACAAGACTGATAAAACTTTACAAACCGATCTTGCCGTAAATCCTACAAGACTGATAAACCTTTACAAACGATCTTGCCGTAAATCCTACAAGACGATAAACCTTTACAACCGATCTTCCGTTAAATCCTACAAGACTGATAAACCTTTACAAACCGATCTTGCCCGTAAATCCACAAACTGATAAACTTTCAAACCGATCTTGCCTGAAATCCTACAAGACTGAAAAACCTTTACAAACCGATCTCCTAAATCCTACAAGACTGATAAACCTTACAAAACCGATCTTGCCATAAATCCACAAGACTGATAAACCTTTACAAACGATCTTGCCGTAAATCCTACAGACTATAAACTTTACAAACGATCTTGCCGTAAATCCTACAAGACTGATAAACCTTTACAAACCGATCTTGCCGTAAATCCTACAAGGATGATATAAACCTTTACAACCGATCTTCCGTAATCCTACAAGACTGTAAAACCTTTACAAACCGATCTGCCGTAAATCCTACAAGACTGAGTAAACCTTTACAAACCGATCTTGCCCGTAAATCTACAAGACTGATAAACTTTAAAAACCGATCTTGCAAATCCTACAAGGCTGATAAATTACACCACGATTGCCCTAAATCCTACAAGACTGATAAACCTTTACAAACCGATCTGCCGTAAATCCTACAAGGACTGATAAACCTTTACAACGATCTTGCCGAATCCTACAGACTGATAAACCTTACAAACCGATCTTGCCGTTAAATCCTACAAGACTGATAAACTTTACAAACCGATCTTGCCTAAATCCTACAAGACTGATAAACCTTTACAAACCGATCTTGCCGTAATCCTACAAGACTGATAAAAAACCTTGTACAAAACGATCTTGCCGTAAATCCTACAAAGACTGATAAACCTTTACAAACCGATCTTGCCGTAAATCCTACAAGGATAAAACCTTACAAACCGATCTGCCGTAAATCCTACAAGACTGATAAAACCTTTACAAACCGATCTTCCGTAATCCTACAAGACTGATAAACCTTTACAAAACCGATCTTGCCGTAAATCTAACAGGATGAGAACCTTTAAAAAGATTGCCTAAATCCGTACGAGACTGATAACCTTATAAACCGATCTTCCGTAAATCCTACAGACATAAACCTTTACAAACCGATCTTGCCGTAAATCCACAAGACTGATGAAACTTTACAAACCGATCTTGCCGTAAATCCTACAAGACTGATAAACCTTTACAAACCGATCTTGCCGTAAATCCTACAAGACCTGATAAACCTTTACAAACCGATCTTGCCGTAAATCCTACAAGACTGATAAACCTTACAAACCGATCTTGCCGTAAATCTCTACAGACTGATAAACCTTACAAACCGACTTCCGTAAAATCCTACAAGACTGATAAACTCTTTACCAAACCGATCTATGCCGTTAAATCCTACAGCGACTGATAACCTTTACAAACGATTTTGCCATAAATCTACGAAGACTGATAAACCCTTTAATAAACCGATCTTTCCGTAATCCTACAAGACTGATAAAACTTACAAACCATCTTGCCGTTAAATCCTAACAAGACTGATAAACTTTACAAACGATCTTGCCGTAAATCCTACAAGACTGATAAACCTTTACAAACATCTTGCCGTAAATCCTACAAAGACTCGATAAACCTTTACAAACCGGATCTTGCCGTAGAGATCCTACAAGACTGATAAACCTTTACAAACTGATCTTGCCATGAATCCTACGAAATCTGATAAACCTTTACAAACGATCGTGTCCGACGTAAATTGCTACAAGACTTGATAACCTACAAACGATACTTGCGATAATCCTACAAGATGATAAAACCTCTTACAAACGATCTTAACCGTAAATCCTACAAGACTGATAGAAACTTCAACTAGCGCATAAATCCAACGATCTTGCCGTAAATCCTACAAGACTGATAAACTTAAAACACATCTTGCCTAAATCCTACAGACTGATAAAACTTACAAACGATCGTCGTAAATCCTACAGGACTGAAACCTTTAGAAACGATCTTCGAAAATCCACAAGATGATAAACTTGTACAAACCGATTCTTCCGTTAAATCCTACGAGACTGATAAACCTTTAACAAACGATCTTCCGTATCCTACGAGATGATTAAACCTTACAAACGATTCATGGCCGTAAATCCTACAAGACTGATAAAACTTTACAAACGATCTTGCCGTAAATTCCTTACAAGATGATAAAAACCTTTACCAAATCGAATTCTTCCGTAAGATCCTACATAGACAGATAGAAACCTTTACAAACCGATCTTTCCCGTAAATCCTACAAACTGTTAAAACCTTTACAAACGATATGCCGTAAATCTACCAGGAACTGATAAACCTTTACAAACCGATCTTCGTAAATCATACAAGACTGATAAACTTTAAAAAACCGGATCTTGCCAAAAATCCTACAAGACTGATAAAAATTTACAACCGATGTTGCCTTAAATCCTACAAGACTGATAAACCTTATACAAACCGATCTTGCCGTAAATCCTACAAGACTGATAACCTTTACAAACTATCTTGCCGAATCCTACGAGAGCTATAAACCTTTACAAACCGATCTTCCGTAAATCCTACAAACTGATAAACTTACAAAACCGATCTGCCGTAAATCCTACAAGACTGATAACCTTTACAAACCGAATCTTGCCTGTAAAATCCTACAAGATGATAAACTTTACAAACGATCTTGCCTAAATCTACAAAACTGATTAAACCTTTACAAAACGATCTTGCCGTAAATCCTACAAGACTGATAAACCTTTACAAACCCGATCTGCCGTAAATCCTACAAGACTGATAAACCTTTACAAACCGATCTTCCGTAAATCTACAAGACTGATAAACCTTACAAACGATCTTGCGTACCTACAACTGATAACCTTTAACTGATCCTAATCCACGAGACTGATAAACCTTTATGAAACCGATCTACCGTAAATCCTACAAGACTGATAAACCTTTACAAACCGATCTTGCCGTAAATCCAACAAGGACTGATAAAGCTTTACAAACCGATCTTGCCGTAAATCCTACAAGACTTGATAACCTTTACAAACCATCTTGCCGTAAATCCTACAAGACTGATAAACCTTTACAACCGATCTTGCCGTAAATCCTACAAGACTGCATAACAAACTTTAAAAAACTGATCTTGTTCCGTAAAATGCCTACCCGCAAGGACTGCATAAACCTTTAAACTGATCTCCATGAAAATTCCTTACAAGACTGATAAACTTAACAAACGGATCTTGCGTAATCCTACAGACTGATAAACCTTACAAACCGATCTTGCCATAAATCCTACAAGACTGTAATAACCTTTACAAACGATCTTGCCGTAAATCCTACAAGACAGATAACCTTTACAAACACGATCTTCCGTAAATCCACAGACTGATAAACCTTTACAACCGATCTCCGTAAATCCTACAAGACTGATAAACCTTTACAAACCGATCTTGCCGTAAATCCTACAAGACTTGATAAACCTTTACAAACCGATCTTGCCGTAAATGCTACAAGACTGATAAACCTTACAAACCGATCTTGGCCGTAAATCCTACAAGACTGATTAAACCTTAACAAACGATCTTGCCATAAATCCTACAAGACTTGATAAACCTTTACAAACACGATCTTCCGTAAATCCTACAAGACTGATAAACCTTACAACGACTGCCGTAAATCTACAGACTGATAAAGCCTTTAACAAACTCGATCTTGCCGTAAATGCACAAGACTGATAAACCTTTACAACACTGATCTTGCCGTTAAATCCTACAAGACTGATAAACCTTTACAAACCGATCTTGCCGTAAACCTACAAACTGATAAACCTTTACAAACCGGATCTTCCGTAACATCCTACAAGATGCTATAAACCTTTACAAACCGATCTGCCGTAAATCCTACAAACTGATAAACCTTTACAAACACGAATCTTGCCGTAATCCTACAAGACTGCATAAAAACTTTACAAACCGATCTTGCCGTAAATGCTACAAGACTGATAAACCTTTACAACCGATCTTGCCGTAAATCTACATACTGATAAACTTTACTAACCGATCTTGCGTAAATCCTAAAGACGTAAAACCTTTCAAAACCGATCTTGCGATAAATCTAAAGACTGGAAAAACCTTACAAAACCGATCTTGCTCGTAATCCTATAAGACTGATAACCTTACAAACACGATCTTGCCTGAATCCTAAGACTGATGAAACCTTTACAAAAATCTTGCCGTAAACCTACAAGACTGATAAACTTTACAAACCGACTTGCCGTAAATCCTAAAGACTGATAAACCTTACAAACCGATCTGCCTAAATCCTACAAGACTGATAACCTTTACAAACCGATCTTGCCGTAAATCCTACAAGACTGATAACCTTTACAAAACGATCTTGCGTAAATCTACAGTGACTATAAACCTTTACAAACCGATCTTGCCGTAAATCCACAAAGATGATAAAACTTTACAACACGATCTTCTGGAATCCTACAAGACTGATAAACCTTTACAAACCGATCTTGCCGTAAATCCTTTACAAACGACTGTAAAACCTTAATTAAAACGATCTTGCGTAATCCTACAAACTGATAAACCTTTACAAACGATCTTCGCGTAAATCCTACAAGACTGATAAACCTTTAAACAGATCTTCGTAAACCTACAAGACTGATAAACTTTACAACCGATTTGCCGTAAATCCTACAAGACTGATAAACTTTAAAAAGATCTTGCCATAAATCTACAAGACTATAACCTTTACAAACGATCTTCCGTAAATCCTACAAGACTGATAAACCTTTACAAACCGATCTTGCCGTAAATCCTACTAGATGATAACCTTACAAACGATCTTCGAAATTCTACGAGATGATAAAGCTTTACAAAACCGATCTTCCGTAAATCCTACAGACTGAGAAACCTTTACAAACCGATCTTGCCGTAAATCCTACGAGACTGATGAAAAACTTAAAAAAACCGATTCTTGCCGTAAATCCTACAAGACTGATAAACCTTTACAAACCGATCTCTCGTAAATCCTACAGACTGCAATAACTTTACAAACCGATCTTGCCGTAAATCCTACAAGACTTATAAACCTTACAAACCGATCTTGCCGTAAATCCTACAAAGACTAGATAAACCTTTACAATAACACAGATTCTTCGTAAATCCTACAAGACTGATAAACCTTTACAAACCGATCTTGCGTAAATCCTACAAGACTGATAAACCTTAAACTGATTTTGCCATAATCCTACAGACATGATAACCTTTACAAACCGAAATCTTCCGTACAAATCTACAAGATCGATAAAAAACCTTACAAAACCGATACTTGCACGTAAATCCTACAAGACTGATAAACCTTTACAAACCGATCTTGCCGTAAATCCTACAAGACTGATAAAACTTTACAAACCGATCTTGCCGTAAATCCTACAAGACTGAAAAACCTTTAAAACTGATCTTGCAAAAAGCTAAGACTTAAACTTTAGGAAACTTGACTTCGCTAATCTACAAGATGATAAACCCTTCACAAAAACCGATCTTGCCATAAATCCTAAGACTGATACACCTTTACAACGATCTTCCGTAAATCTACAAGACTGATAAACCTTTACAAACCGATCTTGCCGTAAATCCTACCAGACTGATAAACCTTTACAAAAACTGATCTTGCCGTAAATCCTACAAGACTGATAAACCTTTACAAAACTATCTTGCCATAAATCTACAAGACGTAAACCTTTACAAACGGATCTGTCCATAATCCTACTAAGACTGGTAAAACCTTACAAACTGATCTCCGTAATCCTACAAGACTGATAAACTTCAAACGATCTTGCCTAAATCCTACAAGACTGATAAACCTTTACAAACCATTTTCCGTAAATCGTACAAGACTGATAAAACCTTTACAAACCGACTTGCCGTAAATCCTACAAGACTGATAACTTACAAACCGATCTGCCATAAATCCTACAAGACTGGATAAACCTTACAAACCGATCTTCAGAATCCTAAAGACTGATAAACCTTTACAAACCGATCTTGCCATGAATCTAAAAACTGATAAACCTTACAAACGATCTTGCCGTAAATCCTACAAGACTGATTAAACTTAGCAAACGATCTTGCCTAAATCCTACAAGATGATAACCTTTACAAACCGATCTTTCCGTTAAATACCTACAAGACTGATAAACTTTACAAACCGATCTCCGAAATCCTACAAGACTATAAACTTTACAAACCGCATCTGCCGAATCCTACAAGACTGATAAAACCTTTACAAACCATTTGCCGTAAAATCTACAAGACTGATAACTTTACAAAACCGATCTTGCGGAAATCCTACAAGACTGATAAACCTTTACAAACCAATCCGCGTAAATCCTACAGACGTGATAAACCTTTACAAACCGATCTTGCCGTAAATCCTACAAGACTGATAAACCTTTACAAAACCGATCTTGCCATTAAATTCCTACAAGACTGATAACTTTACAAACCGATCTTCGTAAATCTACAGACTGATAAACCTTTACAAACCGATCTTGCCGTAAATCCTACAAGACTGATAACCTTTAATAAACCGATCTGCCGTAAATCCTACAAGACTGATAAACTTTACAAAACCGATCTTCCGTAAATCCTACAAGACTGATAAACCTTTACAAACCGACTTGCCGTAAATCTCAAGATGATAACTTTAAACCATCTTGCCGTAAATCCTACAAGACTGATAAAACCTTACAAACCGATCTTGCCGTAATCCTACAAGACTGTTAAACTTTACAAACCGATCTTGCCATGAATCCTATAAGACTGATAAACTTTACAAACCGATCTGCCATGAATCCTAAAAGACTGTAAACCTTACAAACGAACTTGCCGTAAATCCTACAAGACTGATAAACCTTCAAACCGACTTGCCGTAAATCCTACAAGACTGATAAAACTTTACAAACGCATACTTGCCTTGTAAACCTACAAGACTGATAACCTTTACAACCCAGAGAATTCTTGCCGTAATCTACAAGACTGATAAACCTTTACAAGACTGCATTCCAGGATAACCTATTACCAACCGATCTTCCGTAAACCTACAAGACTGAATAAAACTTTACAAACCGATCTTCCGTAAATCCTACAAGACTGATAAACCTTTACAAACCGAGTCTTACCGTAAATCAAGACAGACTGATAAAACTTTACAAACCGATGTTTCCGTAAATCCTTACAAGACTGAATAAACCTTTACAAACCGATCTTGCCGTAAATTTCCTACAAGGACTGATAACCTTTGACAAACCGATTTCCGTAAATCCTACAAGACTGATAAACCTTTACAAACCCATCTTGCCGGAAATCCTACAAGACTGATAAACACTTTACAAACCGATCTTGCCGTAAATCCTACAAGACTGATAAACCTTTACAAACGATCTTCGCGAAATCCTACAAGATGATAAACCTTTACAAACCGATCTTCCGTAATCCTACAAGACTGAAAACTTTACAACAACGATCTTGCCGAATCTACAAGACTGATAAAACTTTACAAACCGATCTTGCCGTAAATCCTAAAGACTGATAAACCTTTACAAACCGATCTTGCCGAAATCCTACGAGACTGATAAACTTTCAAGACTGATCTTACCTACGTAATCCACAAGACTGATAAACCTTTACAAACCGATCTTGCCGATAAATCCTACAAGACTGATAAACCTTTTAACCAAACGATCTTCCGTAAATCCTACAAGACTGATAAAACCTTACAAAGACTGATCTTGGCCATAAAATCTACAAAACTTGATAAACCTTACAAAACCGATCTGCTCTAAATCCTACAAGGACTGATAAACCTTTACAAACATTTCCGTAAATCTACAAAGAACTGATAACCTTTACAAACCGATCTTGCCGAAATCTACAAGTAGATAAACCTTACAAACCGAATCTTGCCGTAAATCCTACAGACTGATAAACCTTTACAAACCGATCTTCCGAAATCCTACAAGACTGATAAACCTTTACAAACCGATCTTGCCGTGAAATTCCTAAAGACTGATAAACCTTACAAACCGATCTTGCCGGAATATCCTACAAGACTGATAAACCTTTACAACCGATCTTCCGAAATCCTACACAAGGACTGATAAACCTTTACAAACCGATCTTGCCGTAATCCTACAGACTGATAAACCTTTACAAACCGATCTCCGTAAATCCTACAAGACTGATAAACCTTTACAAAACCGATCTTGCGTAATCCTACAAGACTGATTAAACCTTTAACAAACCGATCTTCCGTAAATCCTACAAGACTGATAAACCTTACAAACGATCTTGCCCGTAAATCCTACAAGACTGATAACCTTTACAAACCGTTTCCGTAAATCCTACAAGACTGATAACCTTATAAACGATCTTGCCTAAATCCTCAAGACTGATAAAGACTTAAAACTGATCTTGCCATAAATCCTACAAACTGATAACCTTTACAAACGATCTTCCGTAAATCCTACAAGGATGATAAACCTTTACAAACGATCTTGCCGTAATCCTACAAGACTGATAACCTTTACAAACCGATCTTACCGTAAAATTCCTACAAGACTGAAAACCTTTACAAACGATCTTCCGTAAATCCTACAAGATGATAAACTTTACAAACCGATCTTGCCTAAATCCTACAAGACTGATAAACCTTTAACAAACCGATCTTACCGTAAATCCTACAAGATGATAAACCTTTACAAACCGATCTTGCCGTAAATCCTACAAGACTGATTAACCTTTACAAACCGATTCTTCCGTAAATCCTACAAGACTGATAAACCTTTACAAACGATCTTGCCGGAATCCTTACAAGACTGATTAAACCTTTACAAACCGATCTTGCCGTAAATCCTACAAGACTGATAAACCTTTACAAACCGATCTGCCTGAAATCCTACAAGACTGATAACACTTTACAAACATCTTCGCGTAAATCTACAAGACTGATTAAACCTTACAAAACCGATCTTGCCGTAAATCCTACAAGACTGATAAACCTTTACAAACCGATCTTGCCGTAATCCTACAAGACTGATAAACCTTACCAAACCATCTTGCACGTAAATCCTACAAGACTGATAAACCTTTACAAACCGATCTTGCCTAAATCCTACAAGACTGATAACCTTTACAAACCCGATCTTGCCGTAAACCTACAAGACTGATAAAACTTTACAAACCGATTGCCGTAAATCCTACAAGACTGATAAACCTTTAAAAAACGATCTTGCCTAAATCCTACAATGACTGATAAACCTTTACAAACTGATCTTCCGTAAATCTACAAGACTGATAAACCTTACAAAACGTCTCTGCCAAAATCCTACAAGACTGATAAACCTTTACAAACCGATCTTGCCTTGAAATCCTACAAGACTGGATAAAAACTTTACAAACGATCTTGCCTAAATCCTACAAAACCTGATAAACCTTTACAAACCGATCTCTGCCGTAAATCCTACAAGACTGATAAACCTTTACAAACCGATACTTGCCGTAAATCCTACAAGACTGATAAACCTTTACAAACCGATCTTTACCGTAAATCTACAAGACTGAAAAACCTTACAAACCGATCTTCGCCCGTAAATCTACCAAGAACTGATAAACCTTTAAAAAACTGATCTTGCATAATCCTACAAGACTGATAAACCTTTACAAACCGATCTTCCGTAAATCCTACAAGACTGATAAACCTTTACAAACCGATCTTGCCGGAAATCCTACAAGACTGATAAACCTTTACAAACCGATTCTTGCCGTAAATCCTACAAGACTGATAAACCTTTACAAACCGATCTGCCGTAAATCCTACAAGACTGATAAACTTTACAAACCGATCTTGCCGTAAATCCTAGAGACTGATAAACTTTACAAACCGATCTTGCCGTAAATCCTACAAGACTGATAAACCTTTACAAACCGATCTTGCCGTAAATCCTACAAGACTGATAAACCTTTACAAACCGATCTTGCCGTAAATTCCTACAAGACTATAAAACTTACAAACCGATCTTGCCATAAATCCTACAAAACTGATAAACCTTTACAAACCGATTCTTGCGTAAATCCTACAAGACTGATATAACCTTTACAAACCGTCTGCCGTAAATCCTACAAGACTGATTAAACCTGTACAAACCGATCTTCCGTAAATCCTACAAGACTGATAAACCTTTACAACCGATCTTGCCGTAAATCCAAAGACTGATAAACCTTTAAAACACGATTGCCTAAATCCTACGAGACTGATAAACCTTTACAAACCGATCTTCGTAAATCCTACAAGACTGATAAACTTTACAAACCGATCTTGCCGTAAATCCTACAAGACTGATAACTTTAAAAACTGATCTTGCCTAAAATCCTACAAGACTGATAAACCCTTTACAAAACTGATCTTCCGTAAATCCTACAAGACTGATAACCTTCACAAACCGATCTTGCCATAAATCCTACAAGACTGATAAACTTTACAACCGATCTTACCGTAAATCCTACAAGATGATAAACCTTTCAAACGATCTTGCCGTAAATCCTACAAGACTGATAACCTTTAAACTGATCTTACCATAAAATCCTACAAGACTGGATAAACCTTTAAACTGATCTGCCATAATCCTACAAGACTGTAAACCTTTACAAACCGATGCTTCCATGAACTACCTACAAGAGACTGGTAAAACTTACAAACCGATCTTCGTAAATCCTACAAGACTGATAAAACCGTTTACAAACCGATCTTGCGAAATCCTACAAGACTGATAAACCTTTACAAACCGATCTTGCCGTAAATCCTACAAGACTGATAACCTTTACAAACGATCTTCCGTAATCCTACAAGATATAAACCTTTACAAACGATCTTCCGTAAATCCTACAAGACTGAAAACCTTACCAAAACCGATCTTGCCGTAATCCTACAAGACTGAAACCTTTACAAACCGATCTGCCGAAATCCTACAGACTATAAATCTTTAAAACCGATCTTGCCGTAAATCCTACAAGACGATAAACCTTTACAACGATCTTTCCGTAAATCCTACAAGACTGATAAACTTACAAACCGATCTTGCCGTAAATCCTACAAGACTGATAACTTTACAAACCGATCTTCTCGTAAAGTCTGTACAAGATATAAACTTACAAACCGATCTTGCCGAAATCCTATAAGACTGATAAACCTTTACAAACCGATCTGCCGTAAATCCTACAAACTGATAAACCTTTACTAAACCGATCTTGCCGTAAATCTACAGACTACTAAGCCTTTACAAACCGATCCTTGCCTGAATCCTACGAGACTGATAAACCTTTACAAACCGATCTTGCCGTAAATCCTACAAGACTGAAAACTTTACAAACCGATCTTGCCGTAAAATCCTACAAGACTTATAAACCTTTACAAACCGAATCTTCGCGTAAATCGCAACAAGACTGATAAACCTTTACAAAACGATCTTGCCGTAAAATCCTACAAGACTTGATAAACTTTACACAAACCGATCTTGCCGTAAATCCACAAACTGATAAACCTTTACAAACCGATCTTCCGTAAATGCCTAACAAGACTGCTAAACCTTTACAAAACGATCTTGCCGTAAATCCTACGAAGACTGATAAAACTTTAAAACCGATCTTGCCGTAAATCTACAAACTTAAACCTTTACAAACCGACTCTCTTGCCGTAAATCCTACAAAGACTGAAATAAACCTTTACAAAACCGATCTTGCCGTAAATCCTAAAGACTGATAAACCTTTACAAACCGATCTTGCCGAAAATCCTACAAGACTGATAAACCTTTACAAACACGATCTTGCCGATAAATCCTACAAGACTGATAACCTTTACAAACCGATCTTGCCGGTAAATCCTACAAGACTGATAAACCTTTACAAACCGATCTTGCCGTAAATCCTACAAAGACTATAAACCTTTAAAACAAAAACCGATCTTGCCGCTAAATCCTACTAAGACTGATAAACCTTACAAACATCTTGCCGTAAATCCTACAATACTGATAAAACCTTTACACACCGATCTTGCCGTAAATCCTACAAGACTGATAAACCTTTACAAACGATCTCCGTAATCCTACACGACTGATAAACCTTTACACACCGATCTTGCCGTAAATCTACAAGACTGATAAACCTTTACAAACCATCTTGCCGTAAATCCTACAAGACTGATAAACCTTTACAAACCGCATCTTGCCGTAAATCCCTATAGAACTGATAAACCTTTACAAACCGATCTTGCCGTAAATCCTACAAGACTGATAAACCTTTACAAACCGATCTTGCCGTAAATCCTAAAGACTGATAAACCTTTACAAAACCGATCTTGCCGTAATTTCCTACAAGACTGATAAACCTTTACAAACCGATCTTGCCGTAAATCCTACAAGACTGATAAAACCTTTACAAACCGATCTTGCCGTAAATCTCTACAAGACTGATAAACTTTACAAACCGATCTTGCCGTAAATCCTACAAGGACTGATAAACCTTTACAAACACATCTTGCCGTAATCCTACAAGACTGCTAACCTTTACAAACCGATCTGCCGTAATCCTACAAGACTGATAAACCTTTACAAACCGATCTTGCCGTAAATCCTACAAGACTGCATTAAACCTTTACAAACCGGATCTTGCCGTAAATCCTACAAAGACTTGATAAACCTTTACAAACCGATCTTGCGTAAATCCTACAAGACTGATAAACCTTACAAACCGATCTTGCCGAAAATCCACAAGACTGATAAACCTTACAAACGATCTTGCCGTAAATCCCAAGACTGATAAACCTTTACAAAACCGATCTTGCCGTAAATCCAAAGACTGATAAACCTTTACAAACGATCTTGCCGTAATCCTACAAGACGATAACCTTACAACCATCTTGCCGTAAATTCCTACAAGCTGATAAACCTTACAAACGATTTGCCGTAAATCCTACAAGACTGATAAACCATTGACAAACCATCTTGCCGTAAATCCTACAAGACTGATAAACCTTTACAAAACCGATCTTGCGGCAAATCCTACTAAGACTGATAAACCTCTTACAAAACCGATCTTGCCGTAAATCCACAAGACTGATAAACCTTTACAAACCGATCTTGCCGTAATCCTACAAGACTGCTTTAACCTTACAAACCGATGCTTTAAATCCTACAAAGACTGATAAACCTTACAAACCGATCTTGCCGTAAACCTAACAAGACTATAAACCTTTACAAACCGATCTTGCCGTAAATCCTAAAGAACTGTAAACCTTTACAAACGATCTTGCCGTAAATCCTACAAGACTTGATAAACCTTTACAACCATCTTGCCCGTAAATCCTACAAGACTGATAAAACTACAACTATTTACCGTAAATCCACTAACTGATACTTCACCGACTTCGCTAATCCTACAAGACTGACATAAACTTTACCAAAGATCTGCCGTAAATCCTACAATAAACTATTAAACCTTTACAACCGATCTTCCGTAATCGTACAAGACTGATAAACCTTTTACAAACCGATCTTGCCATTAAATCCTACAAGACGATATAACCTTTACAACCGATCTTGCCGTAAAATCCTACAAGACTGGATAACCTTTACAAACGATCTTGCTCGTAAATCCTTAATCAACTGTAACCTTTAACAAACTCGATCTCTCCGGTAAATCCTACCAAGACTGATAACTTTACAAACCGATCTTGCCATAAATCCTACAAGACTGTAAGCCTTTCAACACCGATCTTGCCGTAAATCCTACAAGACTGATAAACCTTTAACAAACGACCTTGCCGTAAATCCTACAAGATGATAAACCTTTACAAACCGATCTTCCTCGTAAATCCTACAAGACTGATAAACCTTATACAAACGATCTTCCGTAAATCCTCAAGACTGATAAACCTTTACAAACGATCTTCCGTAAATCCTACAAGACTGATAAACCTTTACAAACCGATCTTGCCGTAATCCTACAGACTGATAAACCTTTACAAACCGATCTTGCCGTAAATCCTACAAGACTGCATAAACCTTTACAAACCGATCTTGCCGTAAATCCTACAAGACTGATTAAACCTTTACAAACCGATCTTGCCGTAAATCTACAAGATGAATAAACCTTTACAAACCGATCTTGCCGTAAATCCTACAAGACTGATAAACCTTTACAACCGATCTTGCCTAATCTACAGACTGATAAACCTTACAAACCGATCTTGCCGTAAAATCCTACAAGACTGATAAACCTTTACAAAACGATACTTCCGTAAATCCTACAAGACTGATAAACCTTTACAAAACCGATCTTGCCGTAAATCCTACAAGGACTGTATAAACCTTTACAAACCGATCTTGCCGTAAAATCCTATAAGACTAATAAACCTTTACAAACCTCTTGCCGTAAATCTTACCAAGACTGCATAAAACCTTTTAAAACCGTCTTGCCGTAAATCCTACAGACTGATAAACCTTTAAAACCGATCTTGCCGTAAATCCTAAAACTGATAAACCTTTACAAACCGATCTTGCCGTAATTCCTACAAGACTTGATAAACCTTACAAACCGAATCTTGCCGTAAATCCTACAAGACTGCTAAACCTTTAAACCGATCTTTGCCGTAAATCCTACAAGACTATAAACTTTAGAACTATCTTGCCGTAAATCCTACAAGTGCTCATAACCTTTACAAACGATTTCCAGAAATCCTAAAGATGATAAACCTTTACAAACGATCTTGCCATGCTAATCCTATAAAGACTGAGTAAACCTTTACAAACCATCTTGCACGATAAATCCTACAAGACTGATAAACCTTTACAAACCAACTGCCGTAAATCCTACAAGACTGCAATAAACTTTACAAAACCGATCTTGCCGTAAATCCTTACTAAGACTGATAAACCTTTAACAAACATCTTCCGTAAATCCTACAAAGACTGATAAACCTTTACAAATGACGATCTTCCGCAATTTAGAAGCTGGATAACTAACGATCGCCGAATCCTACGGACTGAATAACCTTTACACACCGATTCTTCCGTAATCCTACAAGACGATAAACCTTTACAAACCGATCTTGCGTAATCCTACAAGACTGATAAACCTACAAACGATCTTTCCGTAAACTTCGTACCAAGACTGCATAAACTCTTACAAACCTCTTGCCGAATCTACAGACTGTTAAACCTTACAACGGATCTTGCCGTAAATCCTACAGACGATACTGACTAAACATCTTATACACGATAACTTACAACGAGCTTGCCGAAATGCCTACAAGAAGCCATAAACAACTTTACAAAACATCTATCGCCGTAAATCCTACAAGACTGTATTTACAAACATGCCAATCTACGAAATAACTACAATCTTCGTAAATCCTAACAAGACGATAAACCTTTAACAAACCGATCTTGCCGTAAATCCTACAAGACTGATAACACCTTTAAAACCATTCTTGCCGTAAATCCTAACAAGATGATAAACTTTACAAACCGATTCTTCCGAAATGTCTACAAGACTGCTAAGCTCTTACAAACCGATCTTGCCGTAAATCCTTACAAGACTGATAAAACCTTTACAAAACCACTTCTTGCCGATAAATCCTACAAGACTTATAAACCGTTTACAAACCGATCTTCCGTAAATCCTACAAGACTGATAACCTTTACAACCGACCTTGCCGTAATCCTACAAGACTGATAAAAACCTACAAACCGATCTTGCCTTAAATCCTAAAGACTGATAAACCTTTACAAACCCATCTTGCCTAAATCTACAAGACTGATGAACTTTAGCAAAACCGATCTTGCCGTAAATCCTACAAGACTTAAACCTTTACAACGATTCCGTCGTAAATTCCTACAAGACTGCTAACTTTACAACCGATCTCCGTAAATCCTCAAGACTGAGATAACACTTACAACCGATCTGCCGTAAATTCCTACAAGACTATAAACCTTTAACAAACCGACTGCCGAAATCCACAAGACGATAAACCATTACAAACCGATCTTGCCGTGAAATCCTACAAGACTTGATAAACCTTTACAAACCATCTTGCCGTAAATCCTACAAGACTGATAAACCTTACAACCGTTTATTTTCTTTGCCCGTAATCCCTACAAGACTGATAAAACTTTACAACCGATCTTGCCGTAAATCCATACAGTACTGATAAACCCTGTACAAACCTGATCTTCCGTAAATCCTACAAGACTATAAACTTTACCAAGACCTCGCTCTTGCCTAAATCCTACAAGACTGATAACCTTATCATAAACCGATCTTGCCGTTAATCCGACAAGACTATAAAACTTACACACACTGATCTTGCCGATAAATCTCTACAAAACTGATAAACCGTTTACAAACCGATCTTGCCGTTAAATCCTACAAGACTGATAAACCTTTACAAACCGATCTTGCCGTAAATCCTATAGACTGATAAACCTTTACAACCGATCTTGACCGTAAATCCTACAAGACTGATAAACCTTTACAAACCGATCTTGCCGTAAATCCTATACAAGACTGATAAACCTTTTAAAAACTGATTTTGCCGAAATTCTACAGACTGAAAACCTTTACAAACCGATCATCCGTAAATCCTACAAGACTGATATAACTTTACAAACCCAGCTTGCCGAAATCCTATCAAGACTGATATTCAACATCTGTATTTTTTTTTTTTTTAATAACTATTTTTTTTTTTTAACCTTACAGAACCCGATTTCGTTAACTATCGCTTAAAACGATGCCTAGATCTAAAGACTGATAAACTCTTACAAACCTATCGCCAAATCCTACCAAGACTAGATAAACCGTTTAACAACCGATCTTGCGAAATCTACAAGACTATAAACCTTTACAAACCGATCTTGCCGTAAATCCATACAGATGATAAACCTTTACAAACCGATCTTGCCGTAAATCTACAAGACGATAAAACCTTTACAAACCGATCTTGCCGTAAAATCCTACAAGAGACTGAAAACCTTTACAAACCGATCTTGCCGTAAACTTACCTAGACTGATAAACCTTTACCAAACCGACTTGCCTAAATCCTACAAGACTGATAACCTTTACAAACCGATCTTGCCATAAATCCTATAAGACTGATAACCTTTACAAACCATCTTGCCGTAAATCCTACAAGACTGATAAACCTTTTACAAACCGATCTTGCCGTAAATCCTACAAGACTAACCTCAGCTCCGTAAACCTTTAAGACAACTAACCTTAGACCGTCTGCCGATAAATCCTACAAGACTGAAAACCTTTACAAACCGGATTCTTTGCCGTATAAATCCTTACAAGACTGCATAACCTTACAACCGATCTGCAAACTACAAGACTGATTAAACCTTACAAACGATCTTGCGCTAAAATCCACAAGACAAAAACCCTTTTACAAACGATCTTGCATAAATCTACAAGAACTTGAAAACCTTTACAAACCGATCTTGCCGTAAATCTACCAAGACTGATAACCTTTACAAACCGATCTTGCCGTAAATCCTACAAGACTGAAAACCTTTACAACCGATCTTGCCGTAAATCTACAAGACTGAAAAACTTTACAAACGATTCTTGCCGTAAATCCTACAAGACTGTAACCTTTAACCAAGACCGATTTGCCGTAAATCCTACAGACTGATAAACTTTACAAACCGATGCCTATCCGTACAACTATACCTACAACGATCTGCAATCTCAAGACCTTAAACTTACAACCGATCTTGCCGGAAATCCTACAAGACTGATAAACCTTTACATACCATCTTGCCTAAATCCTAAAAGACTGCATAAACCTTTACAAACCGTCGTTGCCGTAAATCCTAAGACGACTAAACTGTTACACAAACTGATCTTGCCGTAAATCTTACAAGACTGATAACCTTATCAAAACCGATCTTGCCGTAATCCTAACAAGACTTGATAAACCTTTACAAAACGACTGAATCCCCCTTTCCTACAGACATAACTTACACGACTCCGTAAACAAGACTGATAAACCTTACAAACCGATCTGCCGTAAATCCTACAAGACTGATAAACATTTACAAACGATCTTGCCTAAAATCTACAAGAACGATAAACTTTACAAACCGACTTGCCGTAATCCTACAAGACTGAAAACCTTTACAAACCGATCTTGCCGTAAATTCCTACAAGACTGAATAAACCTTTAAACCGATCTGCTCCGTAAATCCCTACAGACTGATAAACCTTTACAAACTCGATGCTTTGCCCGTAAATCCTACAAGACTGATAAACCTTAAAAACTGATCTTGCCGTAAATCCTACGAGACTTGTAAGCTTACAAACCGACTTGCCGTAATCTACAAGACTGATAAACACTTACAAACCGAACTTGCACGTAAATCTACAAGACTGATAAACCTTAACAACGAGTCTGCCGATGAAACCTATACAAGGACTGATAAACCTTTACAAACGCTGCCTATCCTACAGTGAACCTTCAAACCAATCTCTGAAATACCGTGATAAACCTTTACAACCGATTCTTGCGCTAAATCCTACAAGACTGATAAACCTTAACAAACCGATCTTCCGTAAATCCTACAAGACTGATAAACCCTTTACAAACGAGCCGATCATCTACGACCTGATCAAACTCTAAACTGCCTTAATAATAATCCTCAAGACTGATAAACCTTTACAAACGAATCTGGCTAAATCCTTACAAGACTGATAAACCTTTACAACACGATCGTATTCCCAAGAATTTACACCGATACTGCGTAATACAAGACTCAAAACCTTTACAAACCGATCTTCCGTAAACTCCTACAAGACTGAAAAACCTTTACAAACGATCTTCGAAATCCTACAAGACTGAATAAACCTTTACAAACCAGATCTGCCGTAATCTACAAGACTGAATAACCTTTACACACCGATCTTGCCAGTAAATCCTACAAGACTCATAAACCTTACAAACCGATCTTCCTAAATCTACAAGACTTAAACTTACACAACGATCTTGCGCGTAATCCTACAAGACTGAAAACCTTTACAAACCGCAATCTTGCCGTAAATCACAAGACTGTAAACCTTACAAACCGATCTTGCCGTAAATCCTACAGACTAATAAACCTTTACAAACCCGATCTTGCCGTAAATCCTACAGACTGATAAAACCTTTACAAAAACCGATCTTGCCCTCGAAATCCTACAGACTGAATAACTACAACCGATCTTGTTCCCGTAAATCTACAAGACTCTGATAAACCTTCTACACACGGATCTGCCGAAATCTATAAGACTGATAAACCTTTACAAACCATCTTGCCGTAAACTTAAACGTAACCGACAACGGCGTAATCCTAGATAACCTTACAAACGATCTTGCCGTAAATCCTACAAGACTGATAAACCTTTACCATACATCTTGCCTAAATCCTACAAACTGATAAACCTACAACAAATCTTGCATCTGTCAATCCTGTACAAGACTCTATAAACCTACACAACGATCTTGCCGTTAAATCCTACAAGGCTGATAAACCTTACAAACCGATCGCCGTAAATCTACAAGACTGATAACTTTACACAACCGATCTTGACCGTAAATCTACAAGACTGATAAACCTTTTACAAACCGATTGCCGTAAATCTACAAGACTGATAAGCCTTACAAACCGATCTTGCCGTAAATCCTACAAGATGAAAACCTTACAAACCGATCTGCCGTAATCCTACAAGCTGCTAACCTTTACAAACCGATCTTCGTATAATTCCTTACAAGACATGATAAACCTTTACAAACCGATCTGCCGATCTATCCTACAAGACTGATAAACCTTTACAAACCGATCTTGCCGTAAATCCTACAAGACTGAATAAACCTTACAAACCGATCTTGCCGTAAATCCTACAAGGACTATAAACCTTTACAAACCGATCTTGCCGTAAATTACAAGACTGCATAAACCTTTAACAAACCGATCTTGCCGTAAATCCTACAAGACTATAAACCTTTACAAACCGATCTTGCCGTAAATCCTACAAGACTGATAAACCTTTACAAACCGATCTTGCCGTAAATCCTACAAGACTATAAACCTTTACACACCGATTCTTGCCGTAAATCCTACAAGACTGATAAACCTTTACAAACCGATCTTGCCGTAAATCCTAACAAGACTGATAAACCTTTACAACACCATCTTGCCGAAATCTACAAGACTGATAAACCTTTACAAACCGATCTTGCCGTAAATCCTACAAGACTGATAAACCTTACAAACCGATCCTTGCCTAAATCCTATAAGACTGATAAACCTTTACAACCGATCTTGCGTAAAATCCTACAAGACTGATAACCTTTACAAACACCGATGCTGCCGTAAATCCTATAAGACTGATAAACCTTACAAACACGATCTTGCCGTAATCCTACAAGACTGATAAACCTTTACAAACCGATCCATTGCCGTAAATCCTACAAGACTGATAAACCTTTACAAACCGATCTTGCCGTAAATCCAAAGACTGACTAAACCTTTACAAAACCGATCTTGCCGTTAAATCCTACAAGACTGATAAACCTTTACAAACCGATCTTGCCGTAAACCTACAAGACTGATAAACCTTTACAAAACCGATCTTGCCGTAAAATCCTACAAGACTGATAAACCTTTACAAACGATCTTGCCGTAAATCCTACAAGACTGATAAAACTTTTTACAAAACCGATCTTGCCGTAAATCCTACAGACTGATAAACCTTTAACAAACCGATCTTGCCGTAAATCCTACAAGACTGATAAACCTTTACAAACCGATCTTGCCGTAAATCCTACAAGACTGATAAACCTTACAACAACCGAATCTTCCGAACACCTACAAGACTGATAAACCTTTACAAACGATCTTGCCAGAATCCTAAAGACTGATAAAACTTTACAAACCGATCTGCCGTAAATCCTACAAGGACTGATAAACCTTACAAACCGATCTTGCCGTAAATCCTACAAGACTGATAAACACTTACAAACCGATCTTGCCGTAAATCCTACAAGACTGATAAAACCTTTACAAACCATCTTGCACCGTAAATCCTACAAGACTGAAAACCTTTACACAAACCGATCTTGCCGTAAATCCTAAAGACTGATAAACCTTTACAAACCGATCTTGCCGTAAATCCACAAGACTGATAAACCTTTACACAAACGATCTTGCCGTTAAATCCTACAAGACTGACTAAACCTTTTACAAACCATCTTGCCGTAAATCCACAAGACTGATAAACCTTTACACAACCATCTTGCCGTAAATCCTACAAGACTCATAAACCTTTACAAAACCGATCTTGCCGTAAATCCTACAAGACTGATAAACTTTACAAACCGATCTTGCCGTAAAATCCTACAAGACTATAAACCTTTACAAACCGATCTTGCCGTAAATCCTACAAGGAACTGATAAACCTTTACAACCGATCTTGCCGTAAATCCTACAAGACTTCATAAACCTTTACAAACCGATCTTGCCGTAAATCCTACAAGACTGATAAAACCTTTACAAACCGATCTATCCGTAAATCTACAAGACTGATAAACCTTTACAAACGATTTGCCGTAAAATCCTACAAGACTGATAACTAAAAATCATGCACAGTATAATACACATCGAATCAATTAGCGACTTAACCTCATACAAAACCTGATCTACTAAAATCACCAACTTGAGCTTTACAACCGAATCTTGCTCGCTACAATCAACACTAACAATTTACCCATATTCCAAGTACTACCAAACCTTTACAAAACCAGCATCTTGCCCGTAAATACCTACCAGACCTGCTAAACCTTTACAAACCCGATCTTGTCCTAAATCCTACAAGACTCATAAACCTTTTACACAACCGATCTATGCCCGTAAATCCTTACAAGCAACTGATAAACCTGTTACAAACGTTCTAGATCTGGCCAGCTATACATCTTTAACAACCGCATCAGCCCGCGCTGATATAACAATTCTGATACAAAGTACAAACCGATCTTCCCCGTAAACCGTTACCGGAAATCTACAAGACCTGTATAAACTTTACACAGCCGATCTTTGCCCCGTATAAATGCCTACAAGACTCATAAAACCTTTACAAATCCGATCTTCGCCGATTCCCGCTAATCCTACAAGACTGATAAACCTCTTACCAAACCGCATCATGCCCTGCGTAAATCTCCAAGTACGACTGAAGAAACCATTACAACCGATCTATGCCAGTTAAATCTCTACAAGACTATGATAAACCTTTACAAACCGAGTCTTGCCGTAAATCCTTAACAAGACTGATTAAACCTTTACAAACCAATCTATGCCAGAAACCGCTAAATCACTGACAAACTGATAAACCTTTACACAACCGATCTTGCCGTAATACAAATAACCGCCTTTACAAGACTCGATAATACCTTACTAACACACGAAAACTTTACCAACCGATCTTGCACGTAAATCTTACTACAAGCTGATAAACCTTTACACATCCGATCTTGCCCGTAAATCCTAATAAGGACTGATAAACACCTTACCAAAGCCGATCTTGCCGCTAATCCTAAGCAAGACTATAAACCTTTACAAACCGATCTTTGCCGTAAATCCTAATATAGGAACTGATAAACCTGTTACAAACGATCTTGCCCGTAAATCCTTTACAAGACTGATAAAACCGTTTACAAACCGGATCTTTGCCGCTAAATCCTTACAAGACTGATAAACCTTTACAAAGATCTTGCCAACGTAAAAGCCTATCAAGACTGACTAAACCTGTTACAAACGCTGATCTTGCCCGTAAATCCCTACAAGACGTAGATAAACACACTTTAACAACCGATCTTGCACCGCTAAATCACTACAGACTGTAACCTTTTAACACAACCGATACCTTGCACGTCCACAAATCCTACAAGGACCTGATTAAACTTACATAACCGATTGCCGCTAAATCCTACAAGACTATAAACCTTTACAAACCGATCTTGCCGTAAATCCTACAAAGACTATAAACCTTTACAACCCGATCTGCCGTAAATCCTACAAGACTGAAACCTTTACAACCGATCTTGCCCCCCGTAGTAATCCCTACAAGACCTGAAAACCTTTACACAACCGATCCGCCGTCAAATAGTCCATACAAGACTGATAAACCTTTACAAACCGATCTTGTGCCCGAAATCTATCGAGACTGTAAAACCTTTACACAACCGATCTTGCCGTAAATCCTACAAGACTGATAAACCTTTACAACGATCTTGCCCCGTAAATCTACAAGACTGGATAAACCTTTACAACCGATCTTGCCGTAAATCTACAAGACTATAAACCTTTACAAACCGATCTTGCCCGTAAATTCCTACAAGCACTTGATAAACCTTTACAAACCGATCTTGCCGTAAACTCTATAAGGACTTGATAAACCTTACACAACCGATCTTGCCGCGTAAATCTCTACAGATGATAAACTACAAACCGATCTTGCCCGTAACAAATCCTACAAGACTGCTAAAGCCTTTACACACCGATCTTGCCGTAAATCCTACAAACGATAACCTTTACAAACACGATCTTGCCGAAACCTTACAAGCTACTATAAACCTTTACACAACCGATCTTGCCGCCTAAACCTTACCAATACTGTTATAAACCTTTACCAAAAACCGATCTTGCCGTTAATCCTACAAGACTATAAACTAAAACCGATGGTTACAAAGCGAAAACGATCTTGCCGTAAATCCTACAAGATTATAAACCTTTACAACCGATCTTGCCCTAAGATCCTACAAACTGATAAACTACAAAACCGATTCTTGCCGTAATCCAGCTACAAGACTTGACTAACGCCTTCACAAACCGATCTTGCCGTAAAATCCTACAAGAACTGATAAACCTTTACCAAACCGTCTTGCCGTTTAAATGCCTACAGACTTATAAAACCTTATACAACCGATCTTGCCACGTAAATCCTTACAAGACTGATTAAAACCGTTTACAACCGATCTTGCCGTAAATCCTACAAGACTGTATAAACCTTTACAAACCACTTGCCGTAAATCCTACAAGACTGATAACCTTTACAAAACCGATCTGCCGTAAATTCCTACGAAGACTATAAACTTTTACAAACGATCTTGCCGAAATCCTACAAGACTGCTAAGCCTTACAAACCGATCTTGCCGTAAAAATCTACAAGACTGATAAACCTTTACCAAAACCGATCTGCCGTAAAAATCCTACAAGACTGAATAAACCTTTACACACCGAATTCTTCCGTAAATCCTACAAGACTGATAACCTTTACAAAAACCGATCTTGCCGTAAATTCCTACAAGACTGATTAAACCTTTACAAAAACCGATCTTGCCGTTAAATCCTACAAGGACTGATAAACCTTTACAAACCAATCTTGCCGTAAAATCCTACAAGACTGAATAAACCTTTACAAACCGCATCTGCACGTAGAAATCCTACAAGACTGATAAACCTTTACAAAAACCGATCTGCCATAAAATCCCCCTACAAGACTGATAACACCCTTCACCAAACTGATCTTCCGTAAATCCACAAGACTGATAAAACCTTTACAAAACCGATCTTGCCGTAATCCTACAAGAACTCTGCTAAGGCCCTTTACAAACCGATCTGGCCGGAAATCCCTACAAGACTGATAAACCTTACAAACCGACTTGCGTAAATCCATACAAGATGAGTAAACCTTACACACCGATCTTGCCGTAAATCCTACAAGACCTGATAAACCTTTACAAACCGATCTTGCCGTAAATCCTACAAGACTGATAAACCTTTACAAACCGATCTGCCGTAAATCCTACAACTGATAAACCTTTACACACCGATCTTGCCGTAAATCCTACAAGACTTTAAACCTTTAAAACCGATCTTGCCGTAAATCCTACAAGACTGATAAACCTTTACAAACCGATCTTGCCGTAAATCCTACAAGACTGATAAACCTTTACAAACCGATCTTGCCGTAAATCCTACAAGACTGATAAACCTTTCCAAATGATCTTGCCGTAAATCCCCTTGGACCCACTTCAATTGGGAGACACGATGCCTTCCAACGATAGGTTCGACATTGCGTCAGAAGCTCGTTATACTTTGATTTCTTCATTTCGTGGGCCTCTAAAATATGTTTTTCCCATGAGACTGTTAACTCCCACAATACAATTGTCTTTATCCTATTTGAAAAAAATATCAAATCTGGGCGCAAGGTTGTTTGTAAAATGTGGTCATGAAAAATCAATCTTCCAGTCCGTTGCGGGTGACAGGATGCTTGGTCTTGGCTTCTTCACATTACTGGGCTTCGTGCCAGCTCTTAGGAACCCAATCTCGATCTTCTCTGGGTTAGGTTTATTAGTCTGGATGGCAGTACAGACTATATCATCTATCACTCTTAGAATTTGGTCGTTTCGCCATCTATCGCGTCCTTCCGCTAGTGCTGTTGGGCAGCTACTTACGGTGTGTTTCAGTGTCCCAATACGTTTGCATAATGGGCATAGTGCAGTTTCATATGCTGAGGTTCGCAGGGCTAGGGAGGATATCGTATACGGATCTAATATTTTAAAAATGATGTTCGCATTGTCGTGCCATATATCTGACCATTTAATTTTCTGTTGAAGTATCTGGTCGGCATCCTTAGTTCCAGATGTAATAAGTAAGTAAGCAAGCCAATAAGAATCCGGTGTTATAGTATTCTTTGTTAGTCCGACGTCCGAGATAATCCAAATGTCAATGACATAAGTTTAAGAATCAGACCTCTATATGTACACCAACAGCAGCAGCAGCACTGCTAGTGATTGGACAGTGGGAATCTTTCTCAGGTCACGTGATAGTCAACGAGTCTATATTTAGGAGTGACCATTTGCCTCATGCTTTATATCAAAAACTCTCAACACGCCCCCTTTTTTTATATAATGGGGCTATTCCATTCAACAATATTAAATCCCTCCATTGAGGAAATTTACAGTCGATTACAATCGACAAATCTTCATTCAGAAAATGTTTACAATAAATTCATTAAGAAATTTTTAATTTCAATTTTATAGTAAAAGCAAAAATACTATTATTATTACTAATCTTATATTCTACTAAGCCTATTTTGTAAAAAAAATATTAATTATTATTATTATTATTATTATTATTATTATTATTATTATTTTCCTACTCCTAATTCCTAGTCTTATTACTGCAAAACGTTACTGTCCAAAGTTAGTATTGGCCACTTTTTGGGGTTTCTTTTTTTTTTTTTTTTTTTTTCTTTTTTGGTTGTGTTAATTCAAAAATACAGTACTATACAGTACAATAAATTGTAATACAAGTTAATGGATTAGTAACTTATTGAACAGGTTTAATGTCATTGCCCAGGACATTCATTTTGTGGGGGATCTTACCCCTCTGCATGAATACAGTCGGATTATTCTACAGCCCAAACCGACAGGGCAAATCTTGAGTTTAATTTTGGCCCCCCATGATATCTTTTCCAAAAGTATTTAGCTTTATCCTGTTCAATGGTCCTGTGAACAGATCTGAAATGTTATTTTCTGATTTCATATACTTTAAGAGTATAGACCCCTTTTCATCCCTTATAAATTGATATTTTATATCAATATGTTTTGTTCTCTGGTGTATGAGGGTTTTTTTTGCCAGTAGTACGCTCGACTGATTGTCACAATAAATAGTTACAAGGTTTTTAACGATCCCTGGTTCCATGGTACAATTCACTAAAGGGCTTCGCGGACTGTTACCGCCATATTAACAAATTCGGCCTCACATGTTGACAAAGAGACCACTGGGTGTTTCTTAGATTTTCAGGAAATGCTCGAGCTTTCGTCCGATAATTTAAAACAGTATCCTGATATAGTCTTTCGGTCACTTGAACCTGTCCATTCAGCATCACATAATCCTGTTCAAACAGGTAACTCTGGGAAATATTATTCCAGGAACGCCCACTTTGTTTATCATACTCGATAAAAATACCCTCCTTAGAACGGGGATCCATTTTCTTTTTTATTTTGCACACAGCAAAAACAAGTTGTCCCAAAAATATGCATACGACTTAAATTCGGTCTAGAACCGGTAAAAACTTCAAACTTTGCCATATTGGCTTACATCTGCTAAGTATTGTTTCGTAACTAGCAGAGTATCAGATTTATGGGCTAGAAAATATAACATCATAAGTCCAGAAAAATCGTCAATAAAATTTACAACATACCTGAAGATGGGTTTTCCAAGAGGTTCAATTGGACCAGCTAAGTCGCAAAAACGAGCGACAATATCTGCGTTTCTCTTTTCTTTAACATTTTATTTTTAGTCTCGGCCATCTTTCCCTGAATACATATATTACAACAGTTAGTTTTTAATGAGGGGGGTAAATTTCATTTTCCTTACATTTACTACTTTTGGCAGTTTTTTGATATCACTCATTTTACAGTGTCCCAAGACTATGCCACGGATTAATATCATATTTCGCAGTCTCCGAGGAATTAATATCTTTTTAAATAATACAAACAGTCCATTCTTACTATATTAAATATAGTATCATTTGGGTAGATCAACTTTGATGTTTTGTGTCCAAAATTCATGTGGGCCCTGGAAGCCGTAGCTGCCCTTACTGAAAAGATATTTTGTTTAAAAGTGGGGATATATAATGCCCCTTTCAAAATGCTTTCGCAAATTTGACCTTTACTATTTTTCAAATATACACGCGCGTCTCCGCGTTTTTGTACTAAGCCAGTGGATTGACTTCCATCAGACAATTCCACGAAGTGATTCTCAGGTTGAAAATTGGGGTCCCAACTGATAAATTTAGTTTTATCGTTGATGACATATTGAGTGGCCCCGCAATCAACGAGCAAATGTTCTTTATGTGCTAAAGAATCATACCCAGTAGAAAAAAATATGTCTTTTTTCTTTGGGGGGAATATTCGACATTTTGACAAAAGTCTTTCTTATTCCTGCAATCATAGGACATATGGCCCTTTTTCTGACAAACATAACAAATAATATTTGTTTTTGTTGGCGACTTCTTGGTATCCTTCCAATGTCTGCCCTGATAATTTTGGTAGTTGGTATATCTAGTTGATCTGCCCTCATAGCAAGGGTTGATTCTACCCTTTTTGAATTGGGTCTTTAGTTGTATAGTTCTATTTTCTGGTTCCCCAGAGTACATACTTTCTGTTTCCTCATAACTACGAAGACTGACTTTGAATTCCGTAAATGTCATAGTCTTATCCCTTTGGGTTATTACTGTTGCAAAGGGTTTAAAATTTGAAGGCAGGCCCTTCAATACCATGGCGATCAACAATCCATCGCTTACAATCTCCCCGGCCTCCCTTAATGAGCTTGCAATGCTCTTAGTTTGTATTATGTAATAAGTAATTGATTCATAATCGTTTCTACTCAACGAACTTAATTGTCGATACAACCCCACAATTCTTGGTTTTGCCTTTCGACAAATAGTGGGTCCTTAATATTTCCATTGCTTTTCTACCATTATCTCGAGCTTCTCGCATTACGAGTGAGAGACTCCGATCATCCAAGCATTGTATTAATTCTGCGTATATTGCAGCATTTTTATCTACGAAAACTGGGTCCTCCGGGTGGTCAGATGGTGCATTGATTATGCCATGCAGTTGAAGGGTTCTAAGGAACCCATTGAACTTAGTATCCCAAATTTCGTAGCTGGCATCATTGCCATTGAAAAAGATTCGTGCGCGACTGGTTCCATAACCTGTTAAGTATCTGGTCGGCATCCTTAGTTCCAGATGTAATAAGTAAGTAAGCAAGCCAATAAGAATCCGGTGTTATAGTATTCTTTGTTAGTCCGACGTCCGAGATAATCCAAATGTCAATGACATAAGTTTAAGAATCAGACCTCTATATGTACACCAACAGCAGCAGCAGCACTGCTAGTGATTGGACAGTGGGAATCTTTCTCAGGTCACGTGATAGTCAACGAGTCTATATTTAGGAGTGACCATTTGCCTCATGCCTTATATCAAAAACTCTCAACAATGGAGTCCCATTTTATCCAAGCCCCTTGTTGCTTTAACCCCACCATTTTAGCTAGTCTGTTCGTCCATTCCCTTACGTACCTCATCCTGTATGAGATGGCGTTTTTCTTTTGCTGTGGCCTTATCCATCGGAATAGTTGGGAAAAACCCTAGACCAGCGCGCCCTTCTGCGACGCTCTTACTCGGAGACGTTCTTCTACCGTTTGTAACTCCCTAGATGCCCTCCATTTTTTGCCTGAACAGACTTCAATGCCCGCCCCCGGCCACTTTTGCGTCTTTTGATGCCTTATATAGTAATGTTTTTCTTACTTTAGTGACCTTAAAATCTTCAATTAAGCTTCTGAGAGGGAGTTGCATTGCGTTAGAATTTCCATATAATGCAACACTGCTGAGGCCAAACTATATACGCAACCTTGAGTTGATTTTCCTTTCCAAATTCTCTATATGAGCCTTTGTGAACTCGTAGATGGACATTGGCCAAATTATTTTCGGGAGGATTGTATGCTGGTAAATCCAGGCTTTAAAGCGACCAGGTAGACCGGATTTATCTACTTTAGTTAACCATTTTTCTAGGTTATCACTTGTCTCTTGTATTGCCACGGTGTCTTTTAGGGAGTGATCTATGCGTTTTCTCAGACTCCTTATAGGGTTTTTTTTAATTGTTTGGATAAATTCCCCTGACAATCTGAAGCGTTCTTTTTCTTGTGTTTTCCCCTTCTTAAACACAAGTAACCGAGACTTTGATGGGTTGAAGCGCATTCTGGTCCACATAATAAGCTTTTCTAGGCCTCTTGATACCCATCTCGCGCCGATAGTGGATGTGGCAGTTATCGTCATATCGTCCATGTATGCTCTTATCGGTGGTTGTCTCAGTCCTGACCTGGTGACAGGGCCCCCGTATTCTAACTCTGCAGTTTTTGTTATTAAGTTAATAGCTAATATGAATAAGGTAGCTGAGATGGTGCAGCCTGTTATAATGCCCCTCTCTAAATTATGCCAAGATGATGTTGACTCTTTCGAGACCGTTCTTATTTTGAAGGTTTGATAGAAATCCAGCATTAATTTGGATATCTTGTTGGGGATATGGTATCGTTTGAGCGCTTCTTCCACTAGCTTATGGGGAATTGATCCATAGGCATTTTTAGATCCACATTTTTAGTGCTGCCAGATCACCCTTGTTCGCCTTGGCTTCTCTCAGCGACTGCGATACGACTCCTGTGTGCTCCATACATCCTGGAATACCTGGTAGGCCACCTTTTTGTACCTATGTGTCTATATAGTTGTTTTTTCCCGTAAAAACTCAATTAGTTTCCGGTTAAGGATGCTAAAAAATATCTTCCCCTCGGTGTTCAATAAGGATATGCATCTGAATTGATCGATTGTTCTTGCTCCTTCCTCTTTTGGGATCCAAATTCCCTCAGAGTTTTTCCATTGCTGTACAATTTTACCGTTTCTCCAAATTACCTTTATCCACTTCCAAAGAGTGCAAAGGGGTCGAGTATAGCGTTTGGAAACATTATAGGGACATCATTTGGATCAGGGGCAGAGGCAGACCTTGTTGTTTTTATGACTGCCTTGATTTCTTCCCAGGTTGGTTCATTTAAGTTGAAGCTCGTTGTTGGAGCGTCCGGTCTTATTAATGTAGTATTTTCTGAGTTTTTGGTCTCTATTCAGGTCCTTTAGGGTATCTTGGGAGAATGATTCAATTTCTGCTGGAGTATTTTCCAAGCACCCGCTCTGTTTCTCCCCTAATAACTTCTTTGTAAAACCACGGGGGTCTTTTTAAAAAAAATCCGACCGTTTCCTTGCCCATTCTATCCTCCGTCGTCTGTGCCATTCTGCCCTCCTCAAGGATCTCATTTTAGTTCGAATAATATCCCGTAGAGGTTCTTTTTCATCCGGCTTTGCTCTTTTGTACAGTTTTCGGAGGGATTTCAATTCTGATCTGAATTGTTTAATTTTACCTCTCTTCTGTTTTCCTTTCTACTGTTTCTTTCCTTTGCTTCTACATATCCAAATTACGTCTCGGCATAACTGATGATAATCATAGACAGCATCAATAGACGCGATTCAACTGAACCCTTTAATGCAATATTTGTTATTCTGCCAATGTTTGTATTATAAGAAATAATTACACAATTACCTCCCTTTGACCATTGCCAAACACAGAGACCATGGGTCTTTCACCATCGCCTGTTAAGAGACCTTGTCCGATTGGTTAAGGGCATTTGTCAGCGACCGATCAGAACACACGTTACTAGGCTTAGTTTGGCCGCCAACTTTGAAGATTGATACCACTAGTCTTCCTCTTTTCGCTGCAACCAGCCGTCGAAGAACGACGTGCTTCATGAAGCCAGCCTACCTACAGAGCCGATGACGTCGTACAAGTCAAACTACTCAAACTAGCAAGAGACACTTCTTACCAGAGACAGATAAGTTTCGCAAGAGCATTATTTTGCAAACCCATACAACCTTACACCCTACACTATTCAATTGTACAATTATAACACATTTGTAAACCTCAGACAATTGTATGTTGCATGTTCATGTTTTTGTTGAATACATCGTATCATATAGCCTTGAGTTGTGCTCATTACCTGTTGACTTTATCATTATCTTGTCTATGTAATTACCAACAGTATCGAACTCCGACCAAGCGTCTCTGTTAGCGACTCTTTGCCATTTGATTTTTCTAAATGTTTTCGTTTCAATACCTTCTGCTTGGGGGGACTGGTCAATTTGTGGTATGCCTCCTGGCTCTGCACCCCCTTCGTCTCACCAAGAGTAAATCCTGTGTGCTGTAAGTCGGTTATTTTGACCTGACATTTTGTTCTGGCCTGATGGATGTTTAGTCCGCGTTCATTTTTACATATCTTCCCGCATGAGCATGACAATCTCGCTATCCGTGTATGTAAAGCCGTATTCGTTTCCGTAATATCAATAATTTCGGGGATTTTATGCTCCCCTCTCTCGGGATCCCCTGGGGGTATGTACATGTTGTGGTTTCTGTAGCGTTGAATTTTACATAAACCCATACTTAATTCTTTTGTGATCTCTCCTCACCGTCAATCGTCTTTCTAATTTGTCAACCAGATTGTTCTTGGATAGTCATCCGGTCTATTACCGGATGTCACTGAATGTACTGAAAAATGAATGAGATACGTCTGACTAAATAGCGCTGGGTAGCGTCGTCAGTTATGTTATTAACTGGTTTCATGTTAAATATAGAGGGGTAAATTTTACACGTCAAATTGGAGGTCCCTAGTGAATAGAACCAGAAATTTACGTGATTTAAAGTTTGTTTTAATATTCAAATTTCGAAAGTTATTTTTTTTTTTTTTTACTAAACTAAACTAGATAAGCTCAAAAATTCTACTTGAAATTTATCGAGGAAGGGGAAACATAAAATGATCGTTTGATTTCTAAAAAATGTGTATCTAAAAGTTGTAATTACAAAACAAAACAAAAACTACTTGAAATTGAATGTCAAGTTTTAAAATAGATTTTTATTTTAAATTACTTTAATTACTAATTTTTTAAATATATAGGGTCAAAGGGAGAAACAAATAAAATAATTGTTAATAAAAGAATATATAAATATATACAATTAAATTGTTTTATTTATAAATAAAAGGCTTCGGTATGGCAGACAAATCTGAGCAATCTGCGCATGCCTAAAGCTGACGTTGTTCGCCGTACCGAATCGAGTAAGTGTACAGTCGTACCAAAAAAGTACAACCCATTATCAACTGATTTTGGTTAAATCTCCTACAAAAAGAATGGTTGAATTGTTTATATTTCTTTACAATTCAGAATTCTTTTTTTTCGTAAGGAATTTTTGTTCTCTTTTTCACCTCCTACAGTTGACAATAGAAATCTATATGCGTTTTGAACATTAATTTACACTGAGACTGAATTTTTTTTAAAAATTCACCGGAGAACATCTTCAGTTTAAAACACACGCCTCAGTCTTAAATCTTTACCAACAATATTTAACAGGTGATTAATTTAAAATAACCTGTGTATGAGTCGGAAACGTGTCAGAATAACTTATGTTGTCCTTTTAATTCCTATGGAAAGGTATCTGAGAGATACCTAGAGTTAAGACCAATCACAAGTTTTATCCTATCCTACAGAGAAAGTCTAAATCCAAAATACTACTGTTGATATAGCAAAGATATTATGTGTATTCTTACGTACTCAATGAGATGCTTGTAAAATATCCTTTATCAATATGATATTTGCAATATTTTTTATATTCTTGCATCTTAAGATTTTTGCATAATCACTCAGTTATCATTTTAATATAGATGTACAGAAAATTACGATGCCGTCCCCATTTGCAGCTACAAAAAGACATGAAACAGGTTTAAAAAAAGTAAGAGTAACCATGGGAGAGAAAATCTAAATATCACTTATCCTTTGAGTATGGTTGACCAGTCGAAGATAAAATCAACTTCAAAATATGTCAATTCACACAGTGAACTTTATTTATTACTCACCATGTAACACTTTTCTTAAAACATTATGTCTATCTACTCAATCACGACAAGTCAAAGCTAGTTTATAGATAAAACCCTAACAAGATTTAATTTATCTGAAATAAATTAAGTAACTATCAATTTGTTTGCATCAGCTAAGTAAATATCGATTTCTGTCATTATCTATTTGCAGCTGATATCATTAATGTTGTCACAGAAGTACAAACAAATCAATAATGACAATTAATAGTGAAAAATAACAAAAACATTTTTTGTGATTGAGAAAGAGTATATATATATATATTATATATATATATATATATATATATATATATATATATATATATAAGAGTAAGTTTTTGGTATGTATGCGTCGATCTATAACACAGAAAAGACAAGTCACTCAGATTTTAAATCTTGCATATAGATTAATATCCTTTTAACTAAGAAACACGTCAAATTTGGTTATTGATTTTTACTAATTAAGGGATATAATTAATTAATTAAGCCAAAATCACCCAATTTGCAGAACTGTCCATATACCAGCACCTGCTGATAATAAAATATTGTCCGCTGGCTGACTTTTTTTTATTTATTGCCCCCTAAACAGGTAATAACACACACACATTCCATAAATACACGGCGATTTATAGTGATTTACAGCAGAAATGTATAATTTTAGCGAATAAATTTCGCAGTCTAAGCCGTTCTGCTAGGAATTTATCACCTATTCTCGGTCCAATCTTTAAAATATTTATATCGTTGAAAAGAAAATAATATAATCTTTCTGAATATGCAATTTTTATGCGTTTTTATTAATTGAATTATTTTTTACAGCGAGTTAAAAAAATTGGCTTCAGAGAGCTGATACGTATAATTTTTTTTTCATTCTAAATTTCAAGAAAAAAAAACAAATTCTTTTTTCTCGCCTATTTACGATTCACTCTTCTTTAAGATATCAATATGGTTCGAAAGAGAATGAAATAATCTCTGTAAATATGTAATTTGATTGAGTTTTTAACAATGGAATTATTTTTTACAGCGAATTAAAAAAATTAGATTTTGCTTCAGTCAGCCTAGAATTCGTAGTATCATTTTTTCATACTTAAATTTTAACATAAAATCAAATCTTATTTATCGCATATTTCTGTTTCTATCTTTAAAATATTTATTTCGTTAGAAAAAAGATCTTTCTAAATATATAATTAGTATGTCTTTTCATATATTGAATTATTTTTAAAGCGAATTAAATAACAAATCAAACGAAAACATTTAACGACAAATCAACGTTTTTTTTAATAAATTCCCGTGGCTCGTCAATTGTAAACAAAACCGTTTTGTTGTTGTTGTTGTTGTTGTTTTTCATAATCGCGTTAATTTATTTATTTTAATATTAGAAATACAAATAAAATCATGATATTAATGTAGAATAGTGCACAAGAGATAATACCATCAGATTACCTAATACATTTCACGGAAATACCTGAAAACTCAAATTGTTATCAAATTTATGATATAGTATACTTTACTATAATAATTTGACATTCGATCGACTACGTTTTTGAATTGATAATGCTATAAGATTATTTATCGTTTTACATAAATTTGATTACTTTATTTAATTCTTTTTTTTTTTCTTTTTCAAATATTAATTTGAAATTTAGCAAATCGAGTCATATTTTATTTAAAAGATATCGTTAATCATTGAATTAAAATTTCTTACTATATCATTATGTGATGGGCTAAACTTGCAAATCGGTCAGAAAATTTAGGCTGACCCAGAAAAAAACAATGCATAAATTTTGTAATAAAACTGTTAATTTTAACTTGGGGGGTTTAGGGTTAGGGTTAGAGGTGGGGTTTAGGGTAAGTTTAATGGGAAAATAAATAATTTGGGTTCTGTTTTTTCTAGGTCACCTGTAAGTAAAGTCGTCGGGGCGGCCTAATGTCGGTATCAGCCAATCAGCGAGGGAGTCTATCCCTTTTTCACTAGCGCTAGACCAAGGAGATTGTTTTTGCATCTGAGGTGGAGCGCCACACCTACCATCAGCTCCTTACTTTACTGCACAGATCCCTGTGCTACTCATAACGCTGAGTTGGCGAGGACCGGTATCGAACTAGGAACCTTGTGATTTCTAGCCGAACGCTCTACCGACTGAGCTAACCCGGCTGTAATATGTTTTAATTTTTCGACCGATTGGCAAGTTTAGCCATATAATGTCATTCCCTCAAATCTGACGAAAAGAAAATTCCCTGACCTCCCACCAGGTAGAATTAAATTAAGATCGTTTAAGTTTTCGCGAATACTTCTAAATTATTTAGTTAAAAATTAATGGTAAAATGAATGAATGGATGAAATAAAAATGAATGAAATGAGGGGGATAAATGAAAAATCCTTTCCAAAGGAGTTCCTTTACGCCGATGATGTTGACTTTCTGGCTCACACCGAGGAGGATATTCAAGATATTGTGAACCTTTTTGCTGCCTCGTGCTCTGCTTTTGGATTAAAAATAAGCTTGACAAAGACAAAGGTTATGTTCACCCCCGTAAAAGGTGATCCAACAATAGCCATTCATGGTACCTGTCTGGATGTTGTTGAGTCTTTTACATACTTAGGAAGTACACTAACTTGTGATGGATCTTTGGATGCTGAGATTCACTGGCGCAACCAGAAGGCATCTGTGGCCTATGGAACGCTCGAAAAACGGTTATGGTCTAGTACCGGCATTACCCATAAAACAAAATTGAATGTTTATAGGTCTCGCATGTTGAGTGTTTTACTCCTCGGAAACATGGACATTGTTTAGAAGACATTTGAAAATTCTTGAACACTTTCATCAGAAATGTTTGAGAAGTATTCTAAACATCAAGTGGAATTCCAACACACCTAACACAGTCCTTGCAAGGTGCAGGATGCTCAAGCATTGAAACTCTTATCATAACGGCTCAAATGCGTTGGGCAGGTCATGTTGTGCGTATGAGTGATGCTAGATTGCCAAAGCAACTCTTTTACGGTCAGCTGCGTGATGGCAAAAGGTCGCAGCATAAGCCTAGGAAGAGGTATAAGGATTGCTTAAAAAACAACCTTGTAAAAATAAAAATAAATCCTGACAACTGGGAAAAGCTGGCACTGGAGAGAACTGACTGGAGAGTTCATGTGGATGAGGGTTGTACCAGTTTTGAGAGTGAAATAATCGTGCATGAAAACCTAAAGCCTCAACTTCGAAAGGGTTACACCTGTCATATTGGAGATAACATGGAGGGTTGGAAATGTCTGACATGTGGTCGAGGTTTGCTTTCTAAGGCTGGATATGTCAATCATAGGAAGTCTCACCTGGGTCAATCCATACAGATTCCAGGAGCAAACAATGTGTCTTGTGTTATCTGTGGCAAGGTCTGTAAGTCGGCTTCTGGGTCATTTGAGGGCTCATGCAAGGAAGGGTTCTGGTGGTGGAGTTGTGGGATTGTGAGGGACGGCAATGATCTGTAAAGATTATGCTATTGCCATGTATGTATGAAATTGTATATGAGTGTAAGTGCGTATGTGAATGTACACGTATGTGTGTACAAGTGTGCGTGTATGCATATATGGGTGTGTGTGTATGCGGGCATATGTATATATTTATGTGTGTGCGTGTATATATATATGTATGTGTATATATGTATATATATGTTTGTATGTATATGTGTATATACGTGTATAAATGCGTGTGAGTGTACGTGAGTACGAGTGTGTGAGTGTGTATATATGTATACACACGTACAGGTGTGAGCGTTGCGTGCATATGGACACGCGCATATGTGTGTGTAGACGCATATGTGTAGATATACACGTACGTACACATACGCATATATATGTACGAATATAAGAGTGGATGTGATGAGACAACCAGAAGTGGGGGAAAAGACGCACTACTCGTGTACGCCTAGACATGTATGTGTGTGGATATATATCTGAATACAGTGACATACATATATGTAAACAGAAAAAGAAAGAAAGAGTGAATAAGAAACAAAAGTTGAACAAATTCAGCACCGCAAACTGAGACGAAAGAAAGAGGTAGTGGAAAGAAAACGACGCATTATTTGGTTACTAATGAAAAGAACTAAAAACAAAACTTCGACGCGGATACAAGAACGGCTCACCCATGCATATACATAGATAAATGAATTGATATTCGCTGCATTTCTTTCACTGGGGTGTTGTCTTGATGAAAAGTTGCTAACACACTGCTTTGAAACTAATGGTAACAATCACACCATAAATGTATGGTACTCTATAACAAATAAATACAGCTCTTATAATCGTAATGGAGCACTTCATTTTCAATTATCCAATACTAGAATAAATACTAATATATATATATATATATATATATATATATATATATATATATATATGTGTGTGTTTGTGTGTGTGTGTGTGTGTGTGTGTGTGTGTATTAAAACCGAATTGTCATAAACTTTTTTCATCAGTGTCAGTTTCATGTTTTTAAAAGACGGTTTATTTTAAGCAAATTTCTTCTCGAATTATATTCGACTTTGTAATGGCTCTATCTCAGATATAAATTTTTAAAAATGCAACTGAAGAGTTACAAAAGAGCAGGAGTCGATAGAATCCCACAAGTGATTTGAAAATCTGTGAGTCCAGTGTTACATATAAAATTTCATGTGTCTGTTACTGGGAGCAGCAAAATCCTCGTGGTGCTGTCATCATTACACTGTACAAGAAATGGGAAAAGTAAAATTTCTCCAATTATCGGAAAATGAATTCTTCTCTATCGTAGAAAAAGAGATACTGCAGAACAGACTAGTACCCATCATCGGTGGAGATCACTTTCCAGGGAGCTATGGTCGATTTAGGGCCAACAGGAGCACGACATATGGTGTTTGTTTTTCAATGTTATTCTGATTAAATATGTATGTTAATCTGATTAAAACATTCGACACATAGGGGGGGGGGTCAGATCATGAATTGACACAGCTATCCCCAAAATTTCCTGAACATGATCGTCCTACTGCACGAAGACCAGCGTGGCTAAGTCAGACGCAACAGTGACCTCTCAGAATTCATCACGATCATAAACAGTGAAGCAGGGTTGTGTTCTGACACTGATACTTCACCTTCTTCAGCATGATACCCAAAACTAACTACAGAAGAATTTGATTATGGTCTACGTCGAAGACATTGGAGCAACTGATCCAACGATACTGCCCTTGTTGCCTACACAGAAATAGCCTTGCAGTGCATCACCTCCTTGTTTCCCAGAGGATGCCTAGTGTTTTAGACAAGAAGATGGAGATACTCCACCAGCATGCACATCAGAAAGAGTATTGTCCTTCATTGGCGGGACTGACTTGAAGTCGGTCCATCGATTCACCTACCTGTGTTGCACCATCAAATCATATGACAAATACTGGCAAAGGCGAGTGGTGTATTTGGCAGACTGTACAAATCCGTGTGGTACAAGACACCTGAAAAAGGTCTAGTTCTCACTTTATGGACTAAAATGTCACACAAAAATTATTTAGGTGTAACATCAGAGTTTCTTGAAGGCCACGAAAGAGCATCAATGGCGTTACATTGTAAATATTCTCTAACAACATATGTTCAATTGGGTATCAGGTATTGTCATTTATGAAGGTACAACATGATGTCAGCGGGTGATTATCAAAATCAGATATGATCTTTCAAGATATAGCTTGTCTTACAATATCATAATATCAAGCTACTCAGATCATAACTGCACCACAATAAATGGAAACTTTTCATAGATGTTGAGTTGATAACATGGTTTGGTTTCTTTGTTTAATGGCTTATCAACCTTCACGGGTTATTCAATGCCACCGCGATCTTTGTAGAATAGTATTGGCACTATTTAACCCATGGTTGGGCGCATCTATGGCACAATCCCAACACGTTAACCACTACACCATAAACTTCCCCCATTGATAATAGGAAGTTCCCCTAGCACGTCATCTGTCACGTGCAATAGAAACCGACTTTCGTT
The DNA here is from genome assembly GCA_023376005.1 of Doryteuthis pealeii. NCBI lineage: Eukaryota > Metazoa > Mollusca > Cephalopoda > Myopsida > Loliginidae > Doryteuthis > Doryteuthis pealeii. The sequence continues at coordinate 49,801,451 of CM042153.1, forward strand.
AGACCTCTGTATCCTCTTCCAACATAAGATGTTTCAACCAATTCTGCCAATGAACCATTGAAAACGTCCCTGCATATATTTTGGAGTGATCAACAGCGAGACCATAAGCCTTTAGATTTCTTTTAACGACTTTCAGATATACTCTGGGTTTGAACTATATTTTTTCTGGTAAGTCTTACAAATAACCTGTACTTACAACTAGCTTTTCTTCGTTTTCCTGTCCTCGGCCTATCCTTTACTTCGCTTGTTGACAGATGCTTTTATACGAGACGACTAATGAATACATGGACTATGATGAGTTATTTTCCAGCATATTTTGTGAACAACTCAGTACGATGCACCCTAATAATCTGATAGTGTTGATTGTTAAATGTGGAAAATAAGAAAAATCAAATATTCAGAGGATGTGTTATTTATGAATAGTTCTAACTACGCTCGGTCATTTCGGTTTTTATATATATTGGATAACCATCATCAGGGAAATATTAAGTGAAATAAAACGAAAATGTTGAAATTTTATTTATTAACACCGTTCCTTTTTTTTCAAATATGGTGCATCTGCATACCTAAGTACTTAAATGGAGAGTTCAAGCACATAGAAAACACCTTCATATACCTTCTATATCCCAAATCTTTCATACAAAATCCACACAAGAAGCCAATCTTAAACACCCACCCACAACTTCCAACACATCTAAACTCCCCCATAGATTCATAATTTTAACGAACAATTCTTCCAATAACTTCATAGATAAAAACTTAAATAACCTAGGCATCAAAACGATCACATTAGCCTCTAAAACTATCCGTAACATTCTTAATACAAAATCCCGGCAACGCATAAAGTCTGCAGCGGGGGTATATATGATTCCATGCAAAAATACATAAGAATCTAAAAAAAAAAAACGGATATATGAACAACGTCAGAACATTAGATTATGAAACCCCAACAATTGTCTCTTTCAATACATATCCAAAACTAACCATAACTTTAATTTCAACAGTGCCTCAATATTAGCCCACATCCACACTTCTGACACCAGTGAAATAAAATGATGTATCTTTGAAATGTGTATGGTATGCAAAAGGAAAAATGGACAAGAAGGTTTTGGATTTATATCGTTTATTAAGAATAAACAAGTGTTGAATATTTGACGTGGTAGTCGTTTCTTGGTGGAATGTGGTAGACATGAGTATGTCAGGAATGACCTGCGGTCGCGAAGTGCAGTGGGGGTGAGTTGGTATGATACTACGTCAGGAAGGTGGTAGTGGCCGAGTGGGTTGTAGTTCGGGTCGGCAGGGTACCGTTGTAAGTCGATACGGTAGTGACGTGAGTTGACGGGGTTCGTTGGTAAGGCTGATGATGATACTATTCACTTAGGTTTCGCCCGGAGTGTTCGGGTAAGAGGAGGTAAGGGGTGTCGGGCCGGCTGTGTGGTAGTTGATGATGGTTGTTGGTGTGGGGGTGAAGCAGGAGGTAAGAGAAGGTGAGGGTGAACGCGGGTGTGCGTTGGTCGAGGTTTCGACGTATTCTCTTTTATCTCGCCGGCTACGACATTCATGGGTCGGGCCCTCCGGTCAACTGCTTCGGTCTTCAAAACGCCAGCCCTATATACTTACGGGTAGGCTACAGAAATGGTTTTGGAGCGTTTGGCGGGAAGGCACCCCATTGGCCAAAAAACCGGATTCCGTTCACAATATTATTTTTTGTTGTTTTGAAATTCCTTTCAAGCGTAACTCAATCCGAGCCCATGCACAGAACTGCGTCAATTTGGTCACTTTGTTTTAGGGTACCGTTGGGTTAACTTCCGCTGGTAGGCGTCCGTGACTCGTGTTTTGTTTTGTTTTGTTAGCGAGTGGATATGTTGTGGAATAAGGATTGTGAATCATAAGAGATATCTACCTCTGTTATAACAACAACAACAGGTTAAGACAAATATTTGAAGCAGGTGCCATAGCCATATTACTAACAGTAAATACGAGACCCAATTTTATTCGTATATCATCCTTTTTAAGTAAATTAATCTTTAATAACTTTAATATACCAAAATCAAACCAATTCGTCATTCTGAACCTTATAAAAAGTCACACATTACATTTCGTAAACCCACAAAATGGCGCCACCATGGTGAAACCTAACCATACACCGAGCCGAAATTAATACCTGACTCTACACACTATCACACGTCACAAACTAGACACCTCAATAACACATTGGCCTAAATCCTATCATAAAAATTTTTCCCACTGTAATTCAGCTTTAACCAATTCTATCAACTTAGTTCCTCCCCGTTCCATGGTCCCGCTCCTTGAATGTCTTCATGGATCCCGGAATCAATGCCAGGTTATCACTGGTTTCTCCTCCTTCTTCATATACCACCAGTATTTCGAAAGTCATCCACCATTACCCCCCTATATATATATATATATTATATATATATATATATATATATATATATATGCATGTTTTGTTGAATGCAACAGACATTTCCTGTCTGACGAGTTTCTTTTCTATCTTTTCCAATTGTCTGGCCATCTTTTTTTATGTCTGGGTGGAATTGGTGGATGAATCCACCAAAGGTTCTTACACTTGTACTTTCGGCACTACGCAGTTCTATCATCAGGTGTAAAGTGGTGAGATGTTTTCGTAGTTCTTTTTAAACAGATTAGCAGTAGGAATAAAGAGTTGGAGGGAGGAAATTATAGGCATTTGAGAATGTGTTGGCTGTATTTGAAGTTGATCTTGTTTAAGTTGTTTTTTGTTTTTTTTATAGGGATTCGAGTATTTGAAGTTTTTGTTTGTTTGTTTTTCTTTATGCAGTATATGTGTGTTTTCAGCTAGAATTTTTCGGTAATTACAGTGGGGGGGGTCATGAATGTGATTAAGTGTTGCATGATCGGGCTTGTATCAGTTAATAGTAGTGTTAACCGGCGCGACAAAGTCGTGGTCATGTGACTAATGTGCTTTCGACTTTGGAGACCAGTCTCCTATGGGGCATTTGAATTTATACACCACATTGGGGTTAAGATGGCTAATCAGTGAGGATGAGTTGTTGCTGGTGACAAGGTTAGTGGTTTTAAACTTTGAGTAATAGATGATTAGTTTAACTTTATTATTGGGGTTAGTGGGAAAAAATTATTATTACGAATCAATTTTTTAACACAGTTTCGTTGAGTTTATAGTTTCAGTACATCTGATTATGATAATATATGCACATAGGCACACATATACATAGGCACACATATACACACAAAGCAATGTCTTTCATGCAAGTTTAAATCTATTAGAGTGTTGGCACTTTAAAATAATCTGGTTTCTTTAGTTCAGAAGTTGTTTTTTTTTTTGTTTTGTTTTAGCATTTGATTATTTGATATTTTCTCCTCCAGACATAAACAACACTTGTTCCTTAAATTCGTTGGGGTTGTCGATTTTTTAACAATTTTCCATTGGATCTGAGGATTTAGATTTCTTTCCTTCATTTTTCCAAAATGCTTTGATAATGATAGTGCAGTTAGATTCATTAGGTTTTCATTTCATTTGTTGCAGAAATTCCAAAATCTGTTCTCTTTCCAATGTTTTTTTTTCTTTTTTTGTGTGGTGGGGTTGGTGGGGGATTGTTTCTGGGTACACAATGTTTTTGTATGTACATAGTCCGTTAAGTGGACGCTCACTTTTGACTTTAAAACTACAGGTGGGTTCGTTAGTTATTTTATTTGCATTGTTCTTATATTTTGGGGAGTTTTTAGTTAATTTATCGTCGAGTGCACTAATTATGTACTTGTGTTTTATAATGTGTTTGTGGTGGTTGAAGTGAATGTTGATGTATATGGGTGTTTGGTTGTCTATATGGAATGGTTTAAATGAGTTATTAGATGGGTTAAAATTTAAGTCTAGAGAATTCAAGATTTTACAATTAGATGTAATGTCAATTTTGAAACCTAGAAATTCAAATGCTTTTGTTAATTTTTTTTTTTTTGTATATTGAATGATAATGGACTGTTATTTGGGATCCTTACAAGTCTCTATAAATCCCTATTTATGTAAGGGATCTATAAATATACCTAGTGTGTGTATGATATAAATATCTATCAGGCCCAATATTTTGTGTAGTCGTATGCTCCCATTGGTACATCAAAATTATTACTATCACATTTAGTCCATGTATCATAATTGTAAGTATTTTTTCCTGCATGCTAATATTAAATTTATTTGTTCATTGGTTATATTTGTTATGGTTGTTGCTCATTCTAAAGTTTTCATTAAAGTGTCTTTGGGAATTGAGGTGTAGAAATCTATGATATTGAATTGTATACATGTGGCTTTATTTTTTATATTAGAAAATCATTTAATGACATTATAAGTGTTATTCCATAGCTTGTAGTTTAAAGGAAAATGTTTTTGATAATGTCTTTTGAGATCCTATTTCTGTATTTGTTGGGTTTATCTCGCTTGTTTGCTGTTATGAAGTTGTGTTTGCGGTCTTTAAAGTTTGATGTATGAATTTTTTAAATCGATTTTCTCCATTCTGTCTTGAATGCCAATTCTTTTTGCAAAGTGAATGGTTTCATCGTTTATTTGAGATCTATTCTCAGGGATTGATTTTGAAAAAGTTTTTAGATTTGTCAGCTTCAACCCAAATAATTTTAGTTTTATTTGTTTTTAATGTCAGTACATATTTTTTGTTTGAAATGGTGATTATGTTTTTAAAAACATTCTTTAATCATAAAGGTGAATAGATTAGTTTCGAAGGTAACCAGAAACTTGTTGATGGTGGTGGTGGTGGGGGGATTCTAGGTTTTCCCATTTTAATTTCCTACCTTCAGGACAGTTCAAGTAGAAGCGTAATCTTTAGATCGATTTCCCCCAATTTGTTATTTTTTCCGTAGTAGGTGGTGTCATCATTTATTTGATATATTGTATTATATTGGTTTATTTTACATTTAGTTGTAATGTTATTAGTAATGAGTTTGTTTTATTCTAAAGAACAGATTTTGCAAAGGTTTTTAATGTCATTCTTTATTTTTGCTGAAAATGGTTATTATAGGAGAAAATATCAAATAATCAAATACAAAAAATATCCTTCTAAACAAATAAATGAGGTTATTTTTAAGTGTTGACACTGTAACAGATTTAAAACTGCACGAAAGACATTTCTTTGAGTGCATATTTGTCTGTGTGCATGTATGAATAGAAGCCACCCTTAGAGATGAATAGCAATAGTTTTCTGAAAGAACTGATTGATCCTGACCATTGACCTATTGTGCCCCTATCTAGCAGTTCTGTCTCACCGCCGGTCATTGGTTAAGGTTAACTGGTACAATGTTGAGTCTTCGGTTTTATTCACTTCCTCTCCACCAACGTTGTGCTGATTTGATCTAGAAAGAAAAGTGGCTGACTGATGAAGTTCCCTAGGGATGGACAGATCGTCGAAACTCTGCACAAAAATATAACTTCAAATGAAGAAAAACAAAACAAAAACCCTGGTCAATTATTATACTGAGTTCTTTAGTATATAATAAGCTGATTACATCAAATATAATTCTACCCACAATTATTCTGTATGAGTGACAATGATGTCTATTTTTCTCTTGGCTATAAAGTTCTTATATGAGAGTTTGGTGCAATGTCTATATGATCAGGAGGTTTTTCAGACAGACATAGATTCTGGTGGCAATTAAATTTGACTCTAGCGTTACCTCAATAATATCGGTTTATATGCAATTTTCTCCCCTGGATATGCTGCGGCACTGTGTGCAGTTCATCCAAAATAGTTCCCCCCAAAATAGTTCCTTTTCAAATTTAGAAAATTGTCCACGCCTATTTTTTGTGGTCAGAGGAATCAACCATCCTCTTAGACTCCAACTTATTAAAGTTGACATCTATTATTGCCATTCTGGTGTAGGTGGTTCCAGAAAACCTCTACCCATCTCCTGACTCGAGATTGTCTCTATCAAAATTTTACAGACAATTTCTACACTGTGCAAGTGACTGTGATCTGCCATCACTGTCCAAAAATATGTCATTGTCTATTCGTTCACAATTTGTCGTGATCAACCCTGCTGATTCGTCTCATCTGGGAACTGAAGTAAATATTTAAGTCACTTTTACTTCTCAGCAGACTTCAGAATTTACAAAATCTTTGTAAACTAATATCTTTTCATTTGAAACTAATTATTGTATTTTATCAACTAAATCTCTGAGAACCCTTTGTCACATCACTCCCATTCCTTTTTTATTATTCATTTGTATCTGACATTAACTTCCTCTACATAACGTTTCATTCAATATGATTTCCAACAACATGCAATAGAAATTAAGGTAACATGCAAAAGAAAGCAAACGTCTATCATCATGCAATTGGATTCATTTCCTTTGTAAAATTAGCGTTCACAACACCCTTACCAGTTGATTTGTCAATTTCTCTTAGAATTCTAATGTATGCCTGAGTAGAAACTTAGGCATACATTAGAATTCTAAGTTAAGAGTTTTCAATATTGCTATTTCTTTTTTTATTTAGGTTTCACAACACCTTTTATATTTATAGTTTATCTTTTCTATGTAATTGTCCCTTTATTGTGAGTTTCAATCTCTTTTCAGCCTTTCTGTTTCAGGTTCTGTTTCGGTCAAATTCAACCTGCTTTGGAAAAGGATGCTCAATAGTTCTCCTCCTTCGTCTCCCCTGCACCTGCCAACATGTCTTGTTTGATTAATAACTTTTTCTATGCCTTTTCAGAATCCATAGTGCTGATATTACCACTACTATTACCGCTACTAATGTTCCTGACGAATTCATTGTGGCCGCTTAATTATCTTTCCATGTCGAGTTCACCTTCCCCATTATATTTACTTTTTCCTTTAACTGATCAAAATTCATTTTTTTTACAGGGTGTAACAACTCAGACATTTTCCTTAATGTTGTCTTAGGGAATTCCTTGACCAAGGGATCCCACAATACTTAAATTTGTTTCAATTAAATTCAAAAATGATTTCTTTTTTTCAAACCTTTCTTTAGCCTGGGAAAGCAAAACATTTATGCCAAATGCTAAGCATCCTAATGGTAAGACTATCATAGACAATGGTAGTACTATCCTTATTGTCCTAGGGGCTTCCCTTCACATGCTTTTGTAAACTCTAATTCCCTAAGGGTAGCAACCGTCCATATTGCATCTGAAATACTGACAGCATGTGGTAATATAGTCTTCTACCTGACAATTATTCTTAATTATATCTCTATATGTCTTGAACAATTCAAGTATACACAACTGGTAGCTACCAGCAACGTAAATCGGACTGGCTGTTGCACATGTCCCTACTGCATTGGTCTTACATTTTTCGATCTCCTCTTTGGTTAAAAGCATAAACTTTGTACCGGCCAAATTCAGGGCCATGAATCCTAATTCAATTTTATAACATCGACTACTCCCAATTTCTGTTCTACCTGGAGATAGGGGATGGGCAGGTTTATTACTGTCCCTATCTATTAAAGGTACAGACATTAACACCAATATTTTTTCCAACAAGATAACACAGCTAAGGCACTATAATATTTTCACAACTCTTCAGTGGGGTCTAGCAATCTCAAATGATGAGGTAACTCGGTCTGTATTTTCAATAATAACTCTCTTAGGTGACCAGGGGTTACAATAATGGTTAACAAGTGTCCCAAGGACATGTCCAATGTACCCTGATATGCTCCAACAATGTTGTCAAGAGTTGGCTGGCCTGGCATATTTTATCAGTAATCATCATTAACTGGACATACTATTGAACAAAGCCATACCAGTTCCTGAATTATGGTTGAGATTTTGGGTTCGCCTAATTCTCCACTTGGCCTGTGAAAATATTCTATTGTTTTTCTATTATTATTTTATGGTAGTCTTAACCGATGTATTTCCTTTGGTGGCTTTAATAAATGATCTATTCGTAAGACCACATCATGTCCAAACAATAAGGTGTTAATCTTGAGGTTTCGTTCATAGAGAACCTCACAGCCACCAATGCTTGTGTTAAATACAGGTCCCAATTTTGTTTATCACCCTCAGTCAGTTTTGCCAGTATGTCGGCGTGTGTCCTATGAAATATTTCAACTTTAACATTACTCAACAGGTGGTATGGGGAGGTGGCTACCTGTCCTACATTCATACACACTAGGGTTTCCTTCATTATCATTCACATTCTCTGGGCCATTGACTGTGACCAACTGCACAGGGTCCAATACATAGGGAATATTTCTCTTAGTATTATGTTTGACACCATACAAATCTTCTTATCAGGAATCACATATTTCTCAGGCCAATTTATTAGCCAATCTATAAAGCTCAATATGTACTTACTCCCACTGGGAGTTGCCCCATATGGACCCCGAAAGGTCCATACTCATTTTTTGAAAAGAGTATTTTGGAAGATCAGTCACTGCTTTTTGTTTACTACTTAAGACCTGACATATCACACAATTATTTATGTATGCTGCTACTTTCCTTATAGTCCTGGACAAAAATAGTTCCTACCAATTAATTCGTATGTATTGTCAATTCCCACATAACCCATCATCTCATGGAATTCGGGACAAGAGGCCTGTATAGGTGTTATCCCCTCTCTCTAGTGCCATCTTAAAATAACTACACCTGATCCCATGGTTCGACCAATTACTTTTATCACATCTCAGACACTAGATACCTCCCTACTTTGCTGAACAATCACTGGCACTACAGCACTCATAGCCACATGTCCAACTAATTAACCCATACCTCCCAGGGGTGGGCTGATAAAATCCGTGCAACACAGACCATTCTTTCCTATGGGGGTCTGCCTCCTCCTCCTAATTCTCCGGATACTCCAGAATATCTACTTCAAACCACTCTTGGCCTTTTAATAGCCTTTCTTCAAGCTTCCCCGCGAGTCTCTCACTCTTCCTGGCTAATTCCACATCTTCAGCCAGTGTACTTGGCTTATTTCAGGCCACATCCTGCCGGATGTTCTTGTCGCTCAAGACATCAACGTAAATGTCCACCAGCTGGGTTTGATACTCTTTGTCATACTACAAGGTTCATCCACCAGCATCATGAAGCACGCTGTTGACTCATTTTGGATTTATACACCTTGCTTTACATCCACCCTGCTGCTACACGTGGTTTCTGGTGCTACACGCTCGTATGGCACATATAATACTCTCTCCCTGAATCTGCTATCAAGTGATGTACCAGAGCAATTTTACTGAATGATCATGGATATCATGTTTGTTTAAATTTGGAATTTGACCTCTATGTTTTATTGCTGTGGATTTATAAAAAATACTTATGACTTTATACCATGTCAAATCATCCAGAAAAAAGTAAAATTGTTACCCACCCTCTTCAATTTTTCTGAAATTTTGTACAGGGGTGGACTAGGTTAAAATCCCCCAAATTTGAGCTTCCAATTCCAAAAATTGGCCGAGTTATGTCGATTTTAAACTTGAAAAATGGCAACATTTTGTAATCTATTTTTGTCTAAAAAATGATTACTAGAGCTTCCCTACTCCTAAAACTTGGTTTATAGAAGCTTTTTGGCCTGAGGAATTCAAAAATGTTATAAAAATAGACGTAAAATTAATAAAAAAGATTACAAAATGTCACCATTTTTCTCGCCCCCACTGCTCAAATTTTTTGAGTTTAAAAATCGAAATAACTTGGCCAATTTTCGGAATTGGAAGCTCAAATTTGGGGGATTGTCTAACTTTAACCTAGTCCACACCTGTACAAAAATTTCAGAAAAATTGAAGCCTAGATGATTTCACATGGAATTACCCTTTAGGAATTTCTAAATTTTAACTTACTTTTTTTAATCAGACTCAAGAAATTAAGAGCAAAATATTTAACATAATGGCCGTCCCAGCACCTATATTTGTGGCCTTGTGCCAGACTCGGAGAAGCCTTAAAACAAAAATGTATTTCCAATTCTCTGATATTACTTGGGTGGCCTTTGAAGAATCACCGAAAAAGAAATAAAACAAAATTAAATGAGATTTCGGTGACGTTAGGTCTGCTTTTAAGGAAAATCCAGTCTTTTCGACGACCAATGGTTGATCTAAAAGGCCGTGAACTCTATTTGACCAGAATGATTCGAAGGAATGGAATATTCTATTCTTTCTAGAAAGAATTAGATAGTTCCAGAAAAAAATGATTCTAGATGATTCTTCTGAGATAGTATATAAGGAACCGACTAAGGGCCAGTCGGTAGATTTGGAGTCAGTTAGAAGAGTCAGAGTTGATTGAGGGTTAGTCGAGGCAGTCGGAGTTTGGCAAACTGGTGTCGCTGAGGACAAAAAAAGGAATGGCCTGTGATTGTTAAGAAAAGTTTGTCACCGAGAAGTTTACTAAGGGGCTGAAACCTTAAGTTGAATCCAGTTAAAATACACTCCTTAATAAGCACAGGTATTATTAAAACCTTCTCTCTCAAAAAATTGCAGTGAAGTTTTTTATTATAATAAACTTCTGAAAAATAAACAGTATTATCAGTCTTCTTTACTACGACGAAAGATACTATGACCGTATTGTGAATGGGACGACCACTAGATACCCGTGGAGAAAGTCAATTGGCCGTAACGAAGGGCACGCGGCGTGCGTAAGGCGATACTTCCTTGACCAAGAAGTGTGGAAAAATTTTGGGCTTAAAGGCTGACTACTAGAGATTCTGCGTGAAGTTGTAAACAACCCCAGAAGTTTACATGCCTTGTGAGCATCCAGCGAATAACTTTTAATAGTGTCGTGCATTTTGAGGCACTGGAAGACGCGGTGAAAAACCCGCTACGTTACATATTGCGAATTGGTACCGTGACAACAAACACCCACTACGTTACAAATACACTTCCAACTCGGTCAAAATCAGTAATGTTTAGCTTCTTACCAGACAAGTATTTGACTTATATACACTCGTGAACAAAATAAATGGGCCAAGCAAGTATTATACATTTTATTGTACAAAAAGCTAAATTAAACAAAATACAATTGAACAAAAAACAAAAACGAGTCATATATACACAGAACAAGACATTTACTTTAATAAATGCTTAGTATGGAATCGCTTTCCCCTTTGATTTCTTTAAAAGATTAATCCTTTTAACCATGCTCTCAACCAACTTGGAACACTGTGAAGAGGGGATGCTATTCCATTCAATTTCCAGAGCATCCCACAGTTTTTCTTTGTTCGAAAAAGTTCTTCCAGCCAATGTACGAGATATTATGGCCCAAATATTGTCGATTGGGTTTAAATCGGGGCTTTGGCCAGGTCAAAATATCATATCAATTGAATTATCGGCAAGCCATTTCTTAGTGACTTTAGCGGTGTGTGCAGGTGCATTATCTTGTTGAAAAATAATGTTATGGGATACTCCCAGCTTCTGGATACTTGAAACCAGTCCTGTTTCTAATATTTGAATGTATTCCTTTGCATTGATTGACGCCTCACATCTAATAAGTTCCCAACTCCTGCAGCATTAAAAGTTCCCCATACCATTATCCCTCCATTCCCGTGTTTCACTGTCATTTTTATGCAACTTGGCGATAATCTTTCTCCGGATCTTCGAATGCAGCGTTCGGGAGCATCACTAAAAAGACAAAATCTTGATTCATCGGACCAGAAAACATTCCTAAACCATTCTGTATCTTTCTTGCCATAACACGAGACAAATGTCTTTCTATCATTGATGTTCTTCTTAGATAATAATGGCTTCTTTGCGCACCTTTTTGAAGAAAATCCCATTTCCTTCAATTGTCTAGATATTGTCATTCTAGAAATGGAATTTCCATCCGCTGTTTTGAATTGTTTGCTATGGTCAACATAAGTTTTCTTTCGGTCCTTCAAAACAGTCATTTTAAGCCTGTGGTCGTCCTTCACAGTGGATGCTCTAGAACGACCAGATCCAGATTTCCTTTTTACTGAACCTTCGATTTCGAACCTTTGATCAATTCGCTTCACAGCAGAGAGAGATGTTGTCACATTTTCTTTTTTCAAAATATCGAAAATCTGCTTGTAAGTCATATTAGACTGCCTTAATCCTGCAATTCGGTTTTTCATATCCTCGCCTAGATACGGTCTTACCTTTTTAGGACTCATTTTTACCACTAAATTAGTATATACTATAATAATAATGATCTGAAAAATAGGAATTTGCAGTTAAATTTCAGTAAATTCCTGAAAAATATCGAAAAATCTATATTCTTCCTTCTTGGCCCATTTTTTCTGTTCATGAGTGTATATATATATATATATATATATATATATATATATATATATATATATATATATATATAATCACTTTTCGCATTTTGCTCATTCTTTTTTTTTCTTCCAAAATATTCGGTTATTTTGGTGAGCATTTTAAAGATAGAAAATTAAAAACAATCAACAAGAAAATCCATTTCTATTTTTGTGTGTGAAAGTAAAGTTCACTTTTAACCCGAAAAACAAAAACAATAGAAACTCAAAAGAAATTATATAGTGACGTAATGACCATCCTTAGTTCACTGGATAGAGAATATGTCAAACATCTGAAAATGTATAATTGACAATTAACAGGTCAAACTGATAATCTGGAATGTAAAAATTATGTGGGTGTTTATTCATTGGCTAGAGGCAGTCATGTGGAATTTGAGAGATTTAGTTATATTCAGAAAGTCCATACCAGATTGGGGACAACAGATTAGTCTTCATCATGTTGATTTCTTTCCACAAATATTGCTTTCTTCCTATGTAAGCACATAGTGATTACATCATTGACAATGTTACCGGTCCTCACTAAGTCAGTGCATGAGTAGCAGAGCTTTGGGTAATCCTGTGTGGTAAAGTGGGGAGCTGACGATAGCTAATACAAACAATAGGCCACTCAGCCGACTTGGAAGATTAATTGAATCATAATTAAATCCTATTTTATAGAATTCAGTTGTGTTTTAGTTCAATATGAAGTGATGATTAAATGAAAAATCAGAATGGAAGTTTTTCTGTAACTATGTCACTGCTTACGCCATAGTAATCTAAGAAATTACATAACTTTATCAATGAGTATTTAATTTATAGTCAATATTATTACTACATAAAATATAGAGAACACTGTATTATATACATGCTCAGAAAGTAGTACACAACAAAGGAGGTCCACAGTGTTTTTCAAAACAAGTTTTAATAGATACATGCCCGGTATTATTGATTTATATATAGTTTGTTTTATTTTAATATATATTTAAAGTTATCTAATGTATAGATTTTTACGAGAAAATAATTTACAAACAAGAAACTGTCATATAAACTTGTCTTAGCTTGAATGTTAAGACCTGTAAACTTATCTATATGATTCAACAGGAAGTAATTTCTTTTGCATTTATTATTTATGGAAAGAATTACAGTTTAATTTTATTCAGTATTAGATTATTAAAATAGCTCTTTAATTTTAATTTATTTAAATTTTATTTGGGTTTTTTTAAATTAAATAAAGTTATTCAATTAATTTAATGCTTACTTTAATAAATATGAAATTTATTAAATCTCTAAGAAAATGAATTAAGAGCATAACATTCACATTTTTAATGCAAAAAAATGCATACATTTGTTATTCTTTATTACTGATGTTATTTTTCATCAGCAATATATTTATTTGAATTAATTTTAGTGAATTAAATAATAGTATATATATATATATATATATATATATATATATATATATGTGTGTGTGTGTGTGTGTGTGTGTGTGTGTGTGTTGAAAAATTGATTAAAAGTGAAAAATAAGAAAATGAAGATAATTTATTGATATTTGGTAAAATATTCCCATACTACATATTTCGATTAGTGGATCCAAAGTATTAAAACATATTTGAAATAAATATATATTTAGTATGTGTCTCTAATCTTCTTCAGGGTAATAAATATCATGTGTTGGTTTTGGTTTCTGTTTTAAAAGAACATGATTTAAAATTTTAAACTTGCATTCTTGTTTGAGAAAATGGTTTAAAGAGAATGTTTATATTGTTAATGAAAATATTTAAATTATGAAAGAGGTGAGTGTAAATGAGCTGTTGTAGTAAATTAAATAGCTGTAATTTGAACATTTTGACATGTATAATATATTTATATAATTAAATTTAGGTAATTTAATTTTTTAAATTGTGTGTAATAGTTGAGAGTAATTTTTTGTGTATATCTGTGTTTGATATAAATCAAAATCAGAAGTATAGTAAAAGAGGTGTTAATTTTTTCAATATTGGACATTAAAGTCTTCTAGCATTGCTAAGAAATTGTGCCCACCATATATATATATATATATATATATATATATATATATATATATTAGGCCATCAATGTTACTCAGGCTCACTTTACTAAAATTCCTCTAATATTCTAAATCATACATGGTATAATTTAGAAAATAAGAATTATATATATATATTTTAAATACAATTTATCAAATTTCCTCCTGTGCAAGTTTGCACAGCTGATATTTTACAACCAACTATTCTACAAAAAGCAAGTTTGCACAGCTGATATTTTACAACCAACTATTCTACAAAAAGCATTATTATATTTTCTCTTTATCTGCTCTATTTAAATGTTAAGCACCTGTCCAAGTCATCACTAGAATCTTTGATTAACTGCTAAATGTCTTGGCCAATCGAACAAATCAGACCCACACAGACATAAGCAGGCAAAGTTGTATCATTAAATTTGGCTCATATCTTATTATAGAGGCATCAAATCAATTTCACATGATACATATACACATAACAGAAAAGTTACAGTATTGTAAAAATCTTTGCGTCATTTGAAAGAATTAAGATATATTTTTAAAAAATTTATTTCATATCATAGAATTCCTGAAATCATTTAAATTAATATTTATGTTGTATTTTGACCGCTCAAAAATAATATGATGTAAATATTACGATAAGAAAATAGGAAATGAAATATTTGCAAAAAATGCTTAAAAAAAAAAAACTACCTTTTTAGGTAGTTTTTTTTTTTTCAGGTAATTAAATTTTCACTGCTTATTTATTTTTAAATAGATTATTTTTTTAAATAGGTTTTATATGAGAATTATCATTAGATTTTTTTTTTTTCAATAGACATCCCCAAATGTTTTTTTAAAAAAGTTTCTTTTTTTAAACAAATAATTTACATTCCTGTAAAGATAGATCTCATAACAATTTAAATCAGTTGAGTTATTTTTCAGCTTGTATATATATTTTTTTTAAATTGACCAAAAGTCTAAAATCAAATTTGAATATATATATATAAGAAAAATTAATCATACAGTTTAGCTATTTTTTTATCAAAATATACTCCTAAATTTAGAAATGTGAAAAAAAATTAAAAAATGTTGAAAAAAAAACATTTGGAAGGATTTTTATTAATTTTAATCTTTTAATGAAAAACATTACTTTAAAAAAAATTCCTTTTTAAATTATATAAACCCAAAAGTTGAAATATAATATTTTCTCAATAAAAAAATGTTATTTTAGAAATAAAATTCAACCCTTTTTTTAAGAATATAATATTAAATATTTTTTGATAAACAAAAAAATTGAAAAATAAGTTTATTCATACTTTTAAATCAGGTTTGTTGGAAAAAGTATGCATTTTTTCTTTTGTGTTAAATTTCATGTTTTTATCTAGTGATTGAAGCTCCGTTTTTTTGTTGTTGTTGTTTTTTTCATGAAAGAATCTATTTAAATACTTTAAAATGTTTTTTAATTTTAAGGTCAAAACTGCATGCACCTGTTCATGGATATCCCTACTTAATAATGGAGATTAAGTCTGTCTGTAACCAAATTACCATAGTTATTTAAGTTATATTCTCAATAATTATTAAATAGTCATTATTTAATCTTAATTAGCATCTCATTTATTAACAATGCTTCTATTTAAGTCTGAGTTAAATTTGCCTCAAAACAGCCTATGTTATTAATGTATTTAACATTCCTGCAATGTGTGTTATGTATCACTAAGAAACAAAGGTTTATAGAGTATATGGTGTGGATAATTTGCATACTGGTTTTAATGAATAATTACTTGGTGTTATTGATTTCTAATATTGTTTTATTTTCAAATGTATTAAAAGCAATCCTATTTATACTTTTATGTAGAAACCAATTAAAACAAAATTAAAATAAATGTAATTAAATTATAAAGACCAATTAAAACAAAATTAAAATAAATGTAAATTATAAAAACCAAAGAATGAATATAAAATATATGCGTTCTAATTTAGTTTCATTAGTCTTTCTAATTTAATATATTTTATTACATTAAAACTTAAATACTTGCTGGTAATATTATAATAAACAGAAAAAATTATTTAGTTAAAATTAAAAGTAATATATTCTTTGAAAAAATTTGAGTTGTGTAGGGTGCTGCTTCCATTTGAGATTTTTAAAGATCATTTTTATTATTTCAGCCAGAAATCAATTCGACATAGTCATGGTATCAGGATTTTATTTGTTTTTAGGGATGATTTTTATGGGCCCATAAATGTACCATGCACCATTTTTTTCTTTGTGTAACATTATTTTGAAGACTGTCAACAAAATTCATCTAAACCAACTTTTTAAAGCATGAAAATAAAATATAGCTATAAAAGTTAGTGAGTTAATAACTATTCATGATGGCTTCAGTCAGGATGTTCAGTTCAATCAAAGTCAAAGATAAATGACTTGTTCTGAGAGAATCTTTATTGATTTGAAATAGAATTGAGAGAATAGCTTAACCTGAAAAGCTCTACGTCCAGAGTTGTCACTGATGTTATTCATATAATTGGGAAGAATTTGTCTGTCCTCTATAGTTGGCCAAATGATGAAGAGCTTCCAAATTTGATTTGCATACTTACTGGGTCCAGAGAAGATTGTAATAAAAAATATTTTGCTTCTCATAGGGGTTGTTATTTTTAATAATAAACAGCAGGAAGCCATTTTGCTGCAAGACATTTCTAAACATTAAAAAAAAAAATTAACAAAATACTTGTCAGACTAAAATAATTATTCACTTTGCATTTTCTAAAATTTGTTAAAGTACCTTTGAGTAACTTCTAAAATGTTAAAATATAAAAGATACAAACTTTTTGATTTTAACTAAACCTCTCAATTCTCTTAAGACCACCCACCACCAATCACAAGGGTCCATTCAATTTCCATGGTTGTTTCAGCTAGCATTGAATCCAGACATTCATGCTTCCTCACTCCTGCTGTGTGTTGCTGAAGGGCTATTGCATTATACAAATGTAAAGAACAAGCTCACAGTGAAACTCAAACCCATGTTCCCTTCTGCCTCAGAAAAAAACTGATTCTTTAGCAACTCAGCTACAAGAGCATGGACAATATCACAAATTCAAATAACATCTATCAAGCTACTCCAGTCTCTGATTGGTCAACACCATATTTGTTTTCATAGGAATAGTCTTTATTGAGATAAAAAGCAACAGAAATTAAGAAGATAAAGGATACTACTCATTAAAATCATCAATAATGATTAACACGGCTTCATCTAAAAATGTATTAAAAAATGAATATATACTCTTAACACGACTTAACAAAATATGACTGAACCATCATAGACAGGGGTATCGAATAGCTTTATAGAAGTGTGCTTTAATAGTCAAGCTGGTAAAGCAGCCGATATATAAAATTTGGCTTCCAAGAGACAAGTGAATGCAAGTTCAAAACATGAAACCAACACCAACAAAAGTTGACACAAGTTCCTTCAAAAAAGTATAAGATAAGCAAAAAAAGAGCACTATATCCTTAATAAAAGATAGTCTTGGAATTATTTTCATATATAATGTATGACATATGAATGATGCTTTACCATCAGGATTTTTTGTTAAACTTCCAATTTTGGAAAAAACAAACTTGTATTAAAATGCTAACAAAAGACATAATCACATGCTGGCCAAACAGGCTTTGTTTTAAAAAAAATGATGTAAATAGATATTCTATTTCTTGTATGTAATATAACATAGCAAGTATTTAAAAAGGTATTTTTAAGTTTAAAGTGATGATATTTATTTGAATTTATACTGTATATGTATATACATGCAAAATTAAAATTAAAATGTTGAATAAACTTGTGGCAAACTTTAAAAAAAAACAATACGACATGATATCTGAAATTTATTTGATTCAGTAATTCAAGTTAAATGTTTAATAGGGACCTCTAATTTGATGTGTAAAATTTACCACACCCCATATTTAACACAATGAAACTTGAATAAAAGTTAATATTATCATCAAAGATTTTGGACCATTTAAAAGGAGAAACATTAAAAAATAAATTTTCAGCTTACAGAAATAAAAATATGAACGAAAACAATGTTTTTGCACCATTGAATCAAGACCAAATAAAAGTGTCAAATTTTCATGAAATTCGTTAATTATTCACCTTAGATGAATTTATGTTTAAAATTAGTTTTTCCTAAAAAGTGCTAAAAAATATATTAGGGAAAATATTCTTTTTTACTAGGTGGAACACCACCTACCCTATTTCATTTTATGAAATCTGAACAAAATATATTTTGATCGTACGATTTTTAAAATTTTCTATAAAGAGTCTGAATTATTATTTCAGTAAATTTTTACCAATTCACTTTATTTTTATCTAAAAAATGTACCTAAAATTAGATAGTAAAATAGTTCTTAATTTCAGTTTTTCTCCCCAAAATCCAAAGACAAATAAATACATTATGCAACAATTTCTTTTGTATTTTATCAAATTGGTAATAAATATGGTATTTATTTATAGTTGACAATTTATTTGTAAGTTTAATAATCAAACTTAATTCATAGTCATATAATTCTTCGAATTAAGTTTGATTATTAAACTTACAAGTAAATTGCATAGATTATTCAATTAAAGTCAGTTTTTAGTCTTAAAGACTAAAAACTGACTTTAGGTGAATAATCTACTTTTTTTACCAACCCTTCATTTAATTTGTGGTTTTCAGGTACACTGGTCTTTACACATGAAAATAAATTTTTATTATCCTTAGTTAAATCCAAATCCAAAATGACAGCATTTATGGAATGTTTATTCTACATGACAAGAGAGGACATCTTGCAAATGTCATATTTGGAAACAAAAGTAATCTGCAAAGTCAACTTCTGAGTTGTATTTTAGTTTCTGAGGGGTTTAAAGAATTTAAAGAATTAGACCGAATAGTAGATTTGGGCAGTTTAGCAATTTTTAGTTCGGCATCAATTTTGTTTTTTCTTTCCTTGAAGTTTTTTGTTTCAGTTTTTAATTTAATATTTTTTCTTTCTAAGAAAACCATTCATTGTCTTGTGTAATGATTAGTACATATACTTTTTTAGGGCATTCATTGTCTTGTGTAATGATTAGTACATATACTTTTTTAGGGCATTCATTGTCTTGTGTAATGATTAGTACATATACTTTTTTTTTTTAAATTAAAAAAAAAGGTTCTGATCGTAGGCGGTGGGGCTGAAAATTTGCACATTTGATTAAAACAATTTTCCAGTCCCTAATTTTTACATTTCAAGAAAGATAAATCCAGTAGACCACATCATAAAAAAAAAAAATTTTAATTCAAAAATTTCGAGACCTGAAAAATGTTATTTGAAAATTCAAGTTATCTTCTTGAAACTAAAATAATAATTTTTGTACGAAAAATATTTTTTTTAGTTTTCTCTCTGCATTTTGAACATTCCTATTGGTCAGATATTTAGTGGGTCCAATTTTCTGGATTTGTGGAATCATTAATCTTTAATGGAATCTGGGTTTTTAATATAATTTTCAATAATAAATAACAAAATTAATCATTGTTTTGGGGTTGTTGTTTTTTTTAAATTGTTTTAATTCTTTCAAAACTTGTTAAGAAAATTGGGGTAACGTTTGGTTGAATTATGCCATTATTTGTGACTCAATCATAAGTTTTATGGAGTTGTCAGTTGAAATCAAATTATTAGTTTTCCACAATTAACTCCTTAAAACAGTTCGTCCTGTTGGCTGGGGCTGTAGAATACACCAACTGCACCTCTTCAAAGGGATAAGAGTGTTAGGATAACTGAGTTATCCACCCTTGGTAAATTGCCTGTTTGTAGAGGATTAATTGTGGTGCTAGTTGATGATTTGCAATGACTAATCAACAGCCACCTTGAGGAAGGCAGTTAGAGAGAGCTGCCTATTTAAGCTTAGTGTTTGGGAGACCATGAGAGTGTAGCATAATTGGCGCGCCTTACCCGGGAACACCATATTTGTGGCCTTGTGCCAGACACAGAGAAACCTTAATGGGATGTAAGCATGATTCTCAGACCTTACGGGAGTGGGCGAGCAAGAAGATAATGGAATTCTCATTATCACCTGTGACTCAGTTCGATAGCCAGGAAGTCTAGGATTTTGCTATTAAAATCTATTTTAATCGGTTTGTCAGAAGAAAGGATGGTTGACCCGTTGACCTCTTAAGTGACACGTGCAATTTGGTAAAACAGTTAGAACATTTGAAAGGTTCCAAAACGTTCTAGAAAGCTCCACACCCATTTATATATAATGAGGGAACCTTAGATTTTAAAGACAGTTGGTCTGGGGCAGTGGAGTTGGTTTGACAGTCGGGCTACGGAACTTGCCGAGGGCAGTCGGCGTTGGCAGTTGGGCCGAGTTAGTCATAGGCAAGTGACTGAAAAACATGTGTTAAAGAAATCGACTCTCTCTCTCTCTCTCAATAACTTGCATTAAGTGAATAAATTGATGAAAAGCAACTCATCGTCATCTCAGTTACTACGTGAAAGAAATACTATGAGATCTTTTATGAATGAGATTCCCCTGCCCAAAGATACTCTGTGGAGATAGAAAGTTAATTGACCGCAACGAAGGACCACTTGTCTTGTAAGGTGATACCTTTCTCTGACCACGCGAAGAAGTGTGGAAGAATTTTGGGGTCCGCTGATACTAACGAAAGGACTACTAGATCTGTGTGTGCGCTTGTAAACAAACTAACGTGTCAACTCCGTATATACAACTTGTACAAGTCTTCATAGTACCATGTGTTTTGAAGACGTGAAGACGCAGTGGACCCCACAACGTCACATATACTTTACGATTTAGCATCATGAAAAAGGCAATACGTTACAAGAGTTGACACTTAGATAGAGGAATCTATGCCAGAAGGAACATTTGGTAGCAGAGCAAACATGGCCTGTAATATGAATTATTATGATTATTAAGGATGATTATGAGACCTAGAGAAAGGATTTAGAACTCTGGACTATGTATACAGACTTGCCCAAGAAAAAATGTGTTATTGCAGTTCATCTAAATTTAACAGGAAGAGCAAGACAAGCTTCATCAGAGTTGCCCACTACAGAAATAAGAACAGAAACAGGATACAAGCAATTGATTGCAAAGTGTTTCAACAGGATGAAAATTGAAGATTCTTTAATGCCTATTTGGCATTGGAAAATCTAAAAAGAGAGCCTAATGGCAGTATTGAAGAGTATTTAAGTGAATTTGATAGCAGGGCCTATAAACCGAATGAAATTAATATAGAACTCCCTGATACCATATTGGCATGTAGATTGTTGAAAAGCTGCAGCCTAGGGGATCTACATTTGCAACTGGCATTATCAATTACACCGGAGATGACTTTTGATAATGTGAGACAAACATTAAAAAGTCTATTTACAAAAAAGAGAGGCCTATTGAATACTCCTGAAAGTGAATGTACTCAAACCTTGGTGAAAAGTGAACCCAGTATGGATGCTGAAGCATTATACAACAAACAGAACCAGAAACAACGCGCCAATTACAGATGTTACCGAACCGAAGGGTAAGAGGAGGAAAGAATAACCTACTTGGTGCTGATGGCAAAATTATGCAAGGTTTTATTTGTAGATTTCATAAACATTGGGCTCGTGGTTATCTCTGCTAATGATAGTGAAGTAGAGGAAGTGCAAATATTATTG
Organism: Doryteuthis pealeii; assembly: GCA_023376005.1. NCBI lineage: Eukaryota > Metazoa > Mollusca > Cephalopoda > Myopsida > Loliginidae > Doryteuthis > Doryteuthis pealeii. Next base: position 49,823,384 of record CM042153.1, read on the forward strand.
ATGCATCAGAAGAAGAACCACTAAATGGAGTTATAGATGCCTTAACAGCAGAGGCTATTGGTTTGATTCTTCTGGGGTTGCTCAAAGACTGTGTGTGGAATGTTATGACCCAAAAATTAACAGAACAGAGGATGAATATAATTACTCTCCAAAGTGAAGGCAGTGAAAGGAACACTGAAGAAGATCAAAGTGACCCAAAAATTAACAGAAGAGAGGATGAATATAATTACTCTCCAAAGTGAAGGCAGTGAAAGGAACACTGAAGAAGATCAAAGTGACCCAAAAATTAACAGAAGAGAGGATGAATATAATTACTCTCCAAAGTGAAGGCAGTGAAAGGAACACTGAAGAAGATCAAAGTGACCCAAAAATTAACAGAAGAGAGGATGAATATAATTACTCTCCAAAGTGAAGGCAGTGAAAGGAACACTGAAGAAGATCAAAGTGACCCAAAAATTAACAGAACAGAGGATGAATATAATTACTCTCCAAAGTGAAGGCAGTGAAAGTAACACTGAAGAAGATGAAAGTGACCCAAAAATTAACAGAACAGAGGATGAATATAATTACTCTCCAAAGTGAAGGCAGTGAAAGGAACACTGAAGAAGATCAAAGTGACCCAAAAATTAACAGAACAGAGGATGAATATAATTACTCTCCAAAGTGAAGGCAGTGAAAGGAACACTGAAGAAGATCAAAGTGACCCAAAAATTAACAGAAGAGAGGATGAATATAATTACTCTCCAAAGTTAAGGCAGTGAAAGGAACACTGAAGAAGATGAAAGTGACCCAAAATTTAACAGAAGAGAGGATGAATATAATTACTCTCCAAAGTGAAGGCAGTGAAAGGAAGACTGAAGAAGATCAAAGTGACCCAAAAATTAACAGAACAGAGGATGAATATAATTACTCTCCAAAGTGAAGGCAGTGAAAGGAACACTGAAGAAGATGAAAGTGACCCCAAAATTAACAGAACAGAGGATGAATATAATTACTCTCCAAAGTGAAGGCAGTGAAAGGAACACTGAAGAAGATGAAAGTGACCCAAAAATTAACAGAACAGAGGATGAATATAATTACTCTCCAAAGTGAAGGCAGTGAAAGGAACACTGAAGAAGATCAAAGTGACCCAAAAATTAACAGAAGAGTGGATGAATATAATTACTCTCCAAAGTGAAGGCAGTGAAAGGAACACCAAAGAAGATGAAAGTGACCCAAAAATTAACAGAACAGAGGCTGAATATAATTACTCTCCAAAGTGAAGGCAGTGAAAGGAACACCAAAGAAGATGAAAGTGACCCAAAAATTAACAGAGAGATGAATATAATTACTCTCCAAAGTGAAGGCAGTGAAAGAACACTGAAGAAGATGAAGATGCAAAAATTAATAGAACAGAGGATGAATATAATTACTCTCCAAAGTGAAGGCAGTGAAGGAACACTGAAGAAGATGAAAGTGACCCAAAAATTAACAGAACAGAGGATGAATATAATTACTCTCCAAAGTGAAGGCAGTGAAAGGAACACTGAAGAAGATGAAAGTGACCCAAAAATTAACAGAACAGAGGATGAATATAATTACTCTCCAAAGTGAAGGCAGTGAAAGAACACTGAAGAAGTAGAAAGTGACCCAAAAATTAATAGAACAGAGGATGAATATAATTACTCTCCAAAGTGAAGGCAGTGAAAGGAACACTGAAGAAGATGAAAGTGACCCAAAAATTAACAGAGAGAGGATTATCATAATTACTCTCCAAAGTGAAGGCAGTGAAAGGAACACTGAAGAAGATGAAAGTGACCCAAAAATTAACAGAACAGAGGATGAATATAATTACTCTCCAAAGTGAAGGCAGTGAAAGGAACACTGAAGAAGATGAAAGTGACCCAAAATTAACAGAACAGAGGATGAATATAATTACTCTCCAAAGTGAAGGCAGTGAAAGGAACACTGAAGAAGATGAAAGTGACCCAAAAATTAACAGAACAGAGGATGAATATAATTACTCTCCAAAGTGAAGGCAGTGAAAGGAACACTGAAGAAGATCAAAGTGATCCAAAAATTAACAGAAGTGAGGATGAATATAATTACTCTCCAAAGTGAAGGCAGTGAAAGGAACACCAAAGAAGATGAAAGTGACCCAAAATTAACAGAAGAGTGGATGAATATAATTACTCTCCAAAGTGAAGGCAGTGAAAGGAACACCAAGAAGATGAAAGTGACCCAAAAATTAACAGAAGAGTGGATGAATATAATTACTCTCCAAAGTGAAGGCAGTGAAAGGAACACTGAAGAAGATCAAAGTGACCCAAAAATTAACAGAAGAGAGGATGAATATAATTACTCTCCAAAGTGAAGGCAGTGAAAGGAACACTGAAGAAGATGAAAGTGACCCAAAATTAACAGAAGAGTGGATGAATATAATTACTCTCCAAAGTGAAGGCAGTGAAAGGAACACTGAAGAAGATCAAAGTGACCCAAAAATTAACAGAAGAGAGGATGAATATAATTACTCTCCAAAGTGAAGGCAGTGAAAGAACACTGAAGAAGATGAAAGTGACCAAAAATTAACAGAACAGAGGATGAATATAATTACTCTCCAAAGTGAAGGCAGTGAAAGGAACACCAAAGAAGATGAAAGTGACCCAAAAATTAACAGAACAGAGGCTGAATATAATTACTCTCCAAAGTGAAGGCAGTGAAAGGAACACCAAAGAAGATGAAAGTGACCCAAAAATTAACAGAAGAGAGGATGAATATAATTACTCTCCAAAGTGAAGGCAGTGAAAGGAACACCAAAGAAGATGAAAGTGACCCAAAAATTAACAGAACAGAGGATGAATATAATTACTCTCCAAAGTGAAGGCAGTGAAAGAACACTGAAGAAGATGAAAGTGATGCAAAAATTAACAGAACAGAGGATGAATATAATTACTCTCCAAAGTGAAGGCAGTGAAAGGAACACTGAAGAAGATGAAAGTGACCCAAAAATTAACAGAAGAGAGGATGAATATAATTACTCTCCAAAGTGAAGGCAGTGAAAGAACACTGAAGAAGTAGAAAGTGACCCAAAAATTAATAGAACAGAGGATGAATATAATTACTCTCAAAAGTGAAGGCAGTGAAAGGAACACCAAAGAAGATGAAAGTGACCCAAAAATTAACAGAAGAGAGAATGAATATAATTACTCTCCAAAGTGAAGGCAGTGAAAGGAACACTGAAGAAGATGAAAGTGACCCAAAATTAACAGAGAGGATGAATATAATTACTCTCCAAAGTGAAGGCAGTGAAAGGAACACTGAAGAAGATCAAAGTGACCCAAAATTTAACAGAAGAGAGGATGAATATAATTACTCTCCAAAGTGAAGGCAGTGAAAGGAACACTGAAGAATATCAAAGTGACCAAAATTTAACAGAAGAGAGAATGAATATAATTACTCTCCAAAGTGAAGGCAGTGAAAGGAACACTGAAGAATATCAAAGTGACCCAAAATTAACAGAAGAGAGGATGAATATAATTACTCTCCAAAGTGAAGGCAGTGAAAGTAACACTGAAGAAGATGAAAGTGACCCAAAAATTAATAGAACAGAGGATGAATATAATTACTCTCCAAAGTGAAGGCAGTGAAAGAACACTGAAGAAGTAGAAAGTGACCCAAAAATTAATAGAACAGAGGATGAATATAATTACTCTCCAAAGTGAAGGCAGTGAAAGGAACACCAAAGAAGATGAAAGTGACCCAAAAATTAACAGAAGAGAGAATGAATATAATTACTCTCCAAAGTGAAGGCAGTGAAAGGAACACTGAAGAAGATGAAAGTGACCCAAAAATTTAACAGAAGAGAGAATGAATATAATTACTCTCCAAAGTGAAGGCAGTGAAAGGAACACTGAAGAAGATCAAAGTGACCCAAAAATTAACAGAAGAGAGGATGAATATAATTACTCTCCAAAGTGAAGGCAGTGAAAGGAACACTGAAGAATATCAAAGTGACCCAAAATTTAACAGAAGAGAGAATGAATATAATTACTCTCCAAAGTGAAGGCAGTGAAAGTAACACTGAAGAAGATGAAAGTGACCCAAAAATTAATAGAACAGAGGATGAATATAATTACTCTCCAAAGTGAAGGCAGTGAAAGGAACACTGAAGAAGATCAAAGTGACCCAAAAATTAACAGAAGAGAGAATGAATATAATTACTCTCCAAAGTGAAGGCAGTGAAAGTAACACTGAAGAAGATGAAAGTGACCCAAAATTAACAGAAGAGAGAATGAATATAATTACTCTCCAAAGTGAAGGCAGTGAAAGGAACACTGAAGAAGATCAAAGTGACCAAAAATTAACAGAACAGAGGATGAATATAATTACTCTCCAAAGTGAAGGCAGTGAAAGGAACACTGAAGAATATCAAAGTGACCCAAAATTTAACAGAAGAGAGAATGAATATAATTACTCTCCAAAGTGAAGGCAGTGAAAGTAACACTGAAGAAGATGAAAGTGACCCAAAAATTAATAGAACAGAGGATGAATATAATTACTCTCCAAAGTGAAGGCAGTGAAAGGAACACTGAAGAATATCAAAGTGACCCAAATTTAACAGAAGAGAGAATGAATATAATTACTCTCCAAAGTGAAGGCAGTGAAAGTAACACTGAAGAAGATGAAAGTGACCCAAAAATTAATAGAACAGAGGATGAATATAATTACTCTCCAAAGTGAAGGCAGTGAAAGGAACACTGAAGAATATCAAAGTGACCCAAATTTAACAGAAGAGAGAATGAATATAATTACTCTCCAAAGTGAAGGCAGTGAAAGTAACACTGAAGAAGATGAAAGTGACCCAAAAATTAATAGAACAGAGGATGAATATAATTACTCTCCAAAGTGAAGGCAGTGAAAGGAACACTGAAGAATATCAAAGTGACCCAAAAATTAATAGAACAGAGGATGAATATAATTACTCTCCAAAGTGAAGGCAGTGAAAGGAACACTGAAGAAGATGAAGTGACCCAAAATTTAACAGAAGAGGGATGAATATAATTACTCTCCAAAGTGAAGGCAGTGAAAGGAACACTGAAGAAGATGAAAGTGACCCAAAAATTAACAGAACAGAGGATGAATATAATTACTCTCCAAAGTGAAGGCAGTGAAAGGAACACTGAAGAAGATGAAAGTGACCCAAAAATTAACAGAACAGAGGATGAATATAATTACTCTCCAAAGTGAAGGCAGTGAAAGGAACACTGAAGAAGATGAAAGTGACCCAAAAATTAACAGAAGAGAGGATGAATATAATTACTCTCCAAAGTGAAGGCAGTGAAAGAACACTGAAGAAGTAGAAAGTGACCCAAAAATTAATAGAACAGAGGATGAATATAATTACTCTCCAAAGTGAAGGCAGTGAAAGGAACACTGAAGAAGATCAAAGTGACCCAAAAATTAACAGAACAGAGGATGAATATAATTACTCTCCAAAGTGAAGGCAGTGAAAGTAACACTGAAGAAGATGAAAGTGACCCAAAAATTAACAGAACAGAGGATGAATATAATTACTCTCCAAAGTGAAGGCAGTGAAAGGAACACTGAAAAAGATCAAAGTGACCCAAAAATTAACAGAACAGAGGATGAATATAATTACTCTCCAAAGTGAAGGCAGTGAAAGGAACACTGAAGAAGATCAAAGTGACCCAAAATTAACAGAAGAGAGGATGAATATAATTACTCTCCAAAGTGAAAGCAGTGAAAGGAACACTGAAGAAGATCAAAGTGACCAAAAATTAACAGAAGAGAGGATGAATATAATTACTCTCCAAAGTGAAGGCAGTGAAAGGAACACTGAAGAAGATCAAAGTGACCCAAAAATTAACAGAAGAGAGGATGAATATAATTACTCTCCAAAGTGAAGGCAGTGAAAGGAACTCTGAAGAAGATGAAAGTGACCCAAAAAATTAACAGAACAGAGGATGAATATAATTACTCTCCAAAGTGAAGGCAGTGAAAGGAACACTGAAGAAGATCAAAGTGACCCAAAAATTAACAGAACAGAGGATGAATATAATTACTCTCCAAAGTGAAGGCAGTGAAAGGAACACCAAAGAAGATGAAAGTGACCCAAAAATTAACAGAAGAGTGGATGAATATAATTACTCTCCAAAGTGAAGGCAGTGAAAGGAACATTGAAGAAGATCAAAGTGACCCAAAAATTAACAGAACAGAGGATGAATATAATTACTCTCCAAAGTGAAGGCAGTGAAAGGAACACTGAAGAAGATCAAAGTGACCCAAAATTAACAGAACAGAGGATGAATATAATTACTCTCCAAAGTGAAGGCAGTGAAAGGAACACTGAAGAAGATGAAAGTGACCCAAAAATTAACAGAACAGAGGATGAATATAATTACTCTCCAAAGTGAAGGCAGTGAAAGAACACTGAAGAAGATCAAAGTGACCCAAAAATTAAAAGAACAGAGGATGAATATAATTACTCTCCAAAGTGAAGGCAGTGAAAGGAACACCAAAGAAGATGAAAGTGACCCAAAAATTAACAGAACAGAGGATGAATATAATTACTCTCCAAAGTGAAGGCAGTGAAAGGAACACCAAAGAAGATGAAAGTGACCCAAAAATTAACAGAACAGAGGATGAATATAATTACTCTCCAAAGTGAAGGCAGTGAAAGGAATACCAAGAAGATGAAAGTGACCCAAAAATTAACAGAAGAGAGGATGAATATAATTACTCTCCAAAGTGAAGGCAGTGAAAGGAACACTGAAGAAGATGAAAGTGACCCAAAAATTAACAGAAGAGAGGATGAATATAATTACTCTCCAAAGTGAAGGCAGTGAAAGGAACACTGAAGAAGATCAAAGTGACCCAAAAATTAACAGAAGAGAGGATGAATATAATTACTCTCCAAAGTGAAGGCAGTGAAAGGAACACTGAAGAAGATGAAAGTGACCCAAAAATTAACAGAACAGAGGATGAATATAATTACTCTCCAAAGTGAAGGCAGTGAAAGGAACACTGAAGAAGATCAAAGTGACCCAAAAATTAACAGAACAGAGGATGAATATAATTACTCTCCAAAGTGAAGGCAGTGAAAGGAACACCAAGAAGATGAAAGTGACCCAAAAATTAACAGAAGAGTGGATGAATATAATTACTCTCCAAAGTGAAGGCAGTGAAAGGAACACTGAAGAAGATCAAAGTGACCCAAAAATTAACAGAACAGAGGATGAATATAATTACTCTCCAAAGTGAAGGCAGTGAAAGGAACACTGAAGAAAGATGAAAGTGACCCAAAAATTAACAGAACAGAGGATGAATATAATTACTCTCCAAAGTGAAGGCAGTGAAAGGAACACTGAAGAAGATGAAAGTGACCCAAAAATTAACAGAACAGAGGATGAATATAATTACTCTCCAAAGTGAAGGCAGTGAAAGAACACTGAAGAAGATCAAAGTGACCCAAAAATTAAAAGAACAGAGGATGAATATAATTACTCTCCAAAGTGAAGGCAGTGAAAGGAACACCAAAGAAGATGAAAGTGACCCAAAAATTAACAGACAGAGGCTGAATATAATTACTCTCCAAAGTGAAGGCAGTGAAAGGAACACCAAAGAAGATGAAAGTGACCCAAAAATTAACAGAACAGAGGATGAAATATAATTACTCTCCAAAGTGAAGGCAGTGAAAAGGAATACCAAAAGAAGATGAAAGTGACCCAAAAATTAACAGAAGAAGAGGATGAATATAATTAGTCTCCAAAGTGAAGGCAGTGAAAGGAACACTGAAGAAGATGAAAGTGACCCAAAAATTAAACAGAAGAGAGGATGAATATATTACTCTCCAAAGTGAAGGCAGTGAAAGGAACACTGAAGAAGATGAAAGTGACCCAAAAATTAACAGAACAGAGGATGAATATAATTACTCTCCAAAGTGAAGGCAGTGAAAGAACACCAAAGAAGATGAAAGTGACCCAAAAATTAACAGAACAGAGGATGAATATAATTACTCTCCAAAGTGAAGGCAGTGAAAGGAACACTGAAGAAGATCAAAGTGACCCAAAAATTAACAGAAGAGAGAATGAATATAATTACTCTCCAAAGTGAAGGCAGTGAAAGTAACACTGAAGAAGATGAAAGTGACCCAAAAATTAACAGAACAGAGGATGAATATAATTACTCTCAAAGTGAAGGCAGTGAAAGGAACACCAAGAAGATGAAAGTGACCCAAAAATTAACAGAACAGAGGATGAATATAAATTACTCTCCAAAGTGAAGGCAGTGAAAGGAACACCAAAGAAGATTAAAGTGACCCAAAAATTAACAGAACAGAGGATGAATATAATTACTCTCCAAAGTGAAGGCAGTGAAGGAACACCAAAGAAGATGAAAGTGACCCAAAAATTAAAGAACAGAGGATGAATATAATTACTCTCCAAAGTGAAGGCAGTGAAAGGAACACTGAAGAAGATCAAAGTGACCCAAAAATTAACAGAAGAGAGGATGAATATAATTACTCTCCAAAGTGAAGGCAGTGAAAGGAACACTGAAGAAGAATGAAAGTGACCCAAAAATTAACAGAACAGAGGATGAATATAATTACTCCTCCAAAAGTGAAGGCAGTGAAAGAACACTGAAGAAGATGAAAGTGATGCAAAAATTAACAGAACGAGGATGAATATAATTACTCTCCAAAGTGAAAGGCAGTGAAAGAACACTGAAGAAGATGAAATGACCCAAAAATTAAACAGAACAGAGGATGAATATAATTACTCTCCAAAGTGAAGGCAGTGAATGGAACACTGAAGAAGATGAAAGTGACCCAAAATTAACAGAACAGAGGATGAATATAATTACTCTCCAAAGTGAAGGCAGTGAAAGGAACACTGAAGAAGATCAAAGTGACCCAAAAATTAAACAGAAACGAGGAGTGAATACAATTACTATCCAAAGTTAAGGCAGTGAAAGGAACACAAAGAAGATCAAAGTGACCCAAAAATTAACAGGAGAGAGGATTATTATAATTACTCTCCAAAGTGAAGGCAGTGAAAGGAACACTGAAAGAAGATGAAAGTGACCCAAAAATAAACAGAACAGGGATGAATAGTGCCATCCAAAGTGAAGGCAGTGAAAGGAACACTGAAGAAGATCAAAGTGACCCAAAAATTAACAGAACAGAGGATGAATATAAGTGCCATCCAAAGTGAAGGCAGTGAAAGGAACAGTGAAGAAGATGAAAGTGACCCAAAAATTAACAGAAGAGAGGATGAATATAGTGCCATCCAAAGTGAAGGCAGTGAAAGGAACACTGAAGAAGATGAAAGTGACCCAAAAATTAACAGAAGAGAGGATGAATATAATTACTATCCAACGTGAATGCAGTGAAAGGAACACTGAAGAAGATGAAAGGGACCCAAAAATTAACAGGAGACAGGATTAATATAATTACTCTCCAAAGTAAAGGCAGTGAAAGAACACTGAAGATGAAAGTGACCCAAAATAAACAGAACAGAGGATGAATATAGTGCCATCCAAAGTGAAGACAGTGAAAGGAACACTGAAGAAGATGAAAGTGGCCCAAAAAATAAACAGAAGAGAGGATGCATATAATGCCATCCAAATTGAAGGCAGTGAAAGGAACACTGAAGAAGATGAAAGTAACCCAAAAATTAATAGAAGAGCGGATGAATATAATGCCATCCAAAGTGAAGGCAGTGAAAGGAACACTGAAGAAATGAAAGTGACCTAAAAATTAACAGGAGACAGGATTAATATAATTACTCTCCAAAGTGAAGGCAGTGAAAGAACACTGAAGAAGATGAAAGTGACCCAAAAATTAACATCCTCTAGATGAATATAATTACTACCTAAAGGAAAAGACAATGAAGAAAATACTGAACAGAAAGTGGCCCCAGCACAAATGAATTTTCAAAGATCATTCACCAAAAATCGGTGCCAAAGATTGGAAGTCACATAAAATGTTCTCTAAAAGATGGACGTGCACAATTTACTGCAAAATTTCTTCTCGCGGGCTGGAAAAGTAACAGGTCAATACAGGAAACTGTTTAATATTCACAGGATTGATACAGGAGCAGATGAATGGATTAATCTGGAAAATCATGTGGATGAATAGCAACAGGTTGATGAAAGGGAAGGATGCCTTGGAAGCTTGTACAATGCAAAGACTGCAGAGATTAAAAACTGGAAAAAGTACAAGGTGTTCGAAGAGGTAAAAGATAAGGGGTCAACCATGTATATCAGTGAGATTGGGTAGTCACAGAAAGAGTGAAAAGTTTGACTAGTAGCAAGGGGTTTTGAGGAGAAACAAGAGATGTAACAGATTCCCCTACTTGCTTCAAGGATTCTTTAAGACTTACAATGTTTTTGATCTCCAACTTTTGATTAGAAATTTAATTCATTAGATATTAGAGTCAATTAATAGGGAAATTTATTTAAAGCCTCCAAAAGAATTCTACAATGCATATTCAATTACTGAGGGTCATAAAAATTCCCATCCTGTGCAGCAATGGAACAACAGATTGTGGGTGCGATGATACAGATTAAGCATTGAGGACATTTGGAGTCAGGTAAGTTCAAGACCCACTTCACTACATCCCTTCCTGATCACAAAAAGTACAGCCGGGAGTAGGTTGTTTTCGATGCGTACTTCTCCTGAGGAGGACGAGATCAGTTCGATCATCTTGGCGATCATGACAAACTGTGACAAGGGATCGCTTGGCAAAAAACAGGTTGTCTGTAGATGTTGCATCGGCAAAAGATTTTTGCCTACCTCTTCGGCAAGCAACATCGACTTGTCTTCTCGGCGATTACGTTCTCTTGTGCAAGGCTCCTGGCGGCGAGGGATGATCTGGCAAATCTGGTTTGTCTGCAAATGATTCGTCCGCGAATTCCTGGTATCAGATGATTCTGGCAAGTATGATACCACCTGGTTCAGCCTCAGAAAAGCTCTCAACTTCTGGTGAGTACAGCTCTGAAACAGGGCGTAAGTCTCTGACGTGACATGGGTCCCATCAACAACTACCAATTGCTGACTGATCAGGAGGGTCCACAGTCAATGAGACTTAGGAAGTGTCCACCACCATAGTGGATAATGTCCATTCCTGGCTGACTCCAATTAGTGTCCACATCCAGTTTTCCCTTCCTCCAATGCACTGGCATGCTACCAGCAATGCAACTAATGATGGACGGCTACATGGACTCATGAGTCTCTCAATGGCAAGCCAAAGTGCTTCATTTAAAAAACTGACTCATTGTGCGCATTCCATTGGCTCAAGAACAGTTTGCGCGGAAGGGCAAAGTGCAAACAAAAGCGGACGCAGAAATGCTGGTTAGGAAGAGGTCCAAACACTTTCACAGGTAATTGAAATGTATGGGTGACCGTTGACATAACGCTGATACGGTCGGAACAGAACAGAGCCAACTGACAAGAGTGCCACAACAATGTTTCAGAGCTATGAATCAGGGACAAAGATGGCGGCAGGATGTTTGTGCTGCTGCTCTGAGTGAGTGCCAGATATTGAACATTCACCAGCATAGCGGGCACCGGGGTAAGGCGAACAGCCTACTTTGCACGACGAGTTAGTCCATTCACGAAAAGCTGCCATAAAATCAGTAGTACCAGTTTGTGTGGTGCATTGCCAGTGCATTGGAGGAAGGGAAAACTGGATGTGGACACTAATTGGAGTCAGCCAGGAATGGACATTATCCACTATGGTGGTGGACACTTCCTAAGTCTCATTGACTGTGGACCCTCCCTGATCAGTCAGCAATTGTAGTTGTTGATGGGACCCCATGTCACGTCAGAGACTTACGCCTTGTTCAGAGCTGTACTCACCAGAAGTTGAGAGCTTTTCTGAGGCTGAACCAGGTGGTATCATACTTGCCAGAATCATCTGATACCAGGAATTCGGCGGACGAATCATTTGCAGACAAACCAGATTTGCCAGATCATCCCCTCGCCGCCAGGAGCCTTGCACAAAGAGAACGTAATCGCCGAGAAGACCAAGTCGATGTTGCTTGCCGAGAGGTAGGCAAAAATCTTTTGCCGATGCAACATCTACAGACAACCTGTTTTTGCCAAGCGATCCCTTGTCACAGTTTGTCATGATCGCCAAGATGATCGAACTGATCTCGTCCTCCTCAGGAGAAGTACGCATCGAAAACAACCTACTCCCGGCTGTACTTTTTTGTGATCAGGAAGGGATGTAGTGAAGTGGGTCTGAACTTACCTGACTCCAAATGTCCTCAATGCTTAATCTGTATCATCGCACCCACAATCTGTTGTTCCATTGCTGCACAGGATGGGAATTTTATGACCCTCAGTAATTTGAATATGCATTGTAGAATTCTTTTGGGGCTTTAAATAAATTTCCCTATTAATTGACTCTAATATCTAATGAATTAAATTTCTAATCAAAGTTGGAGATCAAAAACATTGTAAGTCTTAAAGAATCCTTGAAGCAAGTAGGGGAATCTGTTACTATCTCTTGTTTCTCCTCAAAACCCCTTGCTACTAGTCAAACTTTTCACTCTTTTCTGTGACTACCCATCTCACTGATATACATGGTTGACCCTTATCTTTTACCTCTTCGAACAACCTTGTACTTTTTCCAGTTTTTAATCTCTGCAGTCTTTGCATTGTACAAGCTTCCAAGGCATCCTTCCCTTCATCAACCTGTTGCTATTCATCCACATGATTTTCCAGATTAATCCATTCATCTGCTCCTGTATCAATCCTGTGAATATTAAAACAGTTCCTGTATTGACCTGTTACTTTTCCAGCCCGCGAGAGAAATTTTGCAGTAAATTGTGCACGTCCATCTTTTAGAGAACATTTTATGTGACTTCCAATCTTTGGCACCGATTTTTGGTGAATGATCTTTGAAAAATTCATTGTGCTGGGGCCACTTTCTTGTTCAGTATTTTCTTCATTGTCTTTCCTTTAGGTAGTAATTATATTCATCTAGAGGATGTTAATTTTTGGGTCACTTTCATCTTCTTCAGTGTTCTTTCACTGCCTTCACTTTGGAGAGTAATTATATTAATCCTGTCTCCTGTTAATTTTTAGGTCACTTTCATCTTCTTCAGTGTTCCTTTCACTGCCTTCACTTTGGATGGCATTATATTCATCCGCTCTTCTATTAATTTTTGGGTCACTTTCATCTTCTTCAGTGTTCCTTTCACTGCCTTCAATTTGGATGGCATTATATGCATCCTCTCTTCTGTTTATTTTTGGGCCACTTTCATCTTCTTCAGTGTTCCTTTCACTGTCTTCACTTTGGATGGCACTATATTCATCCTCTGTTCTGTTTATTTTTGGGTCACTTTCATCTTCAGTGTTCTTTCACTGCCTTTACTTTGGAGAGTAATTATATTAATCCTGTCTCCTGTTAATTTTTGGGTCCCTTTCATCTTCTTCAGTGTTCCTTTCACTGCATTCACGTTGGATAGTAATTATATTCATCCTCTCTTCTGTTAATTTTTGGGTCACTTTCATCTTCTTCAGTGTTCCTTTCACTGCCTTCACTTTGGATGGCACTATATTCATCCTCTCTTCTGTTAATTTTTGGGTCACTTTCATCTTCTTCACTGTTCCTTTCACTGCCTTCACTTTGGATGGCACTATATTCATCCTCTGTTCTGTTAATTTTTGGGTCACTTTGATCTTCTTCAGTGTTCCTTTCACTGCCTTCACTTTGGATGGCACTATATTCATCCTCTGTTCTGTTTATTTTTGGGTCACTTTCATCTTCTTCAGTGTTCCTTTCACTGCCTTCACTTTGGAGAGTAATTATAATAATCCTCTCTCCTGTTAATTTTTGGGTCACTTTGATCTTCTTTGGTGTTCCTTTCACTGCCTTAACTTTGGATAGTAATTGTATTCATCCTCTGTTCTGTTAATTTTTGGGTCACTTTGATCTTCTTCAGTGTTCCTTTCACTGCCTTCACTTTGGAGAGTAATTATATTCATCCTCTGTTCTGTTAATTTTTGGGTCACTTTCATCTTCTTCAGTGTTCCATTTCACTGCCTTCACTTTGGAGAGTAATTATATTCATCCTCTGTTCTGTTAATTTTTGGGTCACTTTCATCTTCTTCAGTGTTCCTTTCACTGCCTTCACTTTGGAGAGTAATTATATTCATCCTCTGTTCTGTTAATTTTTGCATCACTTTCATCTTCTTCAGTGTTCTTTCACTGCCTTCACTTTGGAGAGTAATTATTCATCCTCTGTTCTGTTAATTTTTGGGTCACTTTCATCTTCTTCAGTGTTCCTTTCACTGCCTTCACTTTGGAGAGTAATTATATTCATCCTCTCTTCTGTTAATTTTTGGGTCACTTTGATCTTCTTCAGTGTTCCTTTCACTGCCTTCACTTTGGAGAGTAATTATATTCATCCTCTGTTCTGTTAATTTTTGGGTCACTTTCATCTTCTTTGGTGTTCCTTTCACTGCCTTCACTTTGGAGAGTAATTATATTCATCCTCTGTTCTGTTAATTTTTGGGTCACTTTAATCTTCTTTGGTGTTCCTTTCACTGCCTTCACTTTGGAGAGTAATTATATTCATCCTCTGTTCTGTTAATTTTTGGGTCACTTTCATCTTCTTTGGTGTTCCTTTCACTGCCTTCACTTTGGAGAGTAATTATATTCATCCTCTGTTCTGTTAATTTTTGGGTCACTTTCATCTTCTTCAGTGTTACTTTCACTGCCTTCACTTTGGAGAGTAATTATATTCATTCTCTCTTCTGTTAATTTTTGGGTCACTTTGATCTTCTTCAGTGTTCCTTTCACTGCCTTCACTTTGGAGAGTAATTATATTCATCCTCTGTTCTGTTAATTTTTGGGTCACTTTCATCTTCTTTGGTGTTCTTTTCACTGCCTTCACTTTGGAGAGTAATTATATTCATCCTCTGTTCTGTTAATTTTTGGGTCACTTTCATCTTCTTCAGTGTTCCTTTCACTGCCTTCACTTTGGAGAGTAATTATATTCATCCTCTCTTCTGTTAATTTTTGGGTCACTTTCATCTTCTTCAGTGTTCCTTTCACTGCCTTCACTTTGGAGAGTAATTATATTCATCCTCTCTTCTGTTAATTTTTGGGTCACTTTCATCTTCTTTGGTATTCCTTTCACTGCCTTCACTTTGGAGAGTAATTATATTCATCCTCTGTTCTGTTAATTTTTGGGTCACTTTCATCTTCTTTGGTGTTCCTTTCACTGCCTTCACTTTGGAGAGTAATTATATTCAGCCTCTGTTCTGTTAATTTTTGGGTCACTTTCATCTTCTTTGTGTTCCTTTCACTGCCTTCACTTTGGAGAGTAATTATATTCATCCTCTGTTCTTTTAATTTTTGGGTCACTTTGATCTTCTTCAGTGTTCTTTCACTGCCTTCACTTTGGAGAGTAATTATATTCATCCTCTGTTCTGTTAATTTTTGGGTCACTTTCATCTTCTTCAGTGTTCCTTTCACTGCCTTCACTTTGGAGAGTAATTATATTCATCCTCCTGTTCTGTTAATTTTTGGGTCACTTTCATCTTCTTCAGTGTTCCTTTCACTGCCTTCACTTTGGAGAGTAATTATATTCATCCTCTGTTCTGTTAATTTTTGGGTCACTTTGATCTTCTTCAGTGTTCCTTTCACTGCCTTCACTTTGGAGAGTAATTATATTCATCCACTCTTCTGTTAATTTTTGGGTCACTTTCATCTTCTTTGGTGTTCCTTTCACTGCCTTCACTTTGGAGAGTAATTATATTCATCCTCTGTTCTGTTAATTTTTGGGTCACTTTGATCTTCTTCAGTGTTCCTTTCACTGCCTTCACTTTGGAGAGTAATTATATTCATCCTCTGTTCTGTTAATTTTTGGGTCACTTTCATCTTCTTCAGTGTTCCTTTCACTGCCTTCACTTTGGAGAGTAATTATATTCATCCTCTCTTCTGTTAATTTTTGGGTCACTTTCATCTTCTTCAGTGTTCCTTTCACTGCCTTCACTTTGGAGAGTAATTATATTCATCCTCTCTTCTGTTAATTTTTGGGTCACTTTCATCTTCTTCAGTGTTCCTTTCACTGCCTTCACTTTGGAGAGTAATTATATTCATCCTCTCTTCTGTTAATTTTTGGGTCACTTTCATCTTCTTTGGTATTCCTTTCACTGCCTTCACTTTGGAGAGTAATTATATTCATCCTCTGTTCTGTTAATTTTTGGGTCACTTTCATCTTCTTTGGTGTTCCTTTCACTGCCTTCACTTTGGAGAGTAATTATATTCATCCTCTGTTCTGTTAATTTTTGGGTCACTTTCATCTTCTTTGGTGTTCCTTTCACTGCCTTCACTTTGGAGAGTAATTATATTCATCCTCTGTTCTTTTTAATTTTTGGGTCACTTTGATCTTCTTCAGTGTTCTTTCACTGCCTTCACTTTGGAGAGTAATTATATTCATCCTCTGTTCTGTTAATTTTTGGGTCACTTTCATCTTCTTCAGTGTTCCTTTCACTGCCTTCACTTTGGAGAGTAATTATATTCATCCTCTGTTCTGTTAATTTTTTGGGTCACTTTGATCTTCTTCAGTGTTCCTTTCACTGCCTTCACTTTGGAGAGTAATTATATTCATCCTCTGTTCTGTTAATTTTTGGGTCACTTTGATCTTCTTCAATGTTCCTTTCACTGCCTTCACTTTGGAGAGTAATTATATTCATCCACTCTTCTGTTAATTTTTGGGTCACTTTCATCTTCTTTGTGTTCCTTTCACTGCCTTCACTTTGGAGAGTAATTATATTCATCCTCTGTTCTGTTAATTTTTGGGTCACTTTGATCTTCTTCAGTGTTCCTTTCACTGCCTTCACTTTGGAGAGTAATTATATTCATCCTCTGTTCTGTTAATTTTTGGGTCACTTTCATCTTCTTCAGAGTTCCTTTCACTGCCTTCACTTTGGAGAGTAATTATATTCATCCTCTCTTCTGTTAATTTTTGGGTCACTTTGATCTTCTTCAGTGTTCCTTTCACTGCCTTCACTTTGGAGAGTAATTATATTCATCCTCTCTTCTGTTAATTTTTGGGTCACTTTGATCTTCTTCAGTGTTCCTTTCACTGCTTTCACTTTGGAGAGTAATTATATTCATCCTCTCTTCTGTTAATTTTTGGGTCACTTTGATCTTCTTCAGTGTTCCTTTCACTGCCTTCACTTTGGAGAGTAATTATATTCATCCTCTGTTCTGTTAATTTTGGGTCACTTTGATCTTTTTCAGTGTTCCTTTCACTGCCTTCACTTTGGAGAGTAATTATATTCATCCTCTGTTCTGTTAATTTTTGGGTCACTTTCATCTTCTTCAGTGTTACTTTCACTGCCTTCACTTTGGAGAGTAATTATATTCATCCTCTGTTCTGTTAATTTTTTGGGTCACTTTGATCTTCTTCAGTGTTCCTTTCACTGCCTTCACTTTGGAGAGTAATTATATTCATCCTCTGTTCTATTAATTTTTGGGTCACTTTCTACTTCTTCAGTGTTCTTTCACTGCCTTCACTTTGGAGAGTAATTATATTCATCCTCTCTTCTGTTAATTTTTGGGTCACTTTCATCTTCTTCAGTGTTCCTTTCACTGCCTTCACTTTGGAGAGTAATTATATTCATCCTCTGTTCTGTTAATTTTTGGGTCACTTTCATCTTCTTCAGTGTTCCTTTCACTGCCTTCACTTTGGAGAGTAATTATATTCATCCTCTGTTCTGTTAATTTTTGGGTCACTTTCATCTTCTTCAGTGTTCCTTTCACTGCCTTCACTTTGGAGAGTAATTATATTCATCCTCTCTTCTGTTAAATTTTGGGTCACTTTCATCTTCTTCAGTGTTCCTTTCACTGCCTTCACTTTGGAGAGTAATTATATTCATCCTCTGTTCTATTAATTTTTGGGTCACTTTGATATTCTTCAGTGTTCCTTTCACTGCCTTCACTTTGGAGAGTAATTATATTCATCCTCTGTTCTATTAATTTTTGGGTCACTTTCATCTTCTTCAGTGTTACTTTCACTGCCTTCACTTTGGAGAGTAATTATATTCATTCTCTCTTCTGTTAAATTTTGGGTCACTTTGATATTCTTCAGTGTTCCTTTCACTGCCTTCACTTTGGAGAGTAATTATATTCATCCTCTGTTCTATTAATTTTTGGGTCACTTTCATCTTCTTCAGTGTTACTTTCACTGCCTTCACTTTGGAGAGTAATTATATTCATTCTCTCTTCTGTTAAATTTTGGGTCACTTTGATATTCTTCAGTGTTCCTTTCACTGCCTTCACTTTGGAGAGTAATTATATTCATCCTCTGTTCTATTAATTTTTGGGTCACTTTCATCTTCTTCAGTGTTACTTTCACTGCCTTCACTTTGGAGAGTAATTATATTCATTCTCTCTTCTGTTAAATTTTGGGTCACTTTGATATTCTTCAGTGTTCCTTTCACTGCCTTCACTTTGGAGAGTAATTATATTCATCCTCTGTTCTGTTAATTTTTGGGTCACTTTGATCTTCTTCAGTGTTCCTTTCACTGCCTTCACTTTGGAGAGTAATTATATTCATTCTCTCTTCTGTTAAATTTTGGGTCACTTTCATCTTCTTCAGTGTTACTTTCACTGCCTTCACTTTGGAGAGTAATTATATTCATTCTCTCTTCTGTTAATTTTTGGGTCACTTTGATCTTCTTCAGTGTTCCTTTCACTGCCTTCACTTTGGAGAGTAATTATATTCATCCTCTGTTCTATTAATTTTTGGGTCACTTTCATCTTCTTCAGTGTTACTTTCACTGCCTTCACTTTGGAGAGTAATTATATTCATTCTCTCTTCTGTTAAATTTTGGGTCACTTTGATATTCTTCAGTGTTCCTTTCACTGCCTTCACTTTGGAGAGTAATTATATTCATCCTCTCTTCTGTTAATTTTTGGGTCACTTTGATCTTCTTCAGTGTTCCTTTCACTGCCTTCACTTTGGAGAGTAATTATATTCATTCTCTCTTCTGTTAAATTTTGGGTCACTTTCATCTTCTTCAGTGTTCCTTTCACTGCCTTCACTTTGGAGAGTAATTATATTCATTCTCTCTTCTGTTAATTTTTGGGTCACTTTCATCTTCTTTGGTGTTCCTTTCACTGCCTTCACTTTGGAGAGTAATTATATTCATCCTCTGTTCTATTAATTTTTGGGTCACTTTCACTTCTTCAGTGTTCTTTCACTGCCTTCACTTTGGAGAGTAATTATATTTCATCCTCTGTTCTATTAATTTTTGGGTCACTTTCATCTTCTTCAGTGTTACTTTCACTGCCTTCACTTTGGAGAGTAATTATATTCATCCTCTCTTCTGTTAAATTTTGGGTCACTTTGATATTCTTCAGTGTTCCTTTCACTGCCTTCACTTTGGAGAGTAATTATATTCATTCTCTCTTCTGTTAAATTTTGGGTCACTTTGATATTCTTCAGTGTTCCTTTCACTGCCTTCACTTTGGAGAGTAATTATATTCATCCTCTCTTCTGTTAAATTTTGGGTCACTTTGATATTCTTCAGTGTTCCTTTCACTGCCTTCACTTTGGAGAGTAATTATATTCATCCTCTGTTCTGTTAATTTTTGGGTCACTTTCATCTTCTTCAGTGTTCCTTTCACTGCCTTCACTTTGGAGAGTAATTATATTCATTCTCTCTTCTGTTAATTTTTGGGTCACTTTCATCTTCTTTGGTGTTCCTTTCACTGCCTTCACTTTTGAGAGTAATTATATTCATCCTCTGTTCTATTAATTTTTGGGTCACTTTTCTACTTCTTCAGTGTTCTTTCACTGCCTTCACTTTGGAGAGTAATTATATTCATCCTCTCTTCTGTTAATTTTGGGTCACTTTCATCTTCTTGTGTTCCTTTCACTGCCTTCACTTTGGAGAGTAATTATATTCATCCTCTGTTCTGTTAATTTTTGCATCACTTTCATCTTCTTCAGTGTTCTTTCACTGCCTTCACTTTGGAGAGTAATTATATTCATCCTCTGTTCTGTTAATTTTTGGGTCACTTTCATCTTCTTTGGTGTTCCTTTCACTGCCTTCACTTTGGAGAGTAATTATATTCATCCTCTCTTCTGTTAATTTTTGGGTCACTTTCATCTTCTTTGGTGTTCCTTTCACTGCCTTCATTTGGAGAGTAATTATATTCAGCCTCTGTTCTGTTAATTTTTGGGTCACTTTCATCTTCTTTGGTGTTCCTTTCACTGCCTTCACTTTGGAGAGTAATTATATTCATCCTCTGTTCTGTTAATTTTTGCATCACTTTCATCTTCTTCAGTGTTCTTTCACTGCCTTCACTTTGGAGAGTAATTATATTCATCCTCTCTTCTGTTAATTTTTGGGTCACTTTGATCTTCTTCAGTGTTCCTTTCACTGCCTTCACTTTGGAGAGTAATTATATTCATCCACTCTTCTGTTAATTTTTGGGTCACTTTCATCTTCTTCAGTGTTCCTTTCACTGCCTTCACTTTGGAGAGTAATTATATTCATCCTCTCTTCTGTTAATTTTTGGGTCACTTTGATCTTCTTCAGTGTTCCTTTCACTGCCTTCACTTTGGAGAGTAATTATATTCATCCACTCTTCTGTTAATTTTTGGGTCACTTTCATCTTCTTTGGTGTTCCTTTCACTGCCTTCACTTTGGAGAGTAATTATATTCATCCACTCTTCTGTTAATTTTTGGGTCACTTTCATCTTCTTTGGTGTTCCTTTCACTGCCTTCACTTTGGAGAGTAATTATATTCATCCTCACTTCTGTTAATTTTTGGATCACTTTGATCTTCTTCAGTGTTCCTTTCACTGCCTTCACTTTGGAGAGTAATTATATTCATCCTCTGTTCTGTTAATTTTTGGGTCACTTTCATCTTCTTCAGTGTTCCTTTCACTGCCTTCACTTTGGAGAGTAATTATATTCATCCTCTGTTCTGTTAATTTTGGGGTCACTTTCATCTTCTTCAGTGTTCCTTTCACTGCCTTCACTTTGGAGAGTAATTATATTCATCCTCTGTTCTGTTAATTTTTGGGTCACTTTCATTCTTCTTCAGTGTTCCTTTCACTGCCTTCACTTTGGAGAGTAATTATGATAATCCTCTCTCCTGTTAATTTTTGGGTCACTTTCATCTTCTTCAGTGTTCCTTTCACTGCCTTCACTTGGAGAGTAATTATATTCATCCTCTGTTCTATTAATTTTTGGGTCACTTTCTACTTCTTCAGTGTTCTTTCACTGCCTTCACTTTGGAGAGTAATTATATTCATCCTCTGTTCTGTTAATTTTTGGGTCACTTTCATCTTCTTCAGTGTTCCTTTCACTGCCTTCACTTTGGAGAGTAATTATATTCATCCTCTGTTCTGTTAATTTTTGGGTCACTTTCATCTTCTTCAGTGTTCCTTTCACTGCCTTCACTTTGGAGAGTAATTATATTCATCCTCTGTTCTATTAATTTTTGCATCACTTTCATCTTCTTCAGTGTTCTTTCACTGCCTTCACTTTGGAGAGTAATTATATTCATCCTCTGTTCTGTTAATTTTTGGTCACTTTCATCTTCTTTGGTGTTCCTTTCACTGCCTTCACTTTGGAGAGTAATTATATTCATCCTCTGTTTCAATTTTTTGGGTCACTTTCATCTTCTTTGGTGTTTCCTTTCACTGCCTTCACTTTGGAGAGTAATTATATTCATCTCTTTCTGTTAATTTTTGGGTCACTTTCATCTTCTTCAGTGTTCCTTTCACTGCCTTCACTTTGGAGAGTAATTATATTCATCCTCTGTTTCTGTTAATTTTTGGGTCACTTCATTCTTCTTGTGTTTCCTTTCACTGCCTTCACTTTGGAGAGTAATTATATTCATCTCTCTGTTTCTGTTATTTTGGGGTCCTTTCATTTCTTCAGTTGTTCTTTCCTGCCTTCACTTTGGAGAGTAATTATATTTCTCCTCTGTTCTGTTAATTTTTGGGTCACTTTCATCTTCTTCAGTGTCTTTCACTGCCTTCACTTTGGAGAGTAATTATATTCATCCTCTCTTCTGTTAATTTTTTGGGTCACTTTCATCTTCTTCAGTGTTCCTTTACTGCCTCACTTTGGAGAGTAATTTATATTCATCCCTCTCTTCTGTTAATTTTTGGGTCACTTTGATCTTTCTTCAGTGTTCCTTTCACTGCCTTCACTTTGGAGAGTAATTATATTCATCCTCTGTTCTGTTAATTTTTGGGTCACTTTGA
>CM042153.1:49845737-49868237 GCA_023376005.1 Doryteuthis pealeii
CCAAAGAAGATATCAAGAAGAAACTGAAGAAATGAAAGTGACCCAAAATAACAGAACAGAGATAATAAAACCCCAAAGTAAGCAGTGAAAGGGAAACTGAGGAAATAAAAGTGATCCAAAAATTACAGAAGAGAGGGAATATAATTACTCTCAAAAGTGAAAGGCAGTGAAAGAACACCAAAGAAGAATGAAGTGACCAAAAATAAAGAAACAGTGGATGAATATCAAACTCTCAAAGTGAAGCTGAAAGGACACCCAAAGAAGAAAAGTGACCCAAAAATAACAGAAGAAAGGATGAATAATTACTACTCCTCAAAGTGAAGCATAAGAGAACACCAAAGAAATGAAAGTGACCAAAAATAAAGCAGAGTGGAGTGAATATAGCATTACTCTCCAAAGTAGAAGCAGTGAAAGGAACCGGAGAACAAAGGAACCCAAAAATAACAGACAAGAGGAGACTATAAACTCAAGTGAAGCAGTGAAAGAACAGAAGAAATGAAGACCCAAATACAGAAATGATAATAACCCCAAAGTGAAGGAGTGAAAAGGAACAGAGAGATCAAATGAACCAAAAATAACAAAGGAAGAACATTAATACTCTCCAAAGAAGCATTGAAGAAACTGAAGAAGATGAAGTGATGCAAAAATTAACAGAAAGAGGATAAGATATTATTCTCCAAAGTAAGGCAGTGAAAGGAACACAAGAAGAGAAAGACCAAAAATAACAGAACAGAGGCGAAATAATTACTCTCAAATGAAGGAGTGAAGGAACACCAAGAAGATGAAAGTGACAAAAATTAACAGAAGAGAGAGTGATAAAGTTCTCAAAGTGAAGCAGTGAAAGGAAACAAAGAAGAGAAAGGACCCAAAAATTAACAGAACGAGAGGATAAATTACTGCCCAAAGTGAAGGCAGTGAAAGAACACTGAAGAAATGAAAGTGATGAAAATAACAGAACAGAGGATGATTAATACTCTCCAAGTGAGCAGTGAAAGGAACAGAAGAAGATGAAGTGACCCAAAATACAGAACAGAGGAGAATTCTAATTATCCCAAGAGTGCAGCAGTGAAAACCTGAAGAATAGAAAGTGACACCAAAAATTAATAGAACGAGGAAATAATAATTACCTAAAGTGAAGGCAGTGAAAGGAACACAAAGAAGATGAAAGTGACAAAACTTAAACAGGAAGAGAGAATGATATAATTACTCTCAATGAAGGCAGTGAAAAGGAACACTGAAGAGATGAAAGTGACCCAAAAATTAACAGAACAGGATGAATATAATTACTCTCCAAGTGTAAGGAGTGAAAGGAAATGAAGGAATACAAAGTGACCCAAAATTTAAGAGGAGAGGAAATATAACCTCTCCAAAGGTGAAGGCAGTGAAGGATCAACACTGAAAATATTAAATGACCAAAATTAACAGAAGAGAGAATGATATAATACTTCTCAAGTGAAGGAGAAAGTAACACTGAAGAAGATGCAAGTGACCCAAAAATATAGAAGAGGATGATAAATTATCTCAATAGTGAAGGCAGGAAAGAAACTGAAGAAGTAGAAAGTTGAACAAAATAATAGAACAGAGGATGAATATAATTACTCTTCCAAAGTGAAGGCAGGAAAGGACACCAAAAGAAGTATAAGGTGACACCAAATAAAGATAGAGAGAAGAATATATTAATCTCAAAGTGAAGGCTGAAAGGAAACGAAAAGAATGAAAGTGACCCAAAATTTAAACAGAAGAGAGAATGAATATAATTACTCCTCAAATGAAAGCAGGAAGGAACAATGAAAAGATAAAGTGACCAAAATTAACATGAACAGAGGATGAATATAAATTATCGCTCAAAGTGGAAGGCGTTAAAGGAAAACTGAAGATAATCAAGTGACAAAATTTACAGAAGAGAATGATAAATTACTTCCAAAGTGAAGGCAGTGAAAGTAAATGAAGAAGATGTAAGTGACCAATATATATATTAGAGTAATATTAATTTATGCCTTAAAGTTGAAGCAGTGAAGGAAACTGAAGAAGATATAAGTGACCCAAAAATTAACAAAGAGAGATGGAATATAATTATCTCCCAAAGTGAAGGCTGAAAGTAACACTGAAGAAGAGTAAAGTTGACCAACAAAATTTAAACTGAAGAGAGAATGAATATAATTATGTCTCCCCAAAGAAGCAGGAAATGGTAACACCTGAAGATAGATCAAAGTGACCAAAAATAAAGAACAGAGATGAATATAATTAACTCTCAAATGGAAGGCGTGGAAGAGGAACAATGAGAACTCCAAGTGACACAATATTTAACAGAAGAGAGAAGATATTAATTTCTCCAAAGTGAAGGCATGTGAATAGTTACACTGAAGAAGAGTGAAGTGACCAAAAATTAATAGACATAGGATTTGAAATAATATCTCTTCCAATGTGAAGCGTTGTAAAGGAACCTGAAGAGATATCAAAGTGACCAAATTTATTAACAGAAGTAGAGAATGAATATTAATTTTATTCTCTTCAAAGTGAAGCAGTGAAATAACCTGAAGAGATGAAAGTGACCGCAAAAATTAATAGAATATTCTTAGTGAATATAATACCTCCAATGAAGGAGTGAAAGGACACTGAAGATATCAAAGTGACCCAAATTTTAACAGAAGAGAGAAGAATATAATCTCTCCAAATGAAGGCAGTGAATAAAACTGAAAGAAGATAAAGTGACCCAAAAATATAGAAAGTAGAAGAAATAATTATCTCCCAATAAGTGAAGGCAGTGAATAGAACCTGAAGAATATCAAAGTGCCAAAATTAATAGACAGAGGATGAATATAATTACTGCTCCAAAGTGAAGGCAGTGAAGGAACACTGAGAAAAGATGAAAGTTGACCCAAAATTTAACAGAGCAGAGGTGAATATCAAGACTTCAAAGTGAAGAGTGAAAGAACCTGAAGAAGATTGAAAGTGACACCCAAAAATAACAGAACAGAGAATAGAATATAATTACTCTCTACAAAGTGAAGGGCGTGAAGGGAACACTGAAGAAGATGAAGTGACAAAATAACACGAAGAGAGGATGAAGTATATTACTCTCCAGTGAAGGCAGTAAAAGGAACACTGAAGAAGATAAAGTTCCCAAAATTAACAAAAAGAGGAGAATATAATTACTCTGCCAAGTGAAGCAGGAAAGAAGCACGAAGAAGTAGAAAGTGGAACGCCAAAATTAATAGAAAGAGGATGAAATATAATTACCTCCAAGATGAAGGCAGTGAAGAGGAACGAAGCAGATCAAAGTGGACCCAATAATAAAGAACAGAGGATGAATATAATACTGCCCAAAAGTGAGGCCAGTGAAATACGAAGAAGGATGAAAGGAACAAAAAATTAAAGAAAGAAGAAGAATATAATACTCTCCAAAGTGAAGGCAGTGAAAGGAACACTGAAAAAGATGAAGTGACCCAAATTTAACAGTAAGAGAGAGAAACATTACTCTCAAAGTGAAGGAGTGAAAGGAAACACGAAGAAGGATCAAGTGACCAAAATTAAAGAAAGAGGATGAATATATTACTTCTCCAAAGGAAGGCAGTGAAGGAACACTGAAAGAATACAAAGTGAACCCAAATTACAGAAGAGAGAATGAATAAATTATCTTCCAAGTGAAGGCAGTGAAAGTAGCACTGAAGAAGTAAGTGACCAAAAATTATAGAACAGAGAGAATATATTATCTCTCCAAGTGAAAGGCAGTGAAGGAACACTGAAAAGATAAAGTGACCAAATTGAACAAAGAAGAGAGAATTGAATTATATTAACTCTCTCAAAGTGAAGCAGTGGAAGTACAATGAAGAAGTTGAAGTGACCCAAAATTAATCAGGAGAGAAATAATATAATTATCTCCAAAGTGAAAGGCAGTGAAAGAAACTGAGAAGATAAAGTGACGCCAAAAATTAACTAAAAAGAAGATAATATTTACCCCAAGTGAAGGCAAGTGAAAGGAACACTGAGGAATATAAAGTGACCAATTTAAACAGAAGAGAGAATGAAAATTACTCTCCAAAGTGAAGGCAGTGAAAGTAACACTGAAAAGACTGAAAGTTGAACTCAAAACTTAATAGAACAGAGGAATGAAAAATACTCTCAAAGTGAAAGCAGTGAAAGAACACTGAAGATATAAGTGACAAATTTAACAAGAAGAGAGAATGAATATAATTATCTCCAAAGTGAAGCAGGAAAAGTAACACTGAAGAATGAAAGTGACCAAAAATTAATAGAACAGGATGATATAATTACTCTCCAAGGTGAAGCAAGGTGAAAGGACAGCGAAGAATATAAAGTGACCCAAAATTTAACAGAGAGAGAATGAATATAATTATCCCCAAGTGAGGGATGAAAGTAACACTGAAGAAGATGAATAGTGACCCAAAAAGTAATAGAACGAGGATGAAATATAATTACTCTCCAAAGGAAAGGCAGTGAAAGGAAACTTAAGAAGATGAAAGTGACAAAACTTAATAGAACAGAGGATGAATATAATACTCTCCAGTGAGGCAGTGAGAAGGAACTGAAGAAGATAAAAGTGACCCAAAATTTAACAGGAAGAGAGGATGAATATATTCTCCCAAAGTGAAGTGCAGTGAAAGGAACACTGAAGAGATTGAAAAGTGACCCAAAAATTAACAGAAGAGAGGATGATATAATTACCTCCAAGTGAAGGCAGTGAAGGAACACTGAAGAAGATGAAGTGCCCAAAATTAACAGAAGAGAGATGAATATAGATTACTTCCAAAGTGAAGGCAGTGAAGGAACACTGAAGAAGAGAAGTGACCCAAAAATTACAGAACCGAGAGGAGAATATAATTACTCAAGTGAAGGCAGGTGAAAGAACACTGAAAGTAGAAGTGCGCCAAAAGTTAATAGAAAGAGGATGAATTATAATTACCACACAAAGTAAGCAGTGAAAGGAAACTGAAGAAGATCAAAGTGACACCAAATTAACAAGAAAGAAGGTGAATATAATTACTCTCCAAGAGTGAGGCAGGATAAGTAATCACTGAAGAAGATGAAAGTGAGCCAAAATTAACAGAAGAAGATGAATATAATATCTCGCAAAGTGAAGGCAGTGAAAAGGAACACTGGAAGAGATAAAGTGACCCAAAAATTAACAGAACAGAGGATGAATAAATTACTCTCCAAAGTGAAGGCAGTGTAAAGGGAACGCTGAAGAGTAAAGTTACCCAAAAATTAACAGGAAGAGAGATGGTAATATAATACTCTCCAAAGTGAAAGCAGTGAAAAGGAACTGAAAGAAAATAAAGTGACCCAAAAATTCAGAAGAGAGGTGAATATAATACTCTCCAGTGAAGGCAGATGAAGGAACACTGAAGAAGATCAAAGTGACCAAAAATTAACAGAAGAGAGGATGAATATAATACTCTCCAAAGTGAAGGTCAGTGAAAGGAACACTGGAGAAGATGAAAGTGACTCAAAAATAACTAGATACAGAGGATGAATATAATCTCCCTCCAAAGTGAAGGCAGTGATAGGAACACTGAGAAGTCATAAGTGACCCAAAAATTAACAAATAGAGGATGAATAAATACTCTCCAAAGTGAAGGCATGAAGAAACAAGAAGAGAAAGTGAACCCATAAAATTACAGAAGCGTGGATAATAACTAATATTCCCAAGTGAAGGCAGTGAAAGGACATTGAAGAAGGATAAAGCTGAGCCAACAAATTCACAGAAAAGAGGATGAATATAATTACTCCAAAGTGAAGCATTGAAGGAAACCTGAAGAAGGATGAAAGTGACCAAAAATTAAACAGACAGAGGATGAAATATATACTCTCCAAAAGTGAAGGCAGTGAAAGGAACACTGAAGAAGATGAAAGTGAACAGAAAATTAACAGAAAGAAGGATGAATATATTGACTTCAAGTGAAGGCAAGTGAAAGAACACTGAAAAAGATCAAAGTGACCCAAAAATAAGAACAAGGATGAATATAATACTCTCCAAAGTGAAGTGCAGTGAAAGGTAACACCACGAAGATGAAGTGACCTAAAATAACAGAACGAGGCTGAATATACTTATCGTCCAAAAGTGAAGGCAGTGAAGGAACACCAAAGAAGATGGAGTGACCCAAAAATAACGACAGAGGATGATAAATTAACTCTCCAAAGTGAAGGCAGTGAAAGAATACAAAGAAGATGAAAGTGACAGCCAAAAATACAAGAAGAGAGGACAATATAAATTACTCTCCAAAGTGAAGGCAGTGAAAGGTAACACTGAAGAAATGAAAAGTGACCCAAAATTACAGAAAGAGAGGATGTAATATATACTCCCAAGGAAGGCAGGAAAGGAACCTGAAGAGATGAAAGTGACCAAAAATTAACAGAAGAAGAGGAGAAGTATAAATACTCTCCAAAAGTGAAGGCAGTGAAAGGAAACTGAAGAAGATGAATGTGACCCAAAATTACAGAACAGAGGATGAATTATACTCTCGTCAAAGTGAGGCAGTGAATAGGAACACAAGAAGATGAATAGTGACACAAAACAACAGAAGAGTGGATGAATATATTAATCTCAAAAGTGAAGGCAGTGAAAGGAAACTGAAGAAGATAAAGTGACCAAAAATTAACAGACAAGTAGATAATATAATTAACTCTCCAAATGAAGGCAGTGAAGGAACACTGAAGAAGGATTGAAAGTGACCCAATAACAGAACAGAGGAGAAGATAATATCTTCTCCAAAGTGAAGGCATGAAGGAAACTGAATGAAGATGAAAGGACCCAAAAATTAAACAACACAAGGATGATATAAATTACTGCTCCAAAGTGGAAAGGCAGGAAAGGAACACTGAAGAAGATCAAAGTGACCTCAAAAATTTAAAAAGAACAGAGAGATATATAATTATCCAAAGTGAGGCAGTGAAAGGAACCAAAGAAGATGAATAGAACCCAAAAATTAACAGAACAGAGGCTGAATATATTACTCTCCAAGTGAAGGCAGTGAAAGGAACACCAAAGAAGATGAAAGTGACCCAAAAATTAACAGAACAGAGAGAAATATAACTCTCCAAGTGAAGGCAGTGAAAGGAACACAAGAAAGATGAAGTGACGCAAAAATTAACAGAAGAGGAGAATATAATTACTCTCCAAAGTGAAGGCAGTGAAAGGAACACTGAAGAAGATGAAAGTGACCCAAAATTAACAGAAGAAGGAATGAATAAATTACTCTCCAAGAGGAAGGCAGTGAAAGGAACACTGAAGAGATGAAAGTGACCAAAATTAACAGAACAGAGGATGATATAATACTCTCAAAGTGAAGGCAGTGAATAGGAAACCAAAGAAGAAAGTGAACCCAAAATTAACAGAACAGAGGAGAATATAATTACTCTCCAAAGTGAGGCAGTGAAAGGACACTGAAGAAGATCAAAGTGACCCAAAAATTAACAGAAGAGAGAATGAATATAATATCTCCAAAGTGAAGGGCAGTGAAGAACACTGAAGAAGATGAAAGTGACCCAAAAATTAACAGAACAGAGATGAAATAATTACTCTCCAAAGTGAAGGCAGTGAAAGGAACACAAAGAAGATGAAAGGACCAAAAATTAACAGAAACAGAGAATGAATATAATACTCTCCAACGTGAAGGCAGTGAAAGGAACAGACAAAGAAGATTAAAGTGACCCAAAAATTAACAGAACAGGATGAATATAATTTATCTCCAAAGTGAAGGCAGTGAAGGAACACTGAAGATGAAAGTGACCCAAAATTAAACAGAACAGAGGATGAAATAAATTACTTCTCCAAAGTGAAGCAGTGAAAGGAACAACTGAAGAAGCTCAAAGTGACAAAAAAATAACAGAAGAGAGGATGATATAATTACCTCCAAAGTGAAGGCAGTGAAAGGAACACTGAAGAAGATGAAAGTACCCAAATTAAAGAACAGCAGGATGAATATAATTCTCTCCAAAGTGAAGAGTGAAAGAACACTGAAGAAGATGAAAGTGACCCAAAAATTAACATCCAGAGATGAATATAATTACTACCTAAAGGAAAGACAATGAAGAAATACTGAACAAGAAAGTGGCCCCAGCACAATGAATTTTTCAAAGATCATTCACCAAAAATCGGTGCCAAAGATTGGAAGTCACATAAAATGTTCTCTAAAAGATGGACGTGCACAATTTACTGCAAAATTTCTCTCGCGGGCTGGAAAAGTAACAGGTCAATACAGGAACTGTTTTAATATTCACAGGATTGATACAGGAGCAGATGAATGGATTAATCTGGAAAATCATGTGGATGAATAGCAACAGGTTGATGAAGGGAAGGATGCCTTGGAAGCTTGTACAATGCAAAGACTGCAGAGATTAAAAACTGGAAAAAGTACAAGGTGTTCGAAGAGGTAAAAGATAAGGGTCAACCATGTATATCAGTGAGATGGGTAGTCACAGAAAAGAGTGAAAAGTTTGACTAGTAGCAAGGGGTTTTGAGGAGAAACAAGAGATAGTAACAGATTCCCCTACTTGCTTCAAGGATTCTTTAAGACTTACAATGTTTTTGATCTCCAACTTTGATTAGAAATTTAATTCATTAGATATTAGAGTCAATTAATAGGGAAATTTATTTAAAGCCTCCAAAAGAATTCTACAATGCATATTCAAATTACTGAGGGTCATAAAAATTCCCATCCTGTGCAGCAATGGAACAACAGATTGTGGGTGCGATGATACAGATTAAGCATTGAGGACATTTGGAGTCAGGTAAGTTCAGACCCACTTCACTACATCCCTTCCTGATCACAAAAAGTACAGCCGGGAGTAGGTTGTTTTCGATGCGTACTTCTCCTGAGGAGGACGAGATCAGTTCGATCATCTTGGCGATCATGACAAACTGTGACAAGGGATCGCTTGGCAAAAACAGGTTGTCTGTAGATGTTGCATCGGCAAAAGATTTTTGCCTACCTCTTCGGCAAGCAACATCGACTTGGTCTTCTCGGCGATTACGTTCTCTTGTGCAAGGCTCCTGGCGGCGAGGGGATGATCTGGCAAATCTGGTTTGTCTGCAAATGATTCGTCCGCCGAATTCCTGGTATCAGATGATTCTGGCAAGTATGATACCACCTGGTTCAGCCTCAGAAAAGCTCTCAACTTCTGGTGAGTACAGCTCTGAACAAGGGCGTAAGTCTCTGACGTGACATGGGGTCCCATCAACAACTACCAATTGCTGACTGATCAGGAGGGTCCACAGTCAATGAGACTTAGGAAGTGTCCACCACCATAGTGGATAATGTCCATTCCTGGCTGACTCCAATTAGTGTCCACATCCAGTTTTCCCTTCCTCCAATGCACTGGCAATGCACCACACAAACTGGTACTACTGATTTTATGGCAGCCTTTGTCGTGAATGGACTAACTCGTCGTGCAAAGTAGGCTGTTCGCCTTACCCCAGGGTGCCCGCTATGCTGGTGAATGTTCAATATCTGGCACTCACTCAGAGCAGCAGCACAAACATCCTGCGCCATCTTTGTCCCTGACTTCATAGCTCTGAAACATTGTTGTGGCACTCTTGTCAGTTGGCTCTGTTCTGTTCCGACCGTATCAGCGTTATGTCAACGGTCAGCCCATACATTTCAATTACCTGTGAAAGTGTTTGGAGCCTCTTCCTAACCAGCATTTCTGCGTCCGCTTTTGTTTGCACCTTTGCCCTTCCGCGCAAACTGTTCTTGAGCCAATGGAATGCGCACAATGAGTCAGTTTTTAAATGAAGCACTTTGGCTTGCCATTGAAGAGCAAGGTTGATGCCCTTCACCACCATGTCAAGTTTGGCCAAATTAATATGCTGGGAGTCATTGTCTAGACACAACTAGCATGCATCCTCGATTACGGCTCTGCCATCTTCCAACGACACTCCTGTAGCAAGTGAGCTTGCATCAACCCACAAATCTATCTCCCAGCCGGGAGTGGACCACTCTCCCTTAACTGGATCGCTCCACTAAGCGATCCAGTTAAGGGAGACAACCATTTCTCATACCATCATCTCCAGCAGAGAATTGGTGAGTGCAGCATCCCAACTGTTGGATATTGCACAGACAAGAAAAGGACCCACAAGTTCCCACAATGGGGAAAATATGTTTCAACAGGTAATAACATGGGGAACATCAGGAACTTCCCTTCCCTGCTTTCAACGGAGGATCCCATTCTCTCCCCATACCTGCAGGCCAAGGACTTTGGCACTATCCTGTAGTCACTCTGGATCCTTGCAAACAAAACCATACTTAGATAGGTGCTTCCTCACACGAGCTGTCGAAACTAAATATTTATTGACGAAAATGTTGTCGATATGTGCAGACGTGGAAGTATTGATGGTCTGGTCTTGGGACATGACTGCCTCAACGATAGATCTCATGATGAGCGGTGCCAGTTTGAGACCGAAAACCCAGCCAGGTGAAGCAATAACTTTGCCCCCTGAATACCAGTCTGATATGGCCACAATGATTTGTCAATGCAAACCTGCAGATATGCTTGTCTCAAATCAAGCAGCAATATATTCGCACCTTCCTTGCATGATTCTCTCAACTTGGCTGCACAAACATCAACATTAGTAATAAACATTTCAACATGCTCATTAAGTTCCCTGTAATCCATGACTGGACACACTTTGTTCTTGTTGTGCTGAATCATGGCTATTAGGGGAACTAGTCCTTTAGTCACTCTTCAGGGTAGGGCAGTAGCCAGCCATTCTGTATCCAACTCTGAAGTTCGACCTCATGGCTCCGAGTTCCTAAACAGTGTTTGGGAACTGGATACACCAGTATTTTATTGAGCAGGAACTCTGGCGCTCGTCCCCCGGACCATTCAATGATTCTCCCTTTGATCATACTCCACACAGAAATCTGGCTCATCAATACAAATTGCTGTGCACATGGTCAAAGTTTACTGCTCCAGTTGGTGGGATGGTAATGCCATCTACTGCCCTTACAGCATCATTTCCAAGTATGAGGTTAAACCTCAACAACTGCCTGTCTACGACCAGGGCATCAACGTGTACTGGCTCAGTGCCATTTATACACAACTGAATTCAGTTTTGCCCACAGCACATCAAAGTCTTTCCATCAGCTGTTTGCACTCTCATTTCTCCAGGCTTCCAGGTGTGGCACATAAATTTGCTGACCACTGTCTGTGTACATCCAGTGTCAACTAAGGCTGTATATTTTCTTCCATTAGCAAATATGTCAGCCATTGGCACCGCTTCATTCTTTGATTCCTTGGGAAGTAAGCTGAGGCTGATTACTTCTCTCCCAAACCATTTTCCCTGACACTCTGAGACAACATGCCGGTCTCTTTGCACCAAAAACATTGCAGTGTCTGGGGCAACTGGCATGATCATTCAGAGGTTGCATCTGAGAATCCCTGTAAATAATTCCTGGACAAATGGTTGGATTGGGAGTGCTTACACCAAACGATCTCACATTTTCTAGTCCCAGTTGGCACATGGGCAGGTTGAGCGGTCTAAGTCATGATGGTCCGTACCTGGTCCATACAAGTTCACCTATTGTCATGGTATCCATTCGTGATGACACTTCATAGCAACCATCTTACATGCTGCATGTTGTATAAGCAAAAGTCGAAATCTCCCTATTCACTAATAAAAGATACATACACTCGTCAACAAAACAAACATAAGGCAGAGACCACAAAATCGGAAGTGTCCTCTCTCGTTACCTAAAACGGAATGACCATTTTAACACATATCTGCGCATGGGCTCCGATCGGAGTTCTGCTTTGATATTCAATTCCTGACATTAAATAAAAATAAAAAATTGGTAAATAAAATTCGCATTATCATCCAATGAAAGCGATTCCCGGATGAAAAAACCAACAACTTCATTTGATCCAACTTCGGCTAGCACTCTCTATAAAACGAACAGCTTTGAAAGGCACCGACAGTCAAGGGTTCGGGCGTCGAGCGAACACATCTCCCCAACGAGGGCTAGCACAGCGAAGGATACTTCAAACGCGCCGATCACAAACCCCACCTACTTACCCAAACCTGACCTCACAAGGCAGTCAAGTCAACAAGCGAACATTTCTACATCATTCGTTGATACAAAAACGCGACTACTAAAACACAATATTCTGCCTAGAACAACAACAGATTATACTGACTGAAACAAGGAAATTCCATTTCGTTCAGCAACCGCTAACGAATCTAAAACACAAGACTCGACTTCTGCCCACCTACCTAACTGACTCGGCCACCTGACACTCACTGACTTTTATTCAAGACACAGCGCCTACCACCACACACACAATATTCTGCCTACATCACCACCCACTACCACAGTCAAGCTGGACATTTTACGAACTTAATATTCACCCACAACTATCACCAAATTTATCCTGTAATTCTCATTTCTATCCTTTCACCGTTCTCATGTTGTTTTTTTAATACAATTTTAAACTTAAAATCTGTGTTTTGTTCCTTTCCTCATCACCATACGCTAGCATACTAATACGGTTTATAACATGCAGCAGTCCGGAAATTAATGCACCGGCCATTCGTTGATCTCCAACAAGCTGATCAAGTCGTTGCAAATCTGAAAGATATTTGTTTGCTGTCTCTTCTTACAAATTGATTGTATGCGCTAAATGAATAGCTATAATTGCCTGTTTTATGTGCTCCAAACTTGCTTTCTGCTCCTTGGTTAATTGCTGGTATACAGTGAGAACTCCACTTCACAGGCGCAACAGGAGTATCATCTCGATATCTGTTCTTCTGCAAAGGTCATTGATCATCTTGACGCGCTGAATCCACCGGATGACAGGTTCGTCTGTAGCAGCACCAGCAAACTCTTGATTCAACCAGTAGTCAAACATTCTGTCCATAATGTACTTCGATATTTGCCAAAATAGCTTTAATTTAATAGTCCAAAATGCAATGGAAAACTTTACTGAATGGAATGTACACGCAGATATTATAAATGCACAAAGTCTGGTGTCCAACTTGTCTCAAACAGTCTGTCGTTTGACTTGTCTCAAGCACAAAGTCTCACTGCATTCTTTTCAAAATAGTTTGCTTTTTTATTGAGCTAGCGGCTCACATATTCAAAATACTGAGGTTCATAAAACAGCCCATGCATGGCAGCAGAACAACACTCTACCGACTGAGCTAAACTTGCCCTAATTTTTATATATCTATATATAATGGAGATTGTTTGCATTTTTATCTGAAGCCAAAACGTCACGGCTGACGTCATAGATTCCACAATAAACTCTAGCATTTTTCAATGAGAACCTAATTTATAATCAATTTGAGTTATACTTAATATTAAAGGAACAAATTGCTTTATATACAAGTATTGAGTTGCGTTTGTAATATTTGCTGGTCTGTAACATTTGCATAGTCTATTTTCAACGAATCTTTTAATAAATGCATGTTTAGTTCTAAACAGTTTCTAATTTATATTTTAATTTTTATTTGTATTTATGATTATTTCATGTATAAAGTTTTGCGAGAAATTAATTTATAAATAGAGATACAGCCACTAATTTATATCTTACGTTAAATTATTAGTAATGGTCTTTTGTCCGTGACTACCTCCGTTTTCGTTGCGGTAAAAAAAAAAAAATATTTTTAAAGTTTTAATATAGTTATTAAATTATAATGATAATAAAAAGTAATTTTTTTTATCCATTCATTCAATTAAAATACAATTTGTAGAATTGTGTAAAAATATTAATTTTAAAATATTTTTTCTTCACGTCGGTTTAAGTCCCCTACAATAAACAAATGATACCAATACCGGCTTTACCATGAAAAAATTTATAGATAAAATTTATTTTTAATTTTCGCGGCACCTTCACAAATATAACAAGTATTTTTTATTTCAAATTTTATTATTCCTATTAGGAATTTAAAAAAAATGTTTACATTTATTTTTAATTCAAAATTTGTTTACGGTTATTTCATATTAGTAATATTAAAATTAAAATAACAACCAGTTCTGAGCGATGCTTTTCCGCTAAATATGATGACCGTGATTTATTATATTATTTCAGGATAAACTTTGGTGTAGAAAGTTAACTTTCTTAATTTCTATTTCAAATTGTTTATTTTTTACTCCTTTAATGAATTTGATGATTTTAATTACTAAAATCATTAAATGTTGAATATCCTTTTAAAGTTTTTGGCATATTTTGGCATTGTTGTTTTTTATTACTTCAATTCATTTATTAATTTTACTTGGATACTACCCATCTGACATTGAATTTTAAATCCCACCCGGCTCAGGCTATATTTTTCAAAATTTTATTTTTACACCGCCCGAAGGGCGGTTTTGTTATGCTAGTATATATAATGTATGTATAGAATAAAATAATCTGAAACATATTTATATGTTAAGGTAGAAGAAAAGCAGCAGGTTTGTTACATTTTTTTTCCAATTGTATCTTTGATATTGTCAATACAAATGTTTTGTTTGAAATGTCTTGACAGCATCTAAGAGATAAAGAATGAATTCAATTGTTTGGGGGGAAATTATGGAATCTCAATGATTCTTCTCAAAGTTATAGATGTGTAGTTATGTTTACAATTATTATAATAATAATAATAATGATGGTGGTGGTGGTAATTAATATAAAGAATAGAACAGGATAAAGAAAAACAACATAAAGTGAAGCTACTGTTGCAAATTTTCAAAACAATGGAAAAATCTGAATTTCTTGTGATAAAGCTTTGCTTTCTGATGGCAAAAAATACTGTTCAAGCAAAGCAATAGCTTGATAAGTGCTATTCAGACTCTGCTCCATCAGAAACTATGGTTAAGAGGTGGTATGCTGACTTTAAACAAATGATGCTGAATGCTCAGGTTGGCCAAATTCGGAAGTTGTCCTGGAAAATATCAAAAAACTCTACAAACTCGTTTTTGCCAATCGTAAATTCAAGTTGCATGAAATAGCAGAGGACTTGAAGATATCAGAAGGCAGTGTATTCACCATTTTGCATGAACATTTGTCAATGAAAAAGCTGGTTTCAAAGTGGGTGCTGCGTTTGCTCACAGTCAATCAAAAACAACAACACGTTGACAATTCAGAGTGTTGTTTGCAACTGTTTCAACGCAACAAAAAGGGGTTTTTGCATAAATATGTGACAATGGATGAAACATGGATCCACCACTTCACTCCGGAGTCAAATTGGCTGTCAGCTGAGTGGACAGCAGCAGGTGAAAGCCATCAAAAGCAACCAAAGATGCAAACATCAGCAGGCAAGGTTTTCGCCCCCGTATTTTGTTCATTGAAAGGAAGAACCATCAATAGAGAATATTATATAGCATTATTAGTGCATTTGAAGGAAGAAATTGCCAAAAAATGGCCACAAATGAAGAAGAAAAAAGTGTTCTTTCACCAAGATAATGCACTGTGTCACAAGTCGATGGCAAAACTGCATAAACTGCACTTTGAACTGCTTCCACACCCACCCTATTCTCAAAATATGGCCCCCGGCAAATATTGGCTGTTTGCAGACCTCAAAGGAATGCTCCAGGGAAAGAGATTTGGCTCCAATGAAGAAGTGATATCGGAAACTGAGGTGTATTTTGAGAGCAAAGACAAATCGTTCTACAAAAAAGGGATTGAATTGTTGGAAGCATTGGAATCAGTGTATCACCCTAGAAAGAGACTATGTTGATAAATAAAGTCGAATTTTGTTGTTGTTTTATTAGTTAAGCCCAAGACTTATTGAGTGATGTGTTAGTAGCAAATAAACCAATTCACATACCTTGGTAGCAATATGTCATCTACTGAAAGCAATGCCAGCATAGGTAAAACATGGTCTACTGATGACAGGTTAACAATTAGATAAAAATCTATACTCTCTAATAAAATAAAATGGGAATTCTTCCAAGCTGTAGCCATGTCAGTACTATTCTGTAGTTGCACCTATTAGACCTTAATGAAACACCTGGAGAAAAAGCTAGATAGGAACTACACAAGGATACTGCATGCTGTTTTGAACAAATCCTGAAAGCAACACCCTAAAAAAGAAGCTATGCGGCCACTTACTTCCCATCTCACAACCGTCCAAGTAAGACGAGCAAGACGTGCTGGAAACTGCTGGAAAAGTAAGGACAAACTAAAGTGACATTTTCCTATGGATTCCTACACCTAGACACACCAGTATTGGCTGAATCGCAAAATCTTTCATTCATTAGCTCTGTGCAGGCACTGGATGCCATCTAGAGCAGCGGTCCCCAACGTTTTTTGCACCATGGACAGTTTCATCTAAGACAATATTTTCACAGACTGGCCTTCATATGCTCCGCCCTACATTTGCTCAATAATCATTAATGACGTAATCTAATATTAAATCATCCGCAATGGTCTTATGTCAAATGCAAACATCAACAGACAATAAACAACCTTTTGTTCATGAATTAATAATCAACATCTCTGTAAAAGAAAATATTTATTTTAGAACGAAAATCCTTTCTAATAAGAAATAATTATAATAAAAAACTCGATTCAAGTGACAATACTGATAATTTCTATATAAAAGAGTGAACAAGTGAATCAAATAACAATAATGACAATTAGTGAAAGCTTGTTTCTCTGCAACAAGCCTGTCCCATCTTGAGGTAATGGGAGACAGTGACACACAAAGTGTGTTCCGTACGTCCAGTCTATTTCGTAGTTTTGGTTTGGTTGCGGTCACTGCAGAAAATCCTGCTTCACAAAGATAGGAGGTTGGAAATGGAAGCAGGGTTTTCAATGCTTTTTGGGTGATCTCAGGATATTTTGCCTTGATTTTAATCCAGAACACTGGCACATGTTGTTTGAAACATATTTTTAATGCCACCGTCATTTGCAATGTCCAGCAGTTGATCCTTTTCTAGCATAGATAGGCTCGATTCACCATGTTTGTTTAAAAATGGGTCGCGGATCCATTCTTTTGCTGTCCGTTGGTCTTTTGTGGTCGGGATGTAGTGCTCAAACTTTTTCAAAAGCAAAGACAGGTGATCGTGCACTAGCTGGGAGAATGATGGATCAGGCTCAGTCTCTTCCAAAATGCCCCACAATGTTTGAAACATGTTAAATATCCCTCAGTTCACTCACCGTCCCCACAATTCCAGTTTGGCTTTGAATACAGCTACTTTATCTGCCAACTTGAAGACAGTTGTCAATTTTTCTGATATGTAATCATCCAGAGACTTGAACAGTTCTGCGGCTGTGGTGTTGGTTGGCAACAATAGTGCACCTAAAATATCCTCCTGCATATCCTCCTGATATATATATCACACATAAACAAGTAGTGTCACCTTGTTATCAACATCAGTAGACTCATCAACCGGGATTGCGTACCATGGTGACTTATTAATCCTCTCCAGCAACTGCTTCTCAATATCCTCTGTGATATTCTCAATTCGCCTGGTGACAGTGCTAGCCGAAAGAGGAACCTGTTCTATCATTTTAACTGCAGCCTCTCATAGAAGTTCACGGCAAATGTCCTTAGCAGCAGGCAGAATCAATTCTTCACCAATAGTAAAAGGTTTCTTCGCCATAGCAATGCGATTAGCAACTAAGTATGATGTTCTCAGTGCACTCACATTTGTTGATGTGGTGGCCATTAGTAATTGCTTCTGCCTTTCTTGTTCACGTTTTTTTTCTTTAAAAAAAACCTCCAAAGGCTTGTCTTTTAATGCAGGGTGCTTGGTCTCCAGGTGCTGAAGCAGTTTTGAAGGATTCGACTCATTTGCTAGCTTGTTGCCACATATTACACAGAGCGGGCTCGGCGCATGAGAATCACCTGTAGGGATAAATCCACATTTTAAGTAGGAATCCTCATATTGTCTTTTAAATGCAGATTTCATTTTCTTGGAAGTCGTAGGCTCTCTGTCTCCTCATTGGACCTTTTCCCCTTTCCAAAGAAGCTCACCAGATATGTTTGTTTTTCACTCATTTTTGCCACAGAAGTCACTTTTCAAAATAAAACATTAACATTTAGACTGATAATCAATATTAAAAAAAAATGAAAAATTCAAACATTCTGTGCGGCCTGCTGGTCTAGAGGACTTACCAAGAGTTGTGGCCAATAGGGACGGATAGCAAAAGAGAGTTAAGGGAATCCATGCTTTCAGCATACTTTGATGATGATAGAATAGCAATACTTTTTATGACTAAAAAAAAACAAAAAACAAAAAAAAAAACCTACGCAAACATTATATAAAAAAATGCAGATATAAAATTTTAGAAAAGTTAATGAAACTCCTTTTAAATAGATCTAAACACAAATTATACAGAATGTAAATTGATTTCAGAATCTTACAGAGCACAAGAATACATACACACAAACATATGTGTGTAGAAATTGCAATATGAAATTCACATCTGCTTTTACATGCACATATAAATTGTTACTCTAAAATGATAAACTAAATATTGTGAAAAACTAACAATTTCTGTACTACATACTTAACAAAATGTCCCTCACTTTAAAAATTATAAGCCCAAATTTAAACTTGTCAAAAAAAAAAAAAAAAAAAAAAAAAAAGATTTGTCACATAAAACAAAAATGCTGATATGAAATGTGTAATTCGATCTATATAAACAGAAGTCTATTTTTTAAATTTGATATTTACAAATTTAATTTATATAAAAAGCTAAACAATTTATACAATTCCCTTTTTGATAATACATAATTTCTTAAAATACCTGGAATTTGAAAATATTTTGCAGACATTTAAAAACATAATAGAATATAAATTAGAGTGTTTTTTTGGTTTTTTTTTTCAAAATACAAAGTTTCAAAGCAAATCCCTTACGGTATACAATCATTTTTATTTCACACATTATATATGAAAATAATCCTAAGGATGTTTCCTATTAGGCACATGGTGCTTTGTTTTTTGCTTATCTTATATTTTTTTGAAGAAATTGCTTTTAAATTTGGTCTATTGTAGTTTCACTCCCAAATGTCGGAAAATTTTGATTTTACAAAAAAAAATAACACAGAAAATTTGAGCATGGAAAAAGTTTTGTGTCACACGTTTTCACTCCTTTTAAAATACCATTTTAACTTGCTGTAAAAAATAATTCAATGGATAAAAACACATAAAATTACATATTTAGAAAGATTATTTCATTGTCTTTCCAAACATGTAAATATTTTTAAAGTTGGACCAGAAATAAGCAATGAATTACCTTTTTAAGCTGATAAGGTCAAAATTACAAGAATTGTTTACATTTGAAAATCGAGTAAGTTTTCTTTTCAAAATTAAAACTCTGAGCAAAATGCCCGACGGTATACAATCGTTTTTATTTCACACATTATATATGGAATTAATTCTGAGTCTGTCTTCTATTACTGGTATGGTGTTTTTTTTTTGTTTTTTTTTTTGCTTCTCTTATATTTTTTAATAAATCACCTTCAAATTGTATTTTCGCTTCTGCGGGGCCTAGAAACAAAACAAAACAAAACAAAAGGGCCCTGTTTGTACTTCCAGGTGTCTTCTAATTGAGTGGAACATTTTAAGAATATTGATAAAGATTAGCCATTATGATTTTGAAAAACAAAGTTGTGTGTAAAAATTAGTCTAAAAAAAAGGTCATATTTTATGTTTACATTTTTTCGAAGCAAAATATCATTTTAACTTGCTGTAAAAAATTATTCAATGGATAAAAACACATGAAAATGACATATTTAGAAAGATTATTTTATTTTATTTCCAACCATATAAATATTTTTTTAAGATTGGGCCAGTAAAACCCAAGCAATTGCAATTTAATCCGATTAAGGTCGGAATTTGAAAATGTCCAACACAATCAACAAAACAGCTGGTGTTGCTACTGAATCATCATTTGCCTCAGTAAATGTTTCTGTTTATTTTGGTATTAAATTCACTTCGAAGAATCAACTAATATTCAATATATTTTTGTCTGCATACAATAAAAAATGTAAATGTATTTTTTCTGTTAAAAGATTCTTTGATCGATTTGTCATCTAATGAGAAAGTAATTTAATTACTTTTTTATCTTGGTTTTCAGATTAACTGTAAATAATTTTACTGTGATAATCTATGAAGAAATTTGACTGGACATTATTAATTAGATAATAGGTTAACAAAACAGTTGAATAAGATTAACCGATGACAATACTATCAAAATATGTTATATCAAACTAAAAATAACAGTATTATATACTATTATCTTTATTTGACATTATCAGGCCATAAATTATCTTAAAGGATTGTTGTCATATCATAAGAAAACATTTTTTATTGAATTATTAGAAAATTATTAGCATCACTAGGTAATGAAACAATGTTCCAAACAAGACACCTGAGTATATACAAAAGCATTCAGAAAATTTTCTACAAAACAATTATTTCTGATTTTAAACAAAAATTTAATTTTTCTATTTTTAGCAAAACGCCCTTTGGGCGTTATAAAAATATTTTTTTAAATATATTGCCTGGGGTGGGTGGGACTTGAAAATTTAATTTCATTAAATTAAAATTCTATTCAGTTCAATTTTGTAGAAAAATAAATTCTTAAAAAATTATTTTCGATAAATAAAATTTATTTAAAAATCGTACAATCAATTCATTAAAGTAGGTATTTATTTATCAAAGTAAGCATTAAATTAATTGAATAGCTATCTATTTAATCTTTAGCAAACTACTTCCGGTTGCAACTTGTGGATTCAGTAAATCAATTGAATAACTTTATTTAATATTTAGAGAACAAAATAAAATTTAAATGAATAAAAATTAAAAAGCTATTTTAATAATGTAAAACCAGATAAATTAAACCAGTTTTTGCATTTTTTAAATAAATGTAAACAAAATACTTCTAGTTGAATCTTAAGATAAGGTAAGACAAGTTTATATTTCATATTGACTCCTTGATAAATTTGCTTAATTCCTGAAGTTACTGTGAAGTGGTGACATAGTTTCGGTTACAGACAGATACTGTATCTCAATTATATATACATATTTGATCCATTTAAACTGGATATTGCAAAGTCTACAAATTAAAATAAACATTACCTTATGCTTATCAAACTATTCAAAAATTCACTAAATATGCCCAAAAAATATTATAATTTTTATTTACAGAATAAATTATACAATATCAATGTTTCCCCACAGTATTAAATAATACTCGAAAAAACAAACAAATGTGTGTACAAGTAATAAAAGCATCAGTCAGTTGTAATACAATTGAATACATATGTTTAGAATTTTGTTACTAGCAGAAAAATTTTCCAAATTACTGAAAAAATGTTCTTTACTCTAACATCTTAGAAAAATTTGAAAAATGAAAACAAATTGTTGTTTTTTTTTTTTTTGGGGAGGGGGTTTAATAGAAAAAGAAACTAATTCAATTTCTTAAGCAGAAGACATTTTCCTAAAAAGACACACATCAACAGGTAATGTAGATTATTGGTTTAAAAGCAAGACTGGCTTTTTTATGGATATATAAGACATGAAAGAATAGATTAGTTTCTATAAAGCAGGAGTTAAATTCAGAAAAGTTAGGTTTAAATTAACAAGTGACAAGAAATTAGTTTAATATAAGTAATCATA
The DNA here is from genome assembly GCA_023376005.1 of Doryteuthis pealeii. NCBI lineage: Eukaryota > Metazoa > Mollusca > Cephalopoda > Myopsida > Loliginidae > Doryteuthis > Doryteuthis pealeii. Next base: position 49,867,310 of record CM042153.1, read on the forward strand.
ATTATATTTTCTTCTAAAACAAAATAATCTATGCGAAAGGAAGGCTATATATATATATATATATATATTTAATGTATGTATGTTATATATATATATATATATATATATATATCAATAAAGGAAGGAAGAACTCAATACAGTAATCCCATAATGAATTTATTTCGACAAAAATTGGGGCCCATATAAATCTAAGTTGATTTAAACCGGCTCTCCAAATTTTCATCTCATCAGATGGGTCTCAATTCACTTATGGACAAGCATATCACAAAAAATCCCAAAGAGCTGAATATATATAAATTCAAACAAAAACAAAAAATAATAAAAAAAATATATATATTTTTAACAGTGTAGGATTGTAACCATAGAAACAGGAAGTGAATGAAAAAAAGAGATACATCTCAAGGTTGATTTCTAGGGTGTCCAGACAGACAAAAAAGTAAGTAAAATAAAAAGATTTTAAATTTAAACATTAGAGTATAATGATGTATAAAAGAAAATATTAGTTAAGATATAAATAATAAAATAAATTAATAGTAAGATAATAAAAAATAAAATTAAAAAATAATAAATAATAGAAATTAAAATCAATTAAAAATAATAATACGAATAATAAAAATAATACTCAGAAGAGTCCTGGAGACCTGAGGAGACTTGCTGTCACTCGGACTCCAGTGAAAGATATTCAATGTATGTTATATATATATATATATATATTTAATGTATGTTATATATATATATATATATATATATATATATATATATATATATATATATATATATATATATTATATATATATATATATACATATATATATACTTAATGTATGTTATATATATATATATATATATATATATATATATATTATATATATATATATATATATATATATATATATATATATATATATATATATATATATATATATAT
>CM042153.1:49875737-49920737 GCA_023376005.1 Doryteuthis pealeii
TTTTAAAAAAACACTGTGGATTGTAAAGTGTTGTGTACCCCTTTCTGAGCATATAGATTGAGCATATATAACATTGTTCTTTCTTTTCAGGTTGTAATGAAATTGACTATAAATTAAATACTCATTGATAAACTTACTTAATTCCTAAAATGACTGTGACATAAGCAGTGATGTAGTTTTGGTTACAGACAAATAGAAACCGAATCCCCATTACATATAGACAAGGAAAAAAAAAAGTCCTCTGTTCAGTGTAAAAATTCATTTATGAAAGATATTGCCGATGAAAATTCAATGTCTATAAAGTAAATTTTATTCAGTTCTGTAGAAAAATAAATTCTTTAAAAATTATCTGTACAATCAATGAATGAATGAATGTAATGTAATATATGTCATCCATTTTCTTAGTGATTTAATAAATTTCATATTTATCAAAGTAGGCATTAAATTAATTAAATAATTTTATTTGTTTAATTTTTACAGAACAAAAAATTTATACAAATCAAAATTAAAAAGTTATTTTAATAATTTAATACCGAAATAAAATTAAACTTATTGATAATTGTGTATTGTTTAAACAATGAACAAAATACTACAAGCAATTAATTACTTCACTACAATTAATTTTAAAAAATATATTGTGCATGAAAAATAACATCATTAAAGAACCGTAAACTTCGACTTAGTCTAAGTGGAATTCAAAATATAATCAATTTTAATAAATTTGAATAAGAAAACCAAACAAATAATAAAACAATAAAATAAACAGTATCCCTTATGAGCTTGTCATAAGATTGATAAAAAAAAATATCCAGGTTTAGTTTTGCATGTCTAAAAAATACTTTTACATAATTTTGAACTTAATTTAAAATCAAGATAAAGCATTTTAAAAAGTATATATTTTTTTTACAGTAAAATTAAAATATGGAAATTTTAATAGTAAAATATTCAACTTTGGAAAAACTTGAAATGTTTTAAGTGAGTTTATTTTTCTTTCCTAACCTTATTTTTTTGTTTACATTTTGTATGCTGGAAAGAGTAAATTTTGTTTAAAAACTATATTTTTTATTAAGCCCCTGAAATTAGTAGACCAGTTCACATACCTAGGTAGTAATACCTCATCTACAGAAAGCAATGTCAATATACACATAAGAAAAGCATGGACAGCTATAGACAGATTATCAATCATATGGAAATCCGATCTCTCTGATAAGATAAAGCAAAGATTCTTCCAAGCTGTAGCAGTGTGAGTGTTACTGTATGGCTGAAATGCTTAAAGAAAAACTAGATGAGAACTACACAAGTATGCTTGCATGCTGTCTTAAATCTTGGAAGCATCACCTCACCAAGGAGCAATTGTACAACCACTTATCTCCTATCACACAAACCATCCAGGTAAGATAAACAAAACATGCTGGACACTGCTGGAGAAGCAAAAAGCTCATAAGGGATATTTTCCTGTGGACACCTACACATGGATACACCAGTGCAGGCAGGCCAGCAAAAACCTACATCGATCACCTCTGCACAGATACTGAATGCTGTGAAAAAGACCTTCCAGGAGTGATGGCCAATAGGGAAGGGTGGGGAGGAAGAGTCAAGGAGATCCATGCTCTCAGCATGACTTGATGATTATGATTTAACACAAATATGCACACAATTATATGGCATAAAGTAATATCATCTAATACTAATAATTTGCAAGAAGTTATACAGTTTAAAGCAGGAGTGTCTACACTTTTTCAACTTGTGAGCTACTTTTGAAATGACCAGGTGAAAATGATCTACCTGTATATTAGTTGATATAAATTGACAGGTTAACTAGGTTACTCAGCTCATTGTTATTTTGCACTTGCTCAAGCATTTTTTTTTTTTAGGTGAATGAACAAAATTTTAACAGTAGACTGGCTGCAGCCCTGTCAATCAAATGGCATCTGCCAAAAGGAGGAGCCAGAAAGCATTAGACAAAAACAAAATATACTCAAAATTGTCATATAATTCACTTTTAAATGAATAAAAAGCTACTTAACACTGATAGTTCTTTTTAATTCAAATAATTTTATAAATGATGTTGCATCTTAATACAAAAAATGACAAGACTGAAGGAATAATATAGAAGTAGGTCTTTTTCTCTTACCTCGATTTGATAGGAGGGTTGTAAATTTGCTGATTGTGTTATTTTGTGGATGCTTTAAATAGTCCATTTTTGTGCTGCCCATCGAAGGCAAAGTAGAATATTTTTGATGGTCATCCTCTTCCTGAAATATAAAAAAGTTTATTAGCACAAACACTCAAAATGCAAATAACCCTTGCCTGATTAATATATTTCTTCTTGTTTGTTATTTTTTAAGTATCATCTGTTATTCACTCATTAAAACACCTTGTTCTTAGTACAGACTCTCAATAGTCTATTTACAGTCTACCTATATTTGTAATGGTAAAAAAAAAAAAAAAAAAGCATAAGACCTGGACATTTCAGGTTCCATCCTAAACAGGGTGATTATATATATGATGAGAATGAAACTAGAATATCATATTTTTTCTCCTATTATTCACATCAATAGTCCCATTGGCAGTAATTAGGATTTGAGTTAATTTTTCCATAGAGTTCGTAGTTAAAAAAAAAAAAAATCATATATCCATTCAATTATTTCCAGATAAATATAGCACTGACTACTGTTCAAGTGGGTGTAAATATATTTCTAAATAATACTTAAATTTTATGTGTGTATAAAATTCTAGAAAAGTTAAAAGCAAAAAATGAAGCAGGAACAGCAATTAAATATAAACTATATATTCTTTTATGCCCTGTTAAATTTATACAGGTATGTGTAATAGGCATGGCCAATCCCTCTGACATAAACGACAAAGAATCGCTTGTGCCATGCACCAGAGACCTGGATGGGACCAGATGGAATTTGCATAAAGGGTAGCCTAGCGATGATAAAAACGGACAGTGGCTGATACTGTGAGTCAGTAAAAAAGCAAATGTTTGGGACAGAAGCGAAATTCGATGACTGCTGTGTTTTGGAAAGAAGGAAGTGAGAGGAACGTGCTCAGTTGGTAGAGACTTTGCTGACAGCAAAAGGAATTACTGTGTTCAATTGAACAGACTCCAGTTGGAAAATATTTAATAGTATGCACATGTGTATTGATATTTGGCACTTTACAATTCACATGATTATATCTTGCTTTAATTGTATATAAATGCCAAGTAACAAATAATAAAATTAAAATCCATTTACTTTTCAGTAAAACAACATCTTTAAATAACCATCTGATTAAAATAATTACTGAACTACAGACTATATTACTCTCCTGTTGCTACTTGTCCACACCACTTTCATGTTAAAACATTACCTATTTTGGCATCAAGTCTCACATAGACTTTGTGAGGTGGACATTGGAGGTTATTAAAGATACAACAAAAATTTCCAGTCCTAAAATTAGAAACCATTTTTCTATCGCAATTTTCACCATTCATTCTTCTTATGAATGGCACAATGATTACAACATTAATTTTTATACAAGTTTCCAGTACTTTTTTTTATCACATTGACAAGTAGTTCTAAAACACACACAATTTATGTTTCAACCCTTAGCCTGAAGCAGGTAAAAATTATGCATTTATTAAAGTTCTTTTTTACAGAAATTTCCACTTCAATTTTTAGAAAAATTGTTTTGCTTTTTTCATATGATTAAAACCCTAACTTTTGTGCAGAATCTACTGAATTATTTAATAAAAAATAACTGTACTTTGTCTGAGAAAAGGATTCCAAGATACCCTGGAACCTCTCCCTCTCTCCAAAAAAATATCCTAGAAGAAATATAAAAAAAATGACATATTTTAACTATTATGGTGCATCTTTATTGCATAATGGTGATGACCCCCACTTTGTAATTTTCTGTGCTGGCCGGTTCAAAATGCACAAGCTAGAGATAGGTTTACAAGGAAAAGAAAAACATGACAACACAAAGCTTGAGAATAGGACGCTAATGAAGAAAGAAGGTGTGACACTTTGTGCAGTTTGTGATGGAGCAGAGGGCACTTATATTTATGTCGTCAGCTGACAAGAAGTTACACTCTTAACATCCTGTACCACCTCAATCTGCCCAGCTAGAAGTCATCTCTGTATCCTTAAACCCCCTTAGACCGCCCCAAATAATACCCTTGTTTAAATTTACTTTTAAATCTATTTATAACTCTTCAATCTAAGTGAAATAATTTGGGTATTCTCCCCCTTACATTCATATCTGGTTTTCCGTAATTCTTTCTCTTTTTAGCCACATGTTGAATGAGTTAGACAACTTTTTTCAGTGTGTTTTTACTGAAAATTTTTCACAAAAATGGCAGCTTTTGAGGATAACTAGGACAAATTATTTGATAACATTATCAATGAATTAATTGCTGATAAAACTCTAGGTTTGGGAGATGATAACCAGAGCGATATATCTATATCTTCTGTACACACGAGTGATTTGTCAGATTTTGAGGACTTATCTGACGAAGAAATTATTACTACGGAATGGAGTGACACTGTTATTGATAATACTCCAGAACATTTCAATAGTTTTGTTGGCCCTAAAATACCTTTAGGACTGGATGCCAAGCCCGTTGAATATTTTTTTCAACTTTTTCCTGTAATGTAGATAGAAGACATAGTCTATCAAACAAACTTTTATGCAGAACAGTCTGGTGCAGTTACATTTGTACACACGTGTGTTCCCAAAATTTGAGCGTATTTAGGCATGCTTTCTTTAATGGAAATCGTGCCACTTCCAAATTACTGGTGTTATTGGAGTAAAACACCTGGACAAAGAAACTGTGTCATCTCTGAAATAATGTGCAGGAATTGTTTTGAGCAGATAACAAAGTATTTTCACCTAAATGACAGCTCACAGAATCTTCCACGGACCCACCCGGAACATGATAAGCTCCATAAAGTCAGACCGATACTGGATAACACGATGAGGCAATTTTCATCCCATTATGAACCTCACAAAAAGTATTGATAAGGCTATGATAAAGTATAAAGGTTGGTGTTCTTTCCTACAATATATTCCATCGAAACCGACGAAGTGGGGGGTATAAAAGCATGGGGACTTGCTGACGCTGAAATGTATTACCTGGTAGATTTCAATATTTATATCAGCAAGGATACAACTACGAATAATGGCACACCACTTGGAACACATGTGGTAACAGATTTGATAAATAATTATCATGGTAAAAATCATCATGTTACTTTGATGATTATTTTACTTCAGTGGACCTAATGAAAATGCTACTAAAAAATGAGACATATTCTTGTGGTACTGTGCATCTAAATCGACGTGGTCTTAGTACAGGTATAAAAAAATGTAAATTAAAAAAAAGTGGGGAAATGACAAAAATGCAGAAGGGTAAACTGACTATCACTTGGTGTGAAAAAAATGATAGGTGAGTACTTTGATGACTGCAAACTGGACTGTTACAAGAATTGCAAAACGAGATGCCCCTGAAACAACCAATCCAAAACCAATTACAATACTGGACTATACGGAACATTATAACGGAGTTGATTAAAATGATTAATTTCGCTCCTATTATGGTATTTCTTGTAAAGCAAGAAAGTGGTGGAAGTATTTGTTTTGTATTTTTTTTAGATGTAACTGCTATCAATGCATACATTTTATGCTGTGATGCTCCTGGAGGACCCCGCAAAAAGCCCTTACCCCACCTGGATTTCCAGTTAGAACCGGTTACTGGACTTATCAATAATTATAGTTCCAGGAAGACACAAGCCCCCATGGTAATTAATCCGCCCTTGATAAAGAAGCCAACTCAGCATGTGCTGAGTAAAATTAATTCAAAGAAAGGAAAAAGGAACTGCGTTGTATGCAAGAACATCAGCCGGGCAAAAAATTCAGAGTTCGTGGGAGTGCAACAATTGCAGTGTTGCATTGTGCAAAGAGAGGGGGTGTTTTGGGAAATTTCACAATTTCCAACAATAATTAAAAAGGTAATTTTTTTTTTTTTCAAAAAAAACATTTTTCAATTTTTTATTTTTTATTCACCTGACCTACCTGAGGCATTAATGATATGAATTAATACGTTAGTTTCTGGGTCTGATATCTTTTATGTGTAAAAAAAATGAATTGTAATTTTACTGGTCTTCATTTAGTGTAGTGACTAATAATCAAAACGAAGTAAAACATTGAAAAATGTGATGAAAGAGTAAACTCTTACACACTTGTGCTTTTACTATGTTTTTACCTGTGATTTTTTTTTCATAAGTTAGCTGCATCAAGGTCTGTGATGTTCGTATGATCATGTCTGTAACTAAGTGCAATAATTGTATTACTATCAGACTCACCATCTGCATTTTTTTCATAGTTTTTAATGAGTATACCTGTTTTATTTATTATTATATAATCAATCTATAGAAGGGGGGGGGAATATATGGGGTGAAATAGATATCTGAATCAACAAGCCCCCGCTGAGGGGGAAGCAAAAACAAGTGAGTTCTCCGTCTTCTCACAAACCAGACTTTCTTTTGGTCAACACATTCTTCGTCTTCGTCTAGCAGCTGGAAAATCCGTCGTCATAGTCGAAATAATCTTTAGCCGTTCAAAATTGCATTTCCTATTTAGTTTTGTTTCTGTTGGACTAAAATCCATTTCTTTACTGGGTCATTCGCAAAGCGCTTCGCCGTCGACTGCTTCTGCTGACTCCCAGTGCTTGACTCACTTGTCATTTATGGACATATTTACCCAAACATCCGGGCACATCAGTCGAACCTCGCGTCCGTCCAGTGCCCAAAACGCATTTGTTTTTGCATGTGGGAGGACGCGAGTTCGATCCCAGCAGGCAAGACAATGTCTTACTTTAGTTTTACCTTATACTTGAGTTCACAAAATTAAAAATAAAATCTAATTCTGAAAGGCTATATTTCCTCATCTGACATGATCTCCTTGAGTCCAAAATATCAGGCATAGTAAAATGTTAATCAACCCATTAATATCGGGTTCAAAGGGTTTAAGACAAATATCAAATAACCACACTGCCCAAACATTTTCACGTTACAGAAACTTATGACTAAATTACATCTGAAATAAAAACGACCGAGGAAGTTACTCCATAAGTCCAATGAATATAGGAGTTGGTTAAGTTGGTTTTTTATGGCATGTTAAAACTGGTTAAATTACTTTATGCCAAAGTCGGTTTAACAATTAGGGTTTTTAATTCCAACAAAAACCATCCATGTACCTAGATGTAAACATCTAGGTACACTGAAGGTTGGTGTTGGAATAACATCCACTTAAGGTTAGGTATAGACATAATACAAATCTACTTTTTATCAAATTAACTCAATATAACTATAGAGTATACTTAAAAGCGCAAATCAAATATCAATATTTCTTTCTAAATTGGCTACTAAAGTAATGAAATTTTAAATTCTTGCCTATCTCAAATTCAAAATTCAATAAATTTCTGTATAAAATAAATCATTTTGTTTTGCTTTTAACAATGTTATATACCAGGTTCAGGGATCAATTAAATTCAGCAGTATATTACAGGTACATTATTGATCTTAAAGGAAATGATTTGATTTGTTTTACAGCACATCAACTCCTGATGAGTTATTTAGTGCCAATATCATTGTTTTATTTTTTTTTCTTCTTTTGTAAGATATAAGAAGTTAGTTAAAATGAAATAATTGTTTTTTGTTGTTGTTTTTTTTTTTGCATAGTGCCCATGTATAAGTGCATACAGGTTTTTAAAGTTATAATTTATAGAATAGTTTGACTTCTTTTAAGAAGTTTAAGTTTTTTTTTAATATTTGTATTTTCAAAGAGGTCATTAAGATTATTTGCTTTGTAGCAGTTTTGGCATGTAGGGGCCAGGTCGATACAGTCTATTAAGATATATGCCTATTAGCAAGCTGTGCATTCAGAAAGATCATCATTCTTTTAGGAGAATAATGAGTGGGTGATGTTGGTGTGGCCTATTCTAATTCTTGATTGTATGACATCTTCTTTCTAAGAGAGTCTGATATTTTGATGCCATTCCCAGAGAATTGATTTTTATTAAATTTTGTTTCTTATTTGGGAATATTTAAAATGAATGTGTTGATGGCTACTTTAAAGCCTGTATGAGGTACTCTTGAATATATAATGTTTATTTTTGAGGAGTTGTTTTTGCCACCTTTCTGTTTCCAAAGATTCCAATGTGGCTAGTGGTCCAACAGAAGATGATATTTTGTTACATAAAGAGTTTATTTTGTTTATTAAGGGGCTGGTCATGTTCTTTTTTTAGTAAGGTGTGGACACAGACCAGGTTCATTTTCTGTAAAAATGTCTTAGGCTAACTCCATTGCTAGAGCTTCAGCACTGATCAGACAGTCGTTATTTTGGGGGTCGTCGGTGTATTTTTGTATAAAGTGTTATGGATTCCTTCTATGAAAATTGATGGGTTAGTTAGGGTATTTTGTGAGGTTTAATAAGACTGGGAGGTTTTTTGTAGCCAAGAAGGGATTTCTAAAATCGTAGATTCATGGATGAGGGGAGTATTAATATGCAGTTTATTGATATTGTTTTCTATGCAGATGCCAAAAACTCTATTGCAGTTTTCCTTCATTTGAATTGTGTTGTGGTTGGTAAAGGTTAAATGCTCAGTTGTTTGGGCATGAATGAAGTTTTGTATCATATTTTAATGCAAGTTTGTGTCTTCTTAGTTATGTCTGTGAAGTTTCATGAGTTTCTGTGAATAGGTTTTCAGTTTGGGGAAAGTGTTGGAAGCCCTCTCTCCAACAAGTCATAGTCCTTGCTTGTGGATGGTATCAAATTCCTTCATATAGGTTTTCCTTGGAGCACCATAGATAAAACAATTTGGATCTGGTCAGTGTTTGGCAGCTACCCAATCTGTGTGGACAATTACTGTGTAATTGAATTGTTTTGTTACATTTCATCCAGGGTTGTTTTATAAGTGGTATGAAAATTAATTTACAATCAAATATGATACCTAAACATTTGTATTGTACAACTATGAGAATAACTGTCATCTAGTTTTAGTTCAGGGTTGTGATGTAGTCTTTGAAGTTGGCAGAAGTGTATGCATAAGCATTTCTTTTTTTCAAAATTTGAATCAGTTTCTATGGTCCATTTGTTTACTTTATTCAGGCAATTTTGGAGTTGGCGTTAGATTGTATGGATGTTTTAACATATTAGGAGGTTACTGATATACAAAGAGCAATCAAGCATTTAACAATGTTTATTTTGAAATTGAAGAAAGTTACAGATAAGATACTCCCTTGTGGGACACTGATTTTTTGGTTATGAATCTGTGAAGGTGTTGTTAATAAGAACATTAAAATCTTGATCTTCAAAGAAGTTGTTAATGGAAATTGGCAGTCAAATCCTAAGTTCTGCATGATCCCATGTTTCCAAGTTGTTTCATAAGCATTTTCTGATTTAAAGAACACTCATACTAAGAGGTTCTTTTTGATGAAGGCATTTCTGATGGAGGATTCCGATTGAATTAGCTGGTCAGTTGAGCTATTGATCTTAAAACCAGATTGGAAGTTTGTGATTATGTTATTGGTTTCAAGGAATCAAGTAAGCCTATTATTAATAATTATTTTCAGAGTTTTACATAAGCATCAAGTGAGGGCAACTGATCAGTAGTTTGAAGGGTTTTCTAGAGGTTGGGGGATATTGCCATTGGTTTATATATTGTTGGCAATTTAGGGAGGCATGTGGTAGGTTCATTAGGAATTCATAAGGGATTTCATCAAGATCAACTGCTGAGTTGTGATTTATTTAAGGAATCTAGTAATTCTGGTAGGCCTGGTTGTATTTTTATTTGTTATTTTAAAGTTTAGTTTGTTCTTTTCTTTATTTCTTTTCTTCATTTCTTTTAATGTTCTGGTTTGGTTTGGTTGGTTGGGTTTTACGGCATGTCAATCTCTTGGGTTATTTTATGCCGAAAACTTCTATTGGAAATTAGGTATTCAAAAATGTATAGGGGTTTATTTGCTGTAATCAAGTTTTCTGTTGAGAATTTTAATATCAAGAGAGTGAGTGGGTGATTTTGTAGGTCTATGAACTTACATCCTTGATAACTGTGTCATCTAGCGTTGTTCAGGGTTGTTTTCAAAAAGGTTTTTTTTTGGTTTTGTTTTATGGCATATCAACCTCAGTAGGTCATTTAATGCCAATAAAGTTTTGAAATAAATCAATTCTTAATGGATAATACAATTTTTTTATAAATACATTTTTCTATTTAACCCATAGATGAGACCCTAACAGGTACTACCACTCCGGGTCAGAGTGGACCGGGGAGCAATGGTGATGAAGGGGTGCTCCACATTCCCCAAACCTCCAGAAATGGAACCTCACCATCGGACAGAGTTTAATGTCATTCCCAGGACATGTAGACCCTCAGGCACCTCCTTCTAGCATCCATATGATAAAAAGGGGTTGGGCTTGCCATAATGGCAATATAGTTGAGAAAATCATATAGGTGATAGGGCTTGACGTGACCAGCCGATTGATCGGAGGGGGCCTCTCCGACCGCCCGTCTAGCCTAAGATAGGGCCAAAGTGGGGTATTGCAAGTCATGAACTGCTCATCCACCTTAAGCATCATGAGTCGCCACCCACGGCCAACAGGTGGCCCCATTGGGGGAGTCTTGCCCCTCTGCAGAGGTGCATTCTAACGCCCCAAATTCATTCTTAATGGATAATCAATTTTTTTATATAAACATTTTTATATTCAACCCATAGATGGGACCCTAACAGGTACTACCACTCCGGTAAAGACTGGACCAGGAAGCAATGGTGATGAAGGGTTGCTCCACATTCTCCGACCGCCCATCTAAACTAAGTCATGGTCTAAGCTAGGTATACCCAATTTGTCGAAAAATCCATGTTTTTACAATACAAATATACACCCACCACGTTTAAAAAAAATTTAACCAAAAATCAGGGAATTATCCAATTTTAATGAAATTTTCAGTGTTGATTTATCAATGAATGAATCTTATAATGCATCAGTTATTTTATTTCAAAACTTTCTGATTTTTTTCAGGTCACTTAACTTTGACCCCTCCCCTTATTTTTGGGGTGCAAAATATCAATGGGGTTATATATGATTGATACTAATTTCTGCATGAATAAAAAGATAAAAGAAGAAGAAAAAAATAAGGATTGAAAATCGTCTTCCGATTTTCAATCCTTATTGATTATTCATTATTAAAATGAAAATAAAAACTAAAAAATAATTTTTGGATATTTTTTTTTATTTTACTCATTTCGATAATTATTTAATCTTTATTTAATTATTTATCTTATAAAAGAAAAAAGGATACATCAATATTTGCTCTGTTTAAAAGGGGGGCGCTAATTTTCAATAGAGTTTGTGACAAAAAATTATTAGAGATTGATACTAAAGTAAAGTAGTTATTAAAAAAATATGTTTTTAGAATATAATAATATGACATTTTAAACTTAACATCATGATACTCATATCTTAAATGAATGTCATATATTAATTTATCATAGCAGAAATACCTAATTAAATTAAAAAGTTTTAAAACAAAATAACTGATGCATTATAAAATCCATTCATTGATAAATCAATACTGAAAATTTCATTAAAATCAAATAAGTGTTAAATTCATTTTGTAAACACAGATTTTACGGCAACTCTGGTGTCCAAATTAAGTCATATTTTATCAAAATTGACCGAAAAAATAGTTTTAAATGTATTAAAAATAAATTACATGTGTAATATTATTTTGCTTTTTGTACTGATGCTCATTATGTTACTACTTTTCGACTGAGACAAAAATTTGACCTTAAATAATCAATTTAATTTTAATTAGTTTTTAAAATGATAAGCAGACAAAAAAATGGGTATCCCTAGTCTAAGCAGAGTGTTGCATGTCATGGACTGCTCATCCACAAAGATTCCATCACCTGTTGCCACACTATGGCCAACAGGTGGCTCCATTGAGGAGGCGGTCTTACACCTCTGCAGAGGTGCAGTCGGTGTATTCTAAAGACCCAGCCGACAGGGCTAGGGGCGGGTTGTAAAATATCTAAATTGATGTGCCAATATAAAGCTGGGGGGGGGGGGGCGTAATTGTATAATATCTACATATATTTGCCGATAAAAAGCGAAAAAACAGCACATACATATTTGAAATTTGAATTTGTTTTGTAAAAATTCATGGTAAAAAAAAAATTAAACCTGGGGAGGGGGTAAAATATCTAAATTGATTTGGTGATGAAAAGTGGGGGTGGGGTGGGGCATTGTAAAATATCTCCATTAATTTGCCGATTTGCACGACTTGGAAAATATCTATATTTAGCTAGAATTATTTCTTATGCCGGCAATTAAAAACAGCGTAAATTAGGGCAGGATAAAACGTTAAAATGACCAATGTTACTATTCGCAGTTCCGTCCCGGCCTCCTGCCTTAAAAAAAAAACGCTAGGCGGTGATAGGTGAAAAAACAAACCCACCTATGAATGAAGTCCCTAGCTGAAGTCGCGCCTGCTGTATATGAAAAAATAATTTGTCAATTGAAGGCGTTTTTATGGATAATTTTTTTTTTTTTTAGTTTGAAGACGTTAAAAGTAAGCCATATTTTTAAAAGGTTAAAATTTTTATATTTACTTGTCGAAAAAAGACTGGAGGTGATAAAATATCGCATTAAAAAAGGAAAAAAAAAAGTGCTGTTTCTTTGGGTTTTTAAAAAAAATATTTTCAAAAATATGGCTTACTTTTAACACTAAAAAAAAAAATAATTTGTCGATAAAAACGCCTTCAATCGACAAATTATTTTTTCATATACAGCAGGCACCGCTTCAGCTAGGGACTTCATTCATAGGTGGGTTTGTTTTTTGACCTATCACCGTCTAGCGTTTTTTAAGGCAGGAGGCCAGGACGAAACTTTGCGAATAGTACCTGACCAATATTTCCAGAAGTGGGTAAGTTTTAACCTTTCTTTAACGAATACCTCATTATTGATGACAAATTCTTGTTTTGTTCATGTTCAGTGTTGTGTAAAAATAAATCAAAATATTGCTACATGATGAAAGCGAAACTTCAAAATAGCCAGTCAGAAGCATTTTTACTGTTTAATGAATATTCATGACCAGTTTGGGAAATGTTGGGTAGGTTCATTGAGCAAAAAGGAAAAAAAAAAAGAAGAAAAAAAGTGTCCTTGTTATTTTACTAGTTATATTTGTTAACGGTAACAATAACATTAATTTTGTCTCAGATAATTGAAATTTTCCAGGACAAAATTCAAAATTTTCCCAGGATTTTTGGAAAAAAAAAACACCCCTTTTTCCAGGTTTTCCAGTACTGGAAAATGTACATTTCATTTTCCAGGTTTTCCAGGACGCGTGCTAACCCTTTTATTTATATATATATATTAGCAGCGGCTACCTGGCAAAAATTAAAACATATTACAGCCGGGTTAGCTCAGTCGGTAGAGCGTTCAGCTAGAAATCACAAGGTTCGATACCGGTCCTCGCCAACCCAGCGTTATGAGTAGCACAGGGATCTGTGCAGTAAAGTAAGGAGCTGATGGTATGTGTGTCGCTCCATCTCAGATGCAAAAACAATCTCCTTGGTCTAGCGCTAGTGAAAAGAGGATAGACTCCTTCGCTGATTGGCTGATACCGACATTAGGCCTCCCCGACGACTTTCCTTACTTACAGGTGACCTAGAAAAAACAGAACCCAAATTATTCATTTTCCCATTAAACTAACCCTAAACCCCACCTCTAACCCTAACCTTAAACCCTAGTTAAAATTAACAGTTTTATTACAAAATTTAAGAGTTCTGTTTTTTCTGGGCCACCCTAAATTTTCTGACCGATTTGCAAGTTTAGCCCATCACATATAGGTAGGTTTCCCAAGGCGAAAAAGATGACTTTTAATTTGTAATTTTGATGGTGAAAAAAAAAAAAGCGACCAAATGAATGCCTATGGACTCCTGAATATGATACTATTTTTCTGATGCGTAAATGTTGCACATATTAAAGTTTTCCGTGGGTACCACCAATTTTCCCCGTGAAATTTACCCTCCCCCCCTACTATATTTAACATAATAAACCTTGCATAAAGGTTAATATTATCTTGAAATTTTTTATTCATTCGAAAGAAGAAACATTAAACAAACTCCTAATGATTTTAAAAAAAAAATTTTCGGCTTACAAAAAGAATGCAAATCATAAATGAAAAACAATGTTTACATTATCGTGAACAATAAGAAAAACAGTCGGTTTATTTACAACACGGCCAGTTTCTTTATTGATATCATTTTTTAATATGTAAGTCTGTATTTATGGTTCTTTTAGTAAAATTCTTTGCCATTGAGACTTATAAAATCTTCTGCTATAATTATCTAGACTCTTATCTTTATTGAAAAAAAGTAAAAATCGTTTTTGCCGGTTCATTTTTTCATATTACATAAAATAATATAGGTGGTAGTAGACCTCATAAAAAATATTTCCCCTAATATATTTTAGAAAAAAACTATTTCAGACATATATTCATCCAAAGGTAAGTAATTATAGAAATTTTCTTGAAAATTGAACCATTAATTTATATTTCATAGAATTTAAAAAAAAAAACCTTAGTTATAACTTGTTTTTGGCTACGTTAAATTTCAATTGATTTAACGGTGAAAAAATGTAAACCCACGGAAAACTTTAATATGTGCAACATTTACGCATCAGAAAAATAGTATGATATTCAGGAGTCCATAGGCATTCATTTGGCCGCTTTTTTTCCCCCACCATCAAAATTACAAATTAAATAAAAAAACTAGAGCCTTTTTGGCGTTTGGGCCCGTAGCCTATAGGGGGTAGTAGACCTCATAAAAAAATATTTCCCCTAATATACTTTAGAAAAAAACTATTTCAGACATATATTCATCCAAAGGTAAGTAATTATGGAAGTTTTCATGAAAATTGGACCATTAATTTATTTTTCATAGAATTTTTAAAAAAACCTTAGTTATAACTTGTTTTTGGCTACATTAAATTTCAATTGATTTAACGGTGAAAAAATGTAAACATTGTTTTTCGTTTATAATTTGCATTATTTCTGTAAGCCGAAAAAATTTTTTTAAAAATCATTAGGTGTTTGTTTAATGCTTCTACTTTCGAGTGAATAAAAAAATTTTAAGATAATATTAACCTTTATGCAAGTTTTATTATGTTAAATATAGTAGGGGGGGGAGGGTAAATTTCACGGGGAAAATTGGTGGTACCCACGGAAAATTTTAATATGTGCAACATTTACGCATCAGAAAAATAGTATGATATTCAGGAGTCCATAGGCATTCATTTGCCGCTTTTTTTCCCCCACAAAATTACAAATTAAATCAAAAACTAGAGACTTTTTGACTTTAGCCTAATAATGATATAGTAAGAAATTTTAATTAATGATTAACTATATTTTTTAAATAAAATATAAATGACACGATTTGCTCAATTTCAATTTCAATTTGCTGCTGTTGTTGTATTTATAGAGACCTGATTCTAATCTTAACTCATTGCTATTTGGATTATCTTGGACGTCGGACTTACAAAGAATACTATAACACCGGATTCTTATTGGCTTGCTTACTTATTCACTATATCTGGAACTAAGGATGGCGGTCAGATACTCAACAGAAAAAGAAAAAAGAATTAAATAAAGTTATCAAATTTATGTAATTCGATAAATAATCTTATAACATTATTAATTCAAAAATGTAGTCGATCGAATGTCAAATTATTATAGTAAAGTATACAAATTTGATAACAATTTGAGTTTTCAGGTATTTCCGTGAAATGTATTAGGTAATCTAATGGTATTATCTCTTATTTGTATTTCTAATATTAAAATAAATAACACGATTATGAAAAATAACAAAAAGGTTTTGTTTACAATTGACGAACAACGGGAATTTATAAAACAAAGTTGAGTTGTCGTTAAGTGTTTTCGTTTGATTTGTTATTTAATTCGCTTTAAAAATAATTCAATGTATGAAAAGACATACTAATTACATATTTAGAAAGATCTTTTTTCTAACGAAATAAATATTTTAAAGATAGAAACAGAAATATGCGATAAATAAGATTTGATTTTATGTTAAAATTTAAGTATGGAAAAATGATACTACGAATTCTAGGCTGACTGAAGCAAAATCTAATTTTTTTAACTCGCTGTAAAAAATAATTCCATTGATAAAAACTCAATCAAATTACATATCTAGAGAGATTATTTCATTCTCTTTCGAACCATATTGATATCTTAAAGAAGATTGAACCGTAAATAGGCGAGAAAAAAGAATTTTTTTTTTTTTTTTTTTTCTGGAAATTCAGAATAAAAAAATTATTATACATATCAGCTCTCTGAAGCCTTTTTTTTTTTTTTTTTTAAAACTCGCTGTAAAAAATAATTCAATTAATAAAAATGCATAAAAATTGCATATTCAGAAAGATTATATTATTTTCTTTTCAATGATATTAATATTTTAAAGATTGGACCAAGGATAGGTGATAAATTCCTAGCAGAATGGCTTAGACTGCAAAATTTATTCGCTAAAATGATACATTTCTGCTGTAAATCACTATAAATCGCTGTAAAAAAAAAGTCAGCCAGCGGACAATATTTTATTATCAGCAGGTTCTGGTATATGGACAGTTCTGCAAATTGGGTGATTTTGGCTTAATTAATTAATTATATCCCTTAATTAGTAAAAATCAATAACCAAATTTGACGTGTTTCTTAGAAGGATATTAATCTATATGCAAGATTTAAAATCTGAATGGCTTCTCTTTTCTGTGTTATAGATCGACACGTACATACCAAAAACTTACTCTTATATATATAGATATATATGGGATTTGTTTAACTTCATGTGTATTAATAAATTGGTAGAAATAATTTTCATTAATTTCATGTGTATTAATTGGTAGTGACCACTCATCTAGCCCAAGTAAGGGCTGAAGTAGAGTGTTGCATGTCACAGGACTGCTTAGTGCCTGGGCCACAGACAACTCAGCCACTACAATTTTATCCTCAGGCTTTACAGGTCACTACCCTTGGCCCATTGGAGAGGTCTTACTCAACTACAGAGGTACAGTTGGCATATTCTCAAGGTGAACCCATGGTATCCAACTTCTGTTAGGAATTAACCAAGAAGAAAATACTTCCAGTATTCACATATTACTGAAGGACTGCTTACTATATTTTTGTTGGTCTAATGATAATTATTATTATGTCATAAGTGTTGATGAGATTTTTTCTTAAATAAGCCAACAAATAATACCAATAATTTCAGAATAAATAAATCATAAAGCTATAGTTTAATGCTCTTTATGAACATAAAATATCTAGTTAGCAAAGAATGTTTATTTATTGTTATTTGTTAGAAACCTGCATACAAAATGTTAATATATCCTTAGCTATATCCCACAGGGTGATGTTAAAGAAAAAATAATTATGGAAAAGGTCAATGTTAGTGAAATAGCTACACAACAAAAGGTTATAAAAAGTGGTAAGTTAAAAGCATCATCCTCATCACTCTGTTATATAAGAGTTTGTATTGAAAACAGCTGGAGGGAGAGACTCACCGTGGTGGTATAATCATCCAGACTTATACTGTCACTATCATTACCTAGAGAATGGGTCTGCTCGATGATGTTGCTCATTGGTGAGTCAATATCCTTAAAAAAACAAAAAAAACAAGGATATTTGCAAAAGAAGAATATTTACATGACTAGTCACTGCACTCATCTCTGCCACCAACAGCAGCACATCTTTGTTAGTAGGGAGAATACAAACAAAAATATATATATACACAAAATGAAAAAAAAAATGTTTTTTAAAGTCATATACATGATTATAATTTTCATGACTTACATTATTTAAAACTTCTGACAATATTAAGACCATCTTGAGATAGTAAGAAAGAAACATTATATACATAGTTTAACCTTACATTGTTTTCTAATATGGTTAACATACAATTGCACACATCCCTATTGTCAAATATGAGAAAGTGATTTTGTCTATATTTTTTATCATCTTATTGCTTTGAAGATCCTCTTTCTTATCATGTAGTCTTAGTTCATGATATATTTTATATTAAATCATGTATAATAATGAGCAGTATGATTTTTTATATTTTTTCTAACTTCTGTTCACATTAAAGTAAACATATATATAAAACTAATTCAAATATCCAACTTTGAAGTAAAAGCAAGTAACACAACTATTGGCATTATCCATTCTGCTGCTTCAAAACAAAAAGGATGAAATTAACTGTTCCCTTTTTATCAATAGTAATCTCCCAGTGGTTCCCAGTTGTTTTTTTTTTTATTTGAAGTTATTCTTATTTAATCACGTTAGTTATATAGAGCTGTGTAAATGGAGTTCAGAACTGTTTGAATTATACAAATATCCCCAGTAGTTCAAAAGTTCGGAGAATTTAAAGCCCCGAAATTGGGGGTACAAAAGTGGACAGGATTTTGTTTGAAAAAATAGTCAAATTGAAAACCAGAAATTTAGTAATTTCTTCACCATTTCTTTATTTTTGATAAAACTTTGCATTCTTATGTAAAATTGTATGTTCTTTCTGATTCTGCACTTGAATTTTATGCATCTCCATTATTTGGGGAATAAAAAGTAGGGATATCAAGATTTATTTTTTTTTAAGTTTACCACAAGATTATTGAACATTTTCATTTTAATACGGCATATATACACATATATAGTATTAAATTATATAAATAACATCACTTTGAACTTTAAAATACCTTTTTAAATATCTGCTATGTTGTATTACATACAAGAAATAGAATAAGTCTATATAGTTTTATTTAACAAAGTCTGCATGTAGCATGTACAACTTTGTTTAAAAATAATACCATTTTAACTAGCCATAAAAAATAATGCAAATAACACATAAAAGTTACATATTTAGAAAGATTATTTTCTTTTCTTTCCAACTATATAAATATTTTAAAAATTGAACCAGAAATAAGCAATGAATTACTATTTAAACTTTATGGTCTGGATAAACGATGCCTAGCTGAGAGTTGTTTACGTTACGGAACAGCAAAGCAAATCCCTGACGGTATACAATCGTTTTTATTTTACACATTATATATGAAAATAATTCTAAGGATGTCTCCAATTAGGCATATAATGCTTTGTTTTTTGCTTATCTTATATTTTTTGAATATATTGCTTTTAACTTTGGTCTATTGTGGTTTCACTCCCAAAGGTTGGAAAAGAAAATATTTCTTCTTGGAGTATCTCCTATTCAAGTGTAAAATTTCAAGAATATTCATAAAGATTAACCACTTTGATTCTACAAAAAAATAACACAGAAAATTTGACCGTGGAACAAAATTTGTATATAGCGTTTTTGGCCGCTTGAAGCCAAAATACTGTTTTAATTCGCTGTAAAATAATAATTTAATGGATAAAAACACATAAAAGTTACATATTTTGAACGATTATTTCATTTTCTTTCCAACCATATAATTATTTTAAAGATTAGATCAAGAATAATCAAGAAATTGAAAATTAAAGCTATTGTGATTGGAAAAATAACGAGTGCTGGGCGTTTGATTACATATAAAAAACGACTAAATTTTAAGTTTTTTCCCCATAAATTTAAACTTTGACACAAAAGCCTAACGGTTAACCATCATGTAAATATCACAATTTATATATCAAAATAATCCTGAGGGTATATAGTATCAAGGACATAGTGCTTTTTTTTTTTTGCTTAGCTTATATTTTTTAAAGGAACTTGCGTCAACTTTCATTGGTAGTGGTTTCGCTTCCAAAGGTTGAAGAAGAAAAAAACAACCTACACGATATAGTATAAAGTGTCTACTAATTAAGTGTTCAATTTCAAGAATATTGATAAAGATTATACGGTTTTAAATCACTGTAAAAATAATTCAATAGATAAAAACCCATGGAAATTATATATTTAGAAAGATTATTTTATTTTCTTTCCAACCATATAAATATTTTAAAGATTGGTTCAGAAAGTTATTATAATAGCAGTACAAGTTATCTTTTTCAAGATCAATGTAAGAAAAAATGCTTCAATTCAAGGTTATCGTCATAGCCTTGATTTACACAAATTACACCTTATTTTCCTTAATTATTTCCTTTATTTTCTTCATATCAACTTAAGTTATCCATAAAAATGCTTAAGTAACCTTTCAATTGTTTAGACGTTGCTTATATTTCAAAAATACTTTCTTATAAATTTCATTTGTACAATGACAAGTTACCTAAAATAGACTGTTTTATTTTCACACTGGTTTTAAGATCTTCATCAAAATGAGAGAAAAAAAAGTTAATTCAAAGAATTTTAAAAGTTTTCCAGTTTTTATTCATAATACATTTTGCCGCCATTATTCCATATAAATATGAATGTATTCATTTTTCTCAGTGAATGTTTGAAAAGCCAACAAATTTTTGATTGATTTTGTTGTTTTAATCCTTCCTTTTCTTTTTCTTTTAATATAAACATATATGTCTCGGTGTTTATTAGCCTCTAGATTCTCCACTCCATAAAAACATGTATGATCATTTACGAAAAATTTGAAGGTATTTACAATTGTTCACTCTGTGACGGGTACTCTACCGATGGAGCTAAACCTGTCTTTTGACCTGTTCGGCTGGCTGGGAAATAAATATACATTACTTTTAATAACTTATGTATGGAAATAAGGTAAATATTCGTTATTAACTTTTACATCTTCAGTTAAATGCTTGAACAGTATTTCTGTATTTTTATTTTATTTTTCTGTGAAATAAATGTCATATTTATTCCCTACCTCCCTTCACCTCACCTCACCTTGACCTCTCACGGGATAGAATTTCCACCTTCTCTAAAAAGACCCCTAGGGGTTGCTTTCTTTGTGCTAAAATGGAAGGGGACAAGCAGACTTTTACTAAGTTAAAATTTAAATGTCGAAGTACCCCAAATTTTTTTTTTCTTCCATTTCTTCTTGAACAACAGTTCAAGGCAGAGTAACCTACATGCTATACGGTCGCTTTCATTTTTCAAGAACACTAATAGTAGTAAGTTTGGGGTACTTACTACTCGCATAAATCCCCAAATGGGTTAAAAGGGGCTCCTTACCCTTGGTTGGCAAACCATCAAAGTCAAGAAAAAGTTCGACACAAAACCTTTGCTGCCTTCAAAGGAAAGGCTAAGGGAGTAAACCCCGAAAACAAATCAGGAGCCAGAGTCCCTGAGGTGTTGTGATGCTGAAATCCAGTATTACCAATCAAATCCTGTGACATTACTGTTGCCAAACTGCATTGGTACCTTACCTTTCCTTTGGATCACAGCGGCAGTGTGGAGAGGGGGGATTTGCTGCATGGGCAACAACTTATCCTCCATATGAACCCATCCAGGCTATGTAGTTCAAATTTAAAAAAAAAAAAAAATTAGACACTACTTTATCGTCTCTTGTAGATGGAAGGCTGCCAACCATACGGTCGCTTAACACCTGAAACCATGGGTAGCAGTGTGGTGGATGTGAGACACAGTGGATGAACCCAACATGAGCCAACGGTGTATCTCACAAGATGCTGGGCAGATGAGCCCAAAACGGGCCAGGATCAAACAGTTTGGGCAGGAAACTACTGCTCCTCATATCTAAGTCTGGCGTCTATTGATTAGTTAACAAAACAGCCACCAAAAGATATTGATGACATCGAGCCAACCAAATCTAAGATAGCACACAAAATATTAAATCATACAGCATCGCCCGTCCCGCTGATTCTGGTGCGCGTCCATGAGTTCAAGCTATGGCCCGTTGGTTGAGAAGTGAGCTACAGTGCCCCAACAACATCACACACACACACAAACTGCATCACACCCAGTACTAATGCCATAGCTCTGAACACAATATCTAAAAAGACAACCACAGAACCTAGACATAAAACACACCTACTAAGGTGTAAACAAACTTTAAACTTAGCAGCATTTGATATCAGAACACTAAAAATGATAAACCAACTACCTGAGTTAACGGCATCTGCAGCTGATAAAAATATAAACATAATCTGCATACAAGAGCGTAGATTTGATCATAGCAAATTAGAATTAAAATATCATGAAACAGGTAATGGATGGATGATTGTAACGGCATCTGCATGGAAAAACTCCACAAATGCCACCATAGAAGGTGTAGGAATGCTCCTCAGCCCTCGAGCTCTAAGATCATTAAACAGTATAGAAAAAAATTTAACCAAGAATTATAAGCACTATGTTTAATGGGAATCCCTGCATGACAGTAGCCTTGTGCTATAGCCCCACTAATGTCAGCGAAGAAACTGACATCGCAAAGTTCTACAATGAGCTATCCTCCTGATGTAGACAGATTCCCAAACACAATGTCCTGATCATTGGGGGTGACATGAATGTGCAGATAGGCAAAAATGAGAACAATAGATACTGCTTACATCCCAAATAGAAACGGTGAACTTGTAGCCAAGTTATCTTTTGAGAACAGGCTTGTATGTTTAAACACCAAACATAAAAAAGAAAAAGGCAAACTATGGACCTACACATACCCATATAATACAAAAGCCCAATTAGATTATATCCTAATAAATAAAAATGGATAAATAGTTCAATGAACTGCAAAGCATACTCCTCTTTTGAAGGAGTATCCTCCGATCACAGAATAGTCACAGTTAAATTATGACTAAGTCTACGTAGAAACAAAAGGCAAACCAGTCAATCTGTACGATACGACTGGTCATCACTTGCCAACAGTAATATATGCGATCACTACTCTGTAGCAGTAAGAAATAAATTCAATATCCTCTAGGAGACATCTGAAAATTCCACTCCAAACGAGGAATATGAAAACTTTGTCAGTGCCCACCTAGAAGCAGCAGCTGAGTGAGTACCTACCAAACTAAGAGCCAAACACTCTGTTCCCTTGGAGACAGACGCACTTAGAAAAAAGAGAAACAATATCAAAAAAGCAGCCCAACGTAATAAAACAAACCCAACTAACACCAATCTACACAACCTTAAGAAAGACCAGATAAAACTAACCAAAACATATAAAAAAGAACAAATAGAATACATCCAAGTAGAAATAATATCAGACAATCGGTGAAAACAGTAAATGAAATTAGTGGTAGTACCTCTCGATGATGATGAGATATCTCAATAGAGATTTCCTAGTCTTATAAATAAATCAAATAGTGAATCAAGACAATTTATAGAGGGTGATAAAAGCAATGGCCAACCTTGAGTAGATTGTTACATATTTCACCAATATATCATATCAGACAAATATATCTCATTGTATTGCAGCAGGTGATTAATCTGTATTTAATGCACCTACAGGTATAATGTTCTCAAAAATTTTCAACTACATCTGTCACTATATTTTACCTTAGGGTTATGTAATACTACTAAAAATTGATTAACATAGTAAGAGCTATCTATGGGTTAAGTTTAAGGAGTAACCAGTTTTTTGATAATGAGTTTTATTTGTCTTTTTAAAACTATTTTGTCAATTACAGACATCATCAAAATAACTGTAACCATAAGCAACAAAACAATTGTAAAAAAAAACCTTTTTCTCTTACAGTGATCTTATAGTTACTTAAACATTTTTTCTTCATCAATATAAGTAGACTTAAGTAGATATAAATTATTACAAAATTACCTAATTACTTAAGTGATTTGTAAATTTTTTTAACCAATGCATCATTGTAGTTAAAGGGAAAAATCAATTGATTTTTACATGCAAAGTAAATTATTATATATAAAATAAAAGTATTTTCGTTTTAGATTTTTCTTGAAAATTGTCAAAACAAATAAAAAGTAGAAAATGAGTAAAGAGAAAATACAATTTTTCAAGATAACATTTGGAAAAAAATCAATACCTGTCAGGTAACAAACGTGTTTTTATTTTGTAATTATTGTCATTGCTCCAATCCATATACATTTTTGAAATATCAATTAATAACCTTTATTCATAAGCAATTCATTAACATATAAATTATGCTAAAATTAATTAATTAATCTTAATTAAAGAATATACAAATAGTATCAGCATTACTTCAATCCAGAAAACTTTTTTTTAATTTTCATTAAGTCTTATCTGCTTTACAACAGAAAAATGTACTTCAGTTGTTTAGATTTTACTGGTGATACCACAAACCTACAGCAATTTTTCTAATTTCTACGAAATATTGTGCATAACAAACTAATTTAGATTTATATAATGTCCTATCCAGTTGACTGATTATTGATGATAGGGAACAATTAAAAGAATAAAAATAAGCAATTCAGAGATCGTTCCATCATCTGCACCTGTAAAAGTTAATTCCCCAACAGAAAGAACACAGCTAACTGCTATCATTTGAACCCTTACAGAGCTGTTTGCTAATTAGGTGACTCTTTCAATGAATTTACTCTATACTAAATTTAAGCCAATGTATAACTCCAATTCACTTTAATTTTCCCAATATTTGTTAAAATGGATACTTTTGAAAGTATATTGCCACTATATACAACAAACTCATTATCAACTCTACATGATGTGAGCAGGGTTCCCACTCATTTTAGAAAATCATTTTCCAGGACATTTCTTAAATTTTCCAGGACAACACTTGTTCACGGCAATTTCATAATTTACCATTATGTTTAATACCGACACATTTAGCCAGTTTAATTCTTACCTTTTTGATGATGCAGGGTTAATGAAGTATCTTGGGCTCATTATAGGTGATACCTACATCTACATTATCAATTAACTATACAAGGTGTCCACAAAGTCGGACTTTAACATTATTATATTCTTTAAAGTGTACGCAGACTTTATAGATACCCTATACAATAAAATTGTCTGGCTTCCTGTTTTTGCTTTTGAATGATATATCAAGATAAAAAATCATACATTAAAAATTACTTTGAAAGTTAATAAAATTATATCAGATTACAACCATTTGTTTTACGGATTTTTATAGTAATTATATTTCACTTTTCAAATACAGAATATCGGTCAGCGAGTGAAGCTAGCTAAGAAAACAGCATAACTAGATTTTGTCCCCTGTCAACACCAAATAAATCTTCGGGCCTTGTGCCCAGGTTCACAGTAGTATCACTGTTGCCACTCTTTTTTGTAAATAAATTCCTGCAGCAGATTTTATGAGGGTGTTGGTTGCAATGGAGTCAACAACCAAATAGACTACAGAATAATTACGAATGATAAAATGAAAAAAAAAAAAAAAAATATGCAGAACAGTTATTGAATTATTTACTTTATAACACTATTTTGAATAACGTAACATTGTTTGTTTTATTTATAATTTAAAAAATGAACAGTAAATAAACATTAGCAGCACGGACAGATTTTCTGCATGAATCTGAATTAATAATAAAATATCAACATTAGTTAAAAAACAAAAACAAATAGATGAGTAAAACTATATCTAATAAGTTTATAATGCTAATAATAATTTAAGATAATCATGCTCATGAATTAAATTTGAAATATCATAATTAAAAACGTTGAGTTTATACATTGAATATTAAAATTTCATGAATGCTAAAGAATCTATCAAATTGCAACATAAAAACATGCATTTTCAAAGTAATAAGTCAAAATTATAAATTATGATATTTACAATCAATATTTATATTAAAATTGAAATAAATTATGATGAATATTTACATTAAAAAAAACTTTTTGACTAAGGAATGCATAAAAAAAAATCCATTTTAAGGAGCTTCGAAAAAACATATCATACCTCTTTAAATGCAGCGTTCATTCAATTCAATTCAAATTATATATTGTATTTTATCGAACCAAGTCATCAGGGGAGATAACTTTTTTTAATACATTTGGTGATCCATACACAAAAATAAAATTGTCAGTAATAATTTTTTTTAAATATATAAAAATCTCGGAAAATATGCTTTACAAAATTGTTCTAGGGCTTCAATATCAAATTTAACATGGATGATTCCAGACATTTTTAAATTCACTATTAAATTTTTAGGTAAATAAAAATAAGCCAACGGAATAAGAAAAAAACATTTTCTTTGCATCAATTTAAAGAAAAATATTGTTTTTAAAACTACGAAAAAACAAAAAAAACATGCTACAAAAATTATTTTTTGAGTTTTAAGAAAATAAATTTTAAATTTTCAAATCACTTTTTTGGGGAATTGAATTTTTATTTTCTACAGGATTTGATCTCTCTAGAAATGTAAAAATTAGGGACCAGAAAAAAAAAATTTTTTTTTTTTTTTCAAATGAACAAAGATCAAATCCTCACCGACATTCTGAATTGATAGATAACTTCTTTTTTTTCAAATAGAGTGAATTAAAATTGAAATAAATTACGATGAATATTTGAATTAAAAAAAAACTTTTTTATTACTTCCCTTTGCAATATCTGTGCATACATATACTTGTGTGAACAAAGCGCAAGTTAGAAAAATAAAAAAAAAAGATAAAAATTGGTTTATATCATATTTATATATAGGTTTATATCTATTTACGTTGTCATATTATATGGCATTGTGTTTAGTAGAAATTCAATTGAAATTTGTAAAAATTCATAAGGGGGGTGGGGGGTAAAATATCTAAACTGATGTGCTGATTAAAAGTGGGGGGAAGGGGTATTGTATAATATCTATATGTAAGCCGATAAAAGGCGAGAAACACAGCATGGTACATATTTGAAATTTGAAGTTATGTTTTGTAAAAATTCATCGAAAAAAAAAAAAAATTAAACAAAAGGGGGTTTAAATATCTAAATTGATTTGCCATTAAAAAGCGGAGGGGCTGAGGAGCATTGTAAAATATCTTCATTAATTTGCTGATAAAAAGCGAGAACATGAATCGGAAAATATCTGTTTTGCCAGAATATGTAAAAACATAGTGTAAATTAGCACCAGAGTCCAGGACAACAAAACATTAATATTACCAATATTTACAGAAGTGGGGGAGTACACTATTTACATTATAAAAAGGACACTTACTTCAACTCTTAACGTTATGTACCACCTCAATCCGCCCGGCAGGAAGTCATCCTTAAACCCCCTTAGACCGCCCCAAATAATACCCTTGTTTAAATTTACTTTTAAATCTATTTATAACTCTTCAATCTAAGTGAAATAATTTGGGTATTCTCCCCCTTACATTCATATCTGGTTTTCCGTAATTCTTTCTCTTTTTAGCCACATGTTGAATGAGTTAGACAACTTTTTTCAGTGTGTTTTTACTGAAAATTTTTCACAAAAATGGCAGCTTTTGAGGATAACTAGGACAAATTATTTGATAACATTATCAATGAATTAATTGCTGATAAAACTCTAGGTTTGGGAGATGATAACCAGAGCGATATATCTATATCTTCTGTACACACGAGTGATTTGTCAGATTTTGAGGACTTATCTGACGAAGAAATTATTACTACGGAATGGAGTGACACTGTTATTGATAATACTCCAGAACATTTCAATAGTTTTGTTGGCCCTAAAATACCTTTAGGACTGGATGCCAAGCCCGTTGAATATTTTTTTCAACTTTTTCCTGTAATGTAGATAGAAGACATAGTCTATCAAACAAACTTTTATGCAGAACAGTCTGGTGCAGTTACATTTGTACACACGTGTGTTCCCAAAATTTGAGCGTATTTAGGCATGCTTTCTTTAATGGAAATCGTGCCACTTCCAAATTACTGGTGTTATTGGAGTAAAACACCTGGACAAAGAAACTGTGTTATCTCTGAAATAATGTGCAGGAATTGTTTTGAGCAGATAACAAAGTATTTTCACCTAAATGACAGCTCACAGAATCTTCCACGGACCCACCCGGAACATGATAAGCTCCATAAAGTCAGACCGATACTGGATAACACGATGAGGCAATTTTCATCCCATTATGAACCTCACAAAACAGGTATAAAAAATTGTAAATTTAATAAAAGTGGGGAAATGACAAAAATGCAGAAGGGTAAACTGACTATCACTTGGTGTGAAAAAAATGACAGGTGAGTATTTTGACGACTGTAAACTGGACTGGCAACACTACTGTTACAAGAATTGCAAAACGAGGTGCCCCTGAAACAACCAATCCAAAACCAATTACAATACTGGACTATACGGAACATTATAACGGAGTTGATTAAAATGATTAACTTCGTTCCTATTATGGTATTTCTTGTAAAGCAAGAAAGTGGTGGAAGTATTTGTTTTGTATTTTTTTTTTAGATGTAACTGCTATCAATGCATACATTTTATGCTGTGATGCTCCTGGAGGACCCCGCAAAAAGCCCTTACCCCACCTGGATTTCCAGTTAGAACCGGTTACTGGACTTATCAATAATTATAGTTCCAGGAAGACACAAGCCCCCATGGTAATTAATCTGCCCTTGATAAAGAAGCCAACTCAGCATGTGCTGAGTAAAATTAATTCAAAGAAAGGAAAAAGGAACTGCGTTGTATGCAAGAACATCAGCCGGGCAAAAAATTCAGAGTTCGTGGGAGTGCAACAATTGCAGTGTTGCATTGTGCAAAGAGAGGGGGTGTTTTGGGAAATTTCACAATTTCCAACAATAATTAAAAAGGTAATTTTTAAAAAAAAAAAAAAAACATTTTTCAATTTTTTATTTTTTATTCACCTGACCTACCTGAGGCTAATGCAGAAAGTTTAAAGGCTAAAAGTCGGTTGATATAAAACGAATGAATGTTTTATACAAATGCTGTCATATACATATATATTGTCATTCTTGTGAAGACTGCACAAGATAAGAGAATTTACTCAACAAAGTCAGTTTAAATCTTAAAAATGTTGATTTAGTTAGGAATAATAATTTGGTGGGTAATCTCAAGACTAATTCCTAGGAATTATCATAGCAACTGACAGATAAGTCTGGCACAAGACCATTTATACAATAACAAAAATATTATCAGGTGCCTCACCAATCAGGAAACTGGGGTGGAGACTTGTTGCCCCCCCTCCTTCAAGATGTGTAACCCAAGGCCATGATTTCGATTGGCTGTCCAATCAAATGCAACCGCATGGGTTGGTTTTTGTACGCCTCCTGATGTTTACACTGTAGGGCCATTGGTCCAGCGTTTCTATTGGCTGGCCAATCAGAGCCCTGGATTCAGGGGTTTGGAACCCATAAAAGAGGTCCCAAAAGGGTTCTTGACCAGATCGGACAGCTGGTTCTTGACCAGATTGATAGCTCAGTCTCACAGCCCTTGTCACCCTCTTTGCTCTGTCATCTTGCTACTCAAAGTCCTGAATTTGAATCAGAACTCAACATATATAGCCAGTCAGTCCACAAAATTCCGACTTCACTTCAACTTCGACATCGATACCCCTTTGTGGTTGTACATGATTTTTATCACCATATAACTAATAAAGGTCTTTTATTATTAAAAATGCGTCCGTTGTAATTGTGGAACAACATTGGTGAATTTGGTCACTTTCAGGTACAGCCCAAAACAAGCATATTGGTACATTTGGTGCCTTCCCACAAGACGGCATAGTATTACATTTGTTGCCGCGACCACAGTAGTATTACATTTGGTTCCCATAAGAAGGGTAGTATTACATGGGGTTATATATAATTGATACTAATTTCTACATGAATAAAAAGACAAAAGATGGAAGGTTTGAATAGAAAAAAATAAGGATGCTCAGGTAGTAAATAAGTACCGAAAATCGGAAAATAAAATTAAAATAATAATTAAAAAACGATTTTTGGACTTTTTTTTTTTACTCATTTCGATAATTATCTAATCTTTATTTAATTATTTATCTTATAAAGGAAAAAGTATACATCAATATTTGCTCTTGGGGGGGGGGGCTAATTTTCAATAGAGTTTGTGACAAAAAATTATTAGAGATTGATACTAAAGTAAAGTAGTTATTAAAAAAATATGTTTTTAGAATATAATAATATGACATTTCAAACTTAACATCATGATACTCATATCTTAAATGAATTTTATATATTAATTTATCATAGCAGAAATACCTAATTAAATTAAAAAGTTTTAAAATAAAATAACTGATCCATTATAAAATCCATTCATTGATAAATCAATACTGAAAATTTCATTAAAATCAGATAATTCCCGGATTTTTGGTAATTTTTTTTTTTCAATCATTTTGTAAACACGGATTTTACGGCAACTCCAGTGGCTTTATTAAGTCATACTTTATAAAAATTGACCAAAAAATAGTTTTAAATGTATTAAAAATAAATTACATGTGTAATATTTTGCTTTTTGTACTGATGTTACTACTTTTCGACTGAGACAAAAATTTGACCATAAATAATCAATTTAATTTTAATTAGTTTTTAAAATGAAAAGTAGACAAAAAATAGGTATCCTTAGTCTAAGCAGAGTGTTACATGTCATGGACTGCTCATCCACAAAGATTCCATCCTTAAGCATCACGGGTCGCCACACTATGGCCAACAGGTGGCCCAATTGCAGTCGGTGTATTCTAAAGACCCAGCCGACAGGGCTAAGGGAAGGGTTATAAAATATCTAAATTGATGTGCCAATATAAAGCTGGGGGGGGGGGTAATTGTAGAATATCTACATATATTTGCCAATAAAAAGCGAAAAAACACAGCACGTACATATTTGAAATTTGAATTTGTTTTGTAAAAATTCATGGATTCATGGTAAAAAAAAATTAAACCTGGCGAGGGGGTAAAATATCTAAATTGATTTGCCGATGAAAAGCGGGGTTGGGTCGGGCATTGTAAAATATCTCCATTAATTTGCCGATAAAATGTAAAAAACATGATTCGGAAAATATCTATATTTGGCTAGAATTATGTCTTAAGCCGGAAATTAAAAACAGCGTAAATTAGGGCAGGAATCCGGGATGACAAAATGTTAAAATGACCAATGGTACTATTCGCAGAATTCCTTCCCGGCCTCCTGCCTTAAAAAACGCTAAGCGGTGATAGGTGATAGGTGAAAAAACAAACCCACCTATAAATGAAGTCCCTAGCTGAAGTGGTGCCTGATGTATATGAAAAAATAATTTGTCAATTGAAGGCATTTTTATGGATATTTTATTTTTTTTTAGTTTGAAGACGTTAAAAATATGGCTTACTTTTGTAAGCCATATTTTTAAAAAGGTTAAAATATTTACATTTACTTGTCAAAAAAAGACTGTAGGTGATAAAATATCGCTGTTTTTTTTGGTTTTTTTTCTTTTTTAAACAAATATTTTCAAAAATATGGCTTACTTTTAACACCTTCAAAACACTAAAAAAAAATAATCATTTGTCGATAAAAACGCCTTCAATCGACAAATTATTTTTTCATATACAGCAGGCACCGCTTCAGCTAGGGACTTCATTCATAGGTGGGTTTGTTTTTTTACCTATCACCGCAGGAGACCGGGATAGAACTTTGCGAATAGTACCTAACCAATATTTCCAGGTGTGGGTGGGGGTAAAAAAGAACAATTTCCTCGTATATTCCTTTAATTTTATGTCCGTGTTTTTGCAATTAAAGGTTAGTTTTAAAGGCTCGTTTTACAATTTAGGAATAAATTGGATCCTCATTTTATGACCGTAATTTTGTTTTTTCGTCGACGATGATTAAAATCTGATGTTTTTATTTTAGAGTACCAAAGCCAAAAAGAAAAGAAAGAAAAGAAATAACAACAACAAAAGAAAATCTTCAACTTTTTACTCGTAAATTCCTACCATAAAATTAGGCTTGGGCATTTTATGGTAGGAATTTATGAGTAAAAAGTTAAAGTGTAAAAATGAACCCCATCTTTAAAATTCTTACAAAATAAAGACTTTTAGAATATATACATTGAAGTGAATATTAAAATAAATAAATAAAATATATTTAGTATTGTAAAATAACGGGTGCAAAAAAAATAAAACATTTATTGCAAAAACACGGACATAAAATGAGGGTTCAGTTTATTTTATGGTAGGAATATACAAGGAAATTGTTCTTTTTTTACCTGGATGGGGAGTATTATCACCGTAAAAAGAACTTTAACTGAGTTGAAATTGACATTTGATGTCCCTGAAAATTTTGTTCAAGCACCGCTTGCTTCAAGACTTGCTAGGAAGGTGTGTTCCCCAACCCCACCCGTCAACATGACTAAAGACAGTAACACTGCCAATCTCTACATTGTTGACAGTCGCTTGATCCCAACCCCCACATCCGACAAACTACCGAGACTAAAATGGTTATCAACTTTTGTCTTAGGAAATTTTTTTACTTTCGAGTGTTTCCAAAAATGTTTAACAAACTTTTTTTGAATGAACATTAATTTTATTTAATTCTTAAATGTATTTTTTTTTAAATTGTTCATTTTCAGTCAAAATTTTGCGTGTGTGCATACAAGTACACAAAATTATTTTTAAATGTTCTAAATTTTACGAGGTAGAGGGGGAGTTTTGTTAAACGTAATTTATTTTTTAACCTTTCTTTAACGAATACCTCATTATCTTTAGTCTGATGACAAATTCTTGTTCAGTGTCATATAAAAATAAATCAAAATATTGCTACATGATGAAAGCGAAACTTCAAAATAGCCAATCAGAAGCATTCTTACTGTTTAATGAATATTTATGACCATTTTGGGAAATGTTGGGTAGGTTCATTGAGCAAAAACAAAACAAAAAATAAAAAAGAGTCCTTGTTATTTTATTAGTTATATTTGTTAGCGGTAACAATAACATTAATTTTGTCTCAGATAATTGAAATTTTCCAGGACAAAATTCAAATTTTTTCCAGGATTTAAAAAAAACAAACCCTTTTTCAAGGTTTTCCAGTACTGGAAAATATACATTAGGTTTCCAAGGATGCGTGGGAACCCTGTTACCTGATATGAAAGTGATGCTTGTTGGAAAACCCTGAAAATTTTGGTGATTGGTACAATTTCAATTGCAAAAACAAATTATTTAGTAACAAAACTATATTTTTGGATGTGTATTTGCACCACACTGCGAAAAGATTTTTTTGATAAATTTGTTACGCCATCCCACCCTGTGAACATAACTAAAAACAATAACACCCTGACTCACTACATTGTTGACATGGTCAGTTACCACCCAACCAACCACCGAGAATAAAATGGAACCAACGTCTGTCTTAGGAAAATTATCACTTTTAAGTGCTTCCAAAAATGTTTAAGAAAAAACTTTCTTGAATGAAAATTAATTTTATGCAATTCTTGTTAGTATTACATTACTGCATAATTAAAAAAAAAAAAAAATCGTTGCTTATTCTATACAAGTACTGAACATTCTTTCACTCACAATTCTAAATGAGTGCTACTCTCACTCTTAAAAAAAAAAAATTTTAACTCATTTCTTCAAATAAACTTCATCTGATCATTTTACTCAAACTTTCTTCTAAATAATGCTATTTGTGACCATAAAATTAAAATTATGTCAATCAATTGAATTGACATAATCTTAATTTTACGGTCACAAATAGCATTATTTGA
This sequence comes from Doryteuthis pealeii, assembly GCA_023376005.1. Taxonomy (NCBI): domain Eukaryota; kingdom Metazoa; phylum Mollusca; class Cephalopoda; order Myopsida; family Loliginidae; genus Doryteuthis; species Doryteuthis pealeii. The sequence continues at coordinate 49,909,269 of CM042153.1, forward strand.
TGGAGATTTTTTTTTTTACGTCGCATTTCGCTGGAAACTATTTGACTAATTTACAGACAAAATGTTCCCTTTAAACAAATTTTAAACCGTGCTAAAATACTTTTTCCTAAAAATTAAACCATTTTAATCGATTAAACACAGCTGAACATGATTATAAAGAAAATGTTCTAAATTTTACAAAGGTGGGGAGCAATTTAAATTCATAATCAAATAAAGAAATTTCAAAACATTATTAAAAAAAACAAAAAATACACTGTCCTTGTTATTTTACTAGTTATATTTGTTAACATTTATTTTGTTTTAGATAATTCAAATTTTCCAGGACATTTTCCAGGTTTTCCAGGATACGTGGGAACCCTGTGAGAGTTTTGAACTGAGTAAACAAAACATTTTCTGTCTGGCATAGTGGATCAGAGCCAATAACATGATCAAATTGACTAATGATTAAACAGGGCAAAGGAAGTTGGGTTCATGTCTTACACCAGAGTTTTCTCTTACTTTTATAAAGGGTGGAGGGTTGAAGGTTGTCATCTATTTCTTGAACAGCACCCACTTAAAATTTAGAAAATAAATTAAGGTTCTTTTTGTTTTTGTTTTTTTACTATCATGATCTATAGTGCTTAATCAATAGAAAAATCAAATTATTTAAAAAAGAAAAAAAGATTATGAATATTTTAGGTTGCAATGCTTCACTTCACTTCACCATAAACTCATTCATGTTTTGTTTTTTTATATGACCTACCCAAAAATATACACCTAAATAAATTGAATATTTAAAAAATATTTTTCTGTGTACAAAAAATATACACTTTCTATAGTGAGAAAATCTATTTTCTATTTTAAAAAGAAAAAAAATGTGAAAAAGCCATTTTCAATTTTGGGTTCATTTTTAATACATAGAATAGATACCAGATTTCTATGTAAAAAGAAAAAAGATTTCAATACTCAAAACTGTAATTTAACCTATGAGTAATTCAATGTCAAATCATCCAGAAAAAAGTAAAATTGTCCTTCAATTTTTATGAATTTTTTTCCAGGTGTGAAACTATGTAAACATTAGACAATCCCTAGAATCTGAGTGTCCAATTCCAAAAATTGGCGGAATTACGTCGATTCTTAGCTCTTCAAATTTGAGGAGGGATGTGAAAAAAGGCGACTTTTTGTCATCCACTTTTGTTTGTAAAATAAGTTCTAGAACTTACCTACTACTAAAAATTAATTTATATAGACATTTTGGCCCAAGGAATCCAAAAATGCTATCAAAAAAGTTTTAAAGTCAACCAATTTTAAGTCATTGATCATTTCTGATTTTTTTATAGCAAGATCAATATTCCAATGGGGCATCTACTACAATTTTCTTTTTTTCTATTATTATTTCACATATATTGAACATTATTTGTACCAAAAAGATAGTTTGATATTTGCTCAGAAGTGAAACAGCAGTTAAAATTTTGCAAATCAGAAATCATTAATAACTTAAAATGGGTTAACTTTAAGACTTTTTTTACTGCATTTTTGGATTCCTTGGTCTACGAAACCAATATTTAGGAGTATAGAAGCTCTAGAAATCATTTTACAGGCAAAAATAGATTACAAAAAGTCGATTTTTAGAATCAACATAACTCCGCCAAATAATATTCAAAAGACTTCACACACAACTATCGTTTTGTAACGACACAAAACTTGGAAGAGACGATTAAGGATCTCCCAAAAGACTCTAAAAAGAACTTCGTGAAGTAATTGAACCTGAAAAGGAAAAAAAAAGTGAACCAAGCTACACTGAAATTCGAAACCGCACGGTCACAATTTAGGCATTTCTTGTTCCGGTACATGCAGTCCGTGTACCAATGAAGGGATCCACATCCAGAGCAAGGATTAGGGGGCAAATCGTCGTGTCTCTTCTTAGGTGAAGAAGGAGTAACTTGTTTTTTGTGGGGAGGTCTGAATTTGTTTCTATCGCGCAATTTCCTAATGTGCAAGATTTACGCCACTTTAGAAATACGAGAAAAATCGTAGCAGCTCTGCAAAAGAGAACTTTTTTTTATAAGAACTCGTCAGTCCAAATAAGCAAAAAGCCGTTTTTTGTTCAAGGATCTAATTAGCAGGAAAAAAAAAATAACACTTGCTGAGAAAAAAAGTAAGTTGTACAAAAAAAAAAAAAAATTTTTTTTCTGGATTCATAACAGAATTTTTTATTCAGTTTCTCTCTCTCAAACCTTTATTTGGTTCGTTTTTTTGTTACATATTACTAAAATGGCGGATTTTAAGGCACAAATGGTAGAAATAATTAAATACCAACAACAGCAACAAATTGATCTGCAACAGCAGCAAGTTGAGCTACAGAAAACATTTCAAGAAAGACAGTTACAGACTGAACAAAAATTGATTGAAATACAAAAATCTCAATTAGAACAGCAGACGTTACTAATGAAAGCAATAACTGATAGGGGCCAAAACACAGACAACGAGAACGCGTTTACACAATGCTATCTGGACAGCGATAGAAACTTTTACTTACACACCAGATGAAGATATAAGTTTTAAATCGTATTACAGATGATACGAGGACTTATATACCACAGACTGTGCTACGCCTTCTGTTACGCAAACTGGGTACGACTGAGCGCACCAGATTTCTTGACTATATTTTGCCTCGAAAGACCAGCGAATTATCGTTTTCATTCCATAAACGTTGGAAGTGCATGAACTTAATTCAAAAGGAAAGCGATTATACAACCTTTGCGTCAACAGTTAATAAACATTGTGACGATTTTAAGCTGTCTGAATTAAGCGCTGACAATTTTAAGTGTCTAATTTATTGCCAGGGTTTAGTATCAGCGAAAGACGCTGAAATTAGGCGAAGGGTATTAAATAAGCTGGAAAACGAGCCAACCTTGACCCTGCAACAATTGGCAGAAGACTCGCAAAGATTTGTCAGTCTAAAACAAGACTCTAAAAATATTGAACAGTCTGCTATAGGGCACATTAGAAAATTGCGTGATAATAGAAACAAATTCAGACCTCCCCACAAAAAACAAGTGACTCCTTCTTCACCTAAGAAGAGACACGACGATTTGCCCCCTAATCCTTGCTCTGGATGTGGATCCCTTCATTGGTACACAGACTGCATGTACCGGAACAAGAAATGCCTAAATTGTGACCGTGTCGGGCACAAGGCCTCTCACTGCAGGAAAAACAAATCCGGAAGAAGCAGCATAAAAACGACAAAGTCAGTCGAGCAAGAGGGCCGTAACATAAGAAAATATGTACTGGTACAAATTTTAGGCAGAAACATAAAACTCCAATTAGATTCTGGGTTGGACTTAACGATTATCAACGCCTATACTTGGAAAAAGCTTGGTAAACCGACAATGTTAAGAACCAAAAAAATAGCCAGATCTGTCACGGGGGGAAAATCGAATTCGAAGGTGAAATTATCACCAATGTAACTTTAAACGAGCAAACCCAGAAATTAAAAATGTTTGTTCTAAAAAATACAAACAATTTATTTGGCACAGACGCTATGCAAAAATTTGAGTTGTGGAATTCATCCATTAACACTTTTTGCCAGGAAATAAAAAATTCAACGGCAGAGTCAGAAAAATTAATAGAAGAATTGAAAAAAACTTTTCCTGATGTTTTTTCTGATTGTCTTGGTTGTTGTACTAAAATGACTGCTAAACTCACATTACAGGATAATATCCAACCAGTATTTAAGAAGAAAAGAAATGTGCCATTTGCCTCATTAGAACAGATCAACAAAGAGCTGGATAGACTGGAGAAGACCGGCATTCTTTCAAAAATTGAATATAACTCGTGCAGCCCACGAGTTATATTCAATCCAGTCTACTGTCTATGTAAAAAATAAATCTAAAGAAATCCGCGTTCGCGCCGATTTCTCCATGGTGCTCAACACTGCCCTTAAAAATTACCACTACCCTCTCCCAGGGCCAAATGAAATATTTACAAAAATGAGTGGGGGAAAGATTTTTTCAAGAATCGACCTCAGTGACACTTATCTACAAATACCCGTTGAAGAAGAAAGCTCCAAACTGCTTTGTATTAATACCCATTGGGGATTATATAAGTTTGAACGGTTGGCATTTGGGATCAAGGTCACCCCAGCAATATTTCAGCAAGTTATGGATACGATGCTGGGCGGACTCGATTTTTCAATCACCTACTTGGACGACATTTTAATAAAAAGTCAAGATATGGAGCAACACAAACAACATGTCCACCAAGTTTTCAAAAAGATTCAGGACTACGGATTCAAACTAAAAGAATCTAAGTGCGATTTCTTCATGGACAAAATAAAATACCTCGGGCACATAATCGACAAAGAGGGAAGACGGCCAGATCCAGAGCGGTCTTTAGCCATTAAAGAAATGCCGGCTCCACAAAATGTTTCGTCACTACAAAGTTTTTTAGGACTTGCTAATTACTATCATACTTTTATTCATAATATGCATGATTTACGTGCCCCGCTAAATGAACTGTTAAAAAAAGACAAGGCCTGGGAATGGACTCCCGAATGCCATAGAGCATTCGAAAAAATCAAAGAAATATTGACATCGGACTTGTTTCTCACACACTTCAACCCAGACCTAGAGATTATTGTTGCCAGCGACGCCAGCTCATATGGCATCGGAGCATGCATTTTACACAAAATGCCGGACGGGTCACATAAACCCATAGCCCACGCTTCAAGAACCCTTCTTCCAGAGGAGAGAAATTATTCCCAAATTGAAAAGGAGTCACTCGGGATAATATTTGCAGTAACCAAGTTCCACCATTACATTCACGGTCGACACTTCAGATTACAGACAGACCATAAGCCCTTACTTACCATCTTCAGCTTAAAAAAGGGTCTGCCTACACACACGGCGAATAGACTGCAAAGATGGGGGATGATCCTTCTAAATTATAATTTCAACATGGAATTTCTCCCATCTTAGAAACTCTGTCACACAGATGGACTCTCTAGATTGATACCCAAACAGAGTGACCCCCTGGAAGACACCATGATTGCTTCCCTTCAAACTGAAAGGGATTTAAAAACTTCGCTGTGCAACACGATAAGGGAACTCCCAGTAACTCTTGACGAGATAAAACGGGAGGCAGTGAACGATGAATTCATAATACAGATGAAGGAAAAGCTAGCACAAAAAGACCAACAAAGTCCAGATGCCTTCTCCATATGCGATGAGGTACTGCTATACAGCGAACGAGTGGTCGTCCCAGCTACGCTACAAAAAAGGATCCTGAAGGATTTTCATATGGGTCATCCTGGCATTACTAGGATGAAAAGTTTAATGCGGAGCTACGTTTATTGGCAAAACATGGACAAGAACATAGAGTGCATGGTGAAAGAATGCAGGGGTTGTGCTTTAGCAGCTAAGGCTCCCCCAATAAAATTCAGTCCTTAGCCTAAAACAGACCGCCCATGGGCACGTATTCAAGTCGACTTTGTGGAACCACTGGAGGGTTATTATTATTTAATAGTGGCTGATAGTTTCTCGAAATGGCCGGAAGTATTTCAATGCAACTACTGAAATGACCACAAGCGCGCTACACGAACTGTTCGCTTGCTTCGGCGTTGTAGACTGTTTAGTGTCGGACAATGCCACACAATTCACGTGCGGAGACTTCAAAGAATTCTGTGATACGTTTCAAATCGATCACATAACCATCCCTCCGTACCACCCAAGGTCCAACGGTCAAGCTGAACGCTTTGTGGACACACTAAAGAGAGCCCTGAAGAAGGCCAAAGGTACACCTACTGAAAAAGCGCTTCAGCAGTTCCTGCAGGTGTACAGGATTACGCCGAACGAAAATACACCTTCGTCATTATCTCCGGCCGAGGTACTGCTCCCGAGACAGACAAAACCAGGAAGATCTACTAGGGTGCCAAAGAAGCGGTACCTCCCTGGTAAGAAAATATACTTCCAGGTGTTCCGTAACAACAAGTCTTTCTGGGAGTTGGAAAAGATACAGAAGAGGATCGGCAATATGGTTTATATTGTCGATGGTCCCAAGTTTTCCCATAAGAGACACTTAAATCAATTGAGAAAGCGATTGACGGAGGATATTAACGGAGGTAATGGATGTCATATATGACACATTTACCTTACCTACCCCACAAGCAGCCCCTCAACAATGCCATTCTTCAAGGAAACAAAGAACGACGGAGTTTATCAACATAAACCCCAAGAGAAAAAGATACTAAAACTCCTGTGGAGTGAAATCTTAGGAGAGGGGTGTTATAGGTGATACACCCTATAAGACTAATGGAATGCGCCGACAGGTTACTATAAGTAAATCTGACAATTGTGGCTTAGCAGTAAGCCAATGCGAGTATGCCAATAACTCTGTTCGTCGGACGTAATTTCCACATCTCTCTATTGTATTTGTCTACTTTCTGTTAATACATTTTTCTACATTTGTTACCCGTCGTTTTGTTCTTATTTGACTCCTTAAAACCTCACAACAGTTATCTAATCACGTTAGTTATACAGAGCTTTGTAAATGGAGTTCAGAACTGTTTGAATTATGAAAATATCCCCAGTGGTTCAAAAGTTATGAGAATTTAAAACCCCAAAATTGGGGGTACAAAAGTGGACATGATTTTGTTAAAAAAAATGTCAAATCAGTTTACCACAAGATTATTCAACATTTTCATTTTAATATGATTTGTCCACAAAACGTTCAGCTTGACCATTGGACCTCGGGTGGTACGGAGGGATGGTTATGTGATCGATTTGAAACGTATCACAGAATATATACACATATATAGTATCTATTATCATACTAAAGCTAAGTTTATCAACCTTCGCCAGCTAAAGGATTTTTTTCTATTTATGTTATGGACACAATATTTATACTTAGATATTCCTTGGTTTTAGCACTACCCAGTGTTTGAAAAAAATTCAGTTTAATTGGTTTTAATTAGGTGTAATTAGCAATTAAGTCAACAACCGACCAATCCCTGTCTAAATTAAACCTGACTCTCTTCCACTCTCCCTCTATATAGAGTTAATGTGAGTAGTCGAGTTATACGGAGTGGGAGTGCCCACTGCCAGTAAAAATCAGCATGCAAACACCCTCCCAGCACCTCCTAACTCTAGGTAGATTTGCCCCTCCCTTTCTCCAGACCACAGAGAAATTTTGGTTTGTTTTAATAAAACAAAACAAAAGTATCTTTTTACGGCATGATTTCAATTTTAGTGGAGCATAAATTTTACGAAATTGAAATCATGCTTTAAAATAGATTTTTTTAAATTACTTTAATTATTAATTCATAGAGTATTAAACTTACTTTAAAAAATATTTCATGTTGGGTAAAAAAAATAGTTATATATTTAAATATTATGGAATTCAAATGAGCAAACATTGACAACCCCCACTGTTTAAGTGAAAGTTTTCTTCGGGCTTAAAAGTTTGTTTTAGTTAAAACTAAAACAAACTAGACTGACTTCTGATTTAGGTCAGTAAAATTAAAACAAAGTTTTTTGCTGGTACCAAATGATAGTTTAACTGCAGTCTATGAATTAACATTTTGCGAATTTGGTTACGGTTTTAGGGGATTAAGGTTGTTTTTAATTACGTATTGCTTAAAAAAATAAACAACAAAAAACACATATTACTATACATTTAATGTTGAAAAATATTTTTTAAACTAAGTTTAATTGAAATTATACATTGCTATATTAACACAAACAACTGTCTCGATAATAGATTCAATAATTAATTTCAATGGTTAATTAAATGTATAGTAATTTAACCTTAATCCCCTAAAACCGTAACCTAATTCGCAAAATGTTAATTCATAGAATGTAGGACTGACTTCTGACTTAGGTTGGAAAATTAAAACAGAAAATTAAAAAAAAAAAAAACTCTGTCTTTAGTCTTTTTATTTATGCAGAAAATAGTATCAATCAAATATATACCACTCCGATATTACAGTCTGAATAATACAAATAATTGTAAACTTTGCGGAGTTCCGTCATGGCCTCTTGCCTCAAAACATGCTTGCCGGTGACTGCTGAAAAAACAACAAAAAAAAAAAAAAAAATACCAGCTACGATTGAAGTCTGTAGCGGAAGCGGCGTGAAAAACAAAAACAACTAGGGTTTAGGATTTAGGATTTGGGGTTGGGGTTTAGGTTTAGTTTAATGGAAAATAAATAAATAATTTGGGCTCTGTTTTTTCTGAGTCACCCTGTATACAGGATGACCCAGAAAAAACAGAACTTTGTAATAAAACAGTTAATTTTAACTAGGGGGGGTTTAGGGTTAGGGTTGGGTCTTCAGTGGAAAATGCCCTAAGTTAATTCTTTTTTTTTTTTTTCAAGTGATACCGCTTCGGATGCAGGAAGCCAGGACGGAACTCTGCAAAGATTACCATTATTTGTATTATTCAGACTATTGTCCTTGTCTTCATTCTTATCTGTACAAAGTTTCAGCTGATGTGCCCTCCGGCCTTCTTCAGGTATTTCTTGTCAGACTCAGGAACATTCTTGTAATTGGGAGCCACCACGGAACTTTAAACCCAACCCTTTATTAGGTCCACGGGGGTATCCTGTTATCATTCCACTAACCATAGCTGAGGTACAGGTGTTAAGCTGTGTTAATTATTATTCTATGTTACTGCTGTCCCTGACCAGGATTGAACCTGCAGTCTAGAGATAACTGGCATTTAGAACTGTCTTAATCTAACTCCTTTATCTACTAGGATATGTGTTCAATTGGACAATCCAGTGTGAATTTTTTCAATTGCAAAAGTTACAATTTATTTTGTAAAAATGGATTTTAAGTAGCCTCTTGGCAGGCATCTTGATCAAAATGGACGAAGAAAACGTTTTAAATATATCAAAAATAAATTATATGTGTAATATTATTTTGCTTTTTTACTGATGCTCATTATAATACTGCATGTATATACATGTATAGTATTAATTCAAATAAATAACATCACTTTGAAGAAAAATAAAACATTTATTACAAAAACACAGACATAAAATGGGGGTTCAGTTTATTTTATGGTAGGAATTTACAAGGAAAAAGTTAAGGATTACTGACTTTAAAATAAGTTCAGGAAAAAAAATAGTAATTTCGTTGTTGCAGAAATTTCCATAAAATACGATAATTATCAAAATTTTTTACATGTGAATCTTAAAATTCTCATGCCAAAAATTAATGTTAAATATTGGGTAAAACTTGCAAATCATACTCAAAATCCCATGATATTACGGCTAAATTCTGATCAAAATTCCATTATATTACAGGGTGACACAGAAAGAAAAAAAAACAGAACCCACATTATTTATTTTCCCATTAAACTAACCCTAAACCCCCCTAGTTAAAATTAATAGTTTTCTTACAAAATTTGTGGGTTCTGTTTTTCCTGGGTTATAGTTTGTTTTGAAATGTACGATTGAAAAGTACATTGTACGTTTACGAATTTTGCACAGGTTGATTTTCCAAACGTAAATATATGTATAGTGTATACATATATATATAATATTAATTTAAATATGTAACATCACTTTGAATGTAAAAATACATTTCTAAATGCTTATGTTGAATTACATAAAAGAAATAGATTATCTATTTACATGTTTTCACACAAACCTGGTTTGTTTACATTTTTCGTAATTTCAAGTTTTTTTTTTTCCAAAATTGAAACAGACGTATAAAATAATTCAATTATTAAAAACACATAAAAGTTAAATATTTAGAAACATTGTTATTTTATTTTAAAATATATTATAAAATTTGATATATTAAATATTTTAAAAATTGGACGAGAAATAAGCGAATTTAAACTTTGTGTGCATAAACAATTCTTAGCTGATGAAACACGCCTGCTTAACTGTCGGACAAATAAATTTGAGATTTTTTTTCAAAATACAAATTTTTGAATAAAAAGCCGAAGAACTTAACATTCTTCAAATTTTACAATTTTTATATCAAAATAATTCTGAAACTTTGTAATATCATGGACAGAGTGCATCTTTTTTGTTTATTTTGAACAAATAGTCTTGGAGTTTGCACTATTGTAATTTTACTTCCACGGGTCCTAGAAACAAAAAAAAAAAAGCTCCCTTTTGTACTTCCAGGTGTCTTCTAATTGAATGCAAAATTTCAAGAATATTGATAAAGATTAGCCACTTAGATTTTCCAAAGAAATGTAGAGTGTAAAATGTATTCTCGGAAAAAAATTCCTATCACACATTTTCGTTTTTTTTAAAGCAAAATACGTTTTTAACTCTCTGTAAAAAAATATTCAATTAATAAAAACACATACAAATTACATATTTAGAGAGATTATTTTATTTTATTTTCAACCATATGAATATTTTTAAGATTGAACAATAAATATACGAGAAATTGTGATTTTAAATCAATACGGTCCTATTTATGACATCAGTTGACAGGCTGTTTTTACAACCAAAAGTCACGTAAATTCGAGGTTTTTCTTCAAAATCAAAACTTTCGGATCAAATCCCGAAGCACTTCGCAATCTTTAAATTTCACAAATTTTATAGGAAAATAATTTTGAAAGCCTCTAAAATTACAGACCATGTGCGTCTTTTTTGCGTCTTTCATATTTTTTAAGCAAATAACCTTTAACTTTGCCCTCTCATATTTTTATTTCCACAAAAAAACAAAAAAAAATACCCCGTTTGTACTTCCAGGTGTCTTCTATTTGAGTGCAAAATTTCAAGAATATTGATAAAGATTACCTACTTTGATTTTGAAAAACAAAACAGCGTGTAAAATTTATCCTTAAAAAAAACAGTCATATTTTTATTTTCAGCTGTTCGACCGAAAATACGGTTTTAATTCACTATAAAAAATAATTCAAATAATGAAAACCGATAAAAGTTACATATTTAGAAAGATTACTCTATTCTCTTTCCATCCATATAAATCTTTTTAAGATTGGTTAAGAAATACTCGAGAAATTGCAAATTGAACTGATTAAGGTCGCAAATTTGAAAATGTCAGCGTTTTTCAGCTAAATGCTTGTAATGCTAATCGACAAGATGACCGCCACGTGGCAAACACCATTCTAGTACTGTGAATTTGGAGGCACGTGACAAGACCTGCTATACAAGTTATATCAGCCTTGGGTATCGTGAATACAACAGATACCGCTATGTTACTTATATCATTTTGGTACTGTGAAAATACCACAACGTTACATATATCGCTTTGGTGCCGTTTGAAAGGAAAGTTAAAACAAGGACTTGGAACGACCTGCTTACCACGAACACAACAAAAAAATAATAAGAAAAAAAAACAAATGAACCACTAAAGACATCAGTCAGAATTGTACGAGAAATTAATTAAAAAAAAACAAAGAAAAACAGGAGAGAGGGAGGAAAGGAAATAGAAGAGAAAAACAACAACAACAGCGAACATTTGAAGAAGAAAAGAGCGTAAAAGAAAAACAGAGAAAGGC
>CM042153.1:49933237-49949925 GCA_023376005.1 Doryteuthis pealeii
CACATATATATAATATATATATACTCACATTATATATATATATATATATACTCACATACTCACATATATATATATATATATATACTCACATATATATATATATATATATATAATATATACTCACATATATATATATATATATATATAACTCATATATATATATATATATATATACTCACATATATATATATATATTATATATATATACTCACATATATATATATATATATATATACTCACATATATATATATATATATATATATATACTCACATATATATATATATATATACTCACATATATATGAATTATAATTATATATACTCACATATATATATATATATATATATACTCACATATATATATATATATATATATATACTCACTTATATATATATATATATATAATATATATACTCAATATATTATATATATACTCACACATATATATATATTTATATATATATATACTCACAAACATATATATATATATATACTCATCTCTCTCCATATATAGTACTAAATACTCACATATATATATATATAATATATAATAATTACTCACATATATATATATATATTTATATATATACTCACATATATATATATATATATTTATACTCACATATATATATATATACTACTCACATATTAATATATATACTCACATATATATATATATATATACAACACACAACATATATATACACATATATATACAGCCACACACATATATATACACATATATATATTTAACACACACACATATATAAACACACATAATATATATATATATATATATATATTATATATATTAACACACATATATAATACACACACACATATATATACAGCACACATATATATTATACACACACATATATATATATATACACACATATATAATAGTCCATCACACCATATATATATATACACACACACATATATATATTAATACCAAACACCATATTATATACACACACAGCACATATATTATATACCACATAATATATATAGTATACACACACACATGAATATATACACACACACACATATATATAGTATATATACACACATATATATATATATAAAGTATAACACACACATATAAATATATAACACACACACACAATATAAGTATATATAATACACACACACGTTCATATATATATACAGACACACACACACACACAACATATATAGTATAATCACCCTTTACACACACTATATTAGTTAATATCTACACACACATATATATAATACACACGACACACACACTATTATTATATTATAACACACACATATATATGATATATTACAACCACACAACCAACACATATAATATACAACACACACACACACATATATATATACACACACACACACATATATGATATATATAGCACACACACATATATATTATACAACACACAACACATATATATATATACACACATTATATATATACACACAACATATATATAGTTCACACACACACATATAGTATTAATATAATACACATATATATATATACACACACAGCAACATATATTACCATATATATATCACACTATATATAATACACACAATATATACACACAACACACACATATATATATACACATATAATACTGGTATCGAGCTCTACACACACAACACATATATATTATATATATACCACAATACTAATATACACACACAATAGATAATATATGTAACACCACACACAATATATATACACATATATATAAACATATATATATATGTATATCACACACTAATATATAACACACACACACTATATATAATATAATATTATATAATATATGTATACACACCATATAATATTATTACACACACATATATATATATATTTATATATATATATATGTAATACACCCACATATATATATATATATACACACACACACATATAATATAATATATAATACAGGCACACCATATATATATATATATACACACACACACACAACACATAATTATACACACACACACACACATAATATATAACGACACACATATATATATAAATATTATATATACACACCACACATCATATATATACCACACAAACATATATTATATATATATACTACACAACACACCACATATTATATACTATATACACACACACAACACATATATATATATGTGTGTGTATATAATATACTATTATATATACACACACACAATAATATATATACACACACATATATATATATACAACACACAATCATAAATATATATACACACAACACATATAATATATACACACCACATATAATATATATACACACACCACATATATAATACACCACACACATATATATATATACAACAACACACAACATATTAATATATATATTATTAATATATATATAAATAACACACACATATATATACCACCACATATAATATATATGTTACACACACACACATAAATAATATATAATACAACATATATATATACACATATATAATATATAACACACCATAATATACATTATATACAGCACGCACACATATATATATATATTATATACACACCACACACATAAACACACACCACCATATATACCACACACAAACATATATATTTATACACACAACACAAACATAATATATACACACAAACATATATAATATATATATATACACACACAACATATATATATATATTAACTCCACACACATATATATTACAGTATACATCACACACACATATATATATATATATACACGCACACACACATATAGATATATATATATATATATATACACAAGTACACACATATAGCTATTTAACACACACAAATATATATATTATAGTATATGGTACACACCACACAGTATATATATTACTCACCAAATTCAATATAATATATATATATACCACACACATATATATATATACACACACACATATATATATAACATCACACATATATATATATATAATACACACACATATATATATAATACATCAAACTATATTATATACTATATAACACACATATAAATATAATGACACACACACATATATATATTATACACACAGAACGACATAATATAGTATATTATATATATACACAATATAATATATATTATATATAATATATGATACACACAACACATATATATATATGATGATATATACACACGACATATATAGCATTATAATATACACACACATATATATATATATACACAGCACAGATATATATATATATATATATACACACCAATATACATATATATAACATCCCACATATATATTATATATATACACACACATATATATATTATACACACACATAATATATATATATATACACACATATATAATATTTACACACACACATATATATATATATACACACACACATATATATATATACCACATATATATATAACACACATATATATATATAGTATATAACACACTATATATATATATATATATGATTACACGACACATATATATATGTATATATATACACCACACACAATATATATATAGTATATGCTTCAGCAGTTTCTTATCTTTACACACACACAATATGATAATTACACACACACATATATATATATATATATACACAACCATATATAATTATATTATACACATCACACATATATATACACAACACATATATATATATATAAATACCACACATATATATATATATATACACACACACACACACATATTAATATATTATATATAATACAGCACATATATACACACACACATTAATATTATATATCACACACATATATATATTATAATATCACACACCACACCATATAAATAATATATATATAATATATACAACACACACATATTATATATATATACACCACACATATAGTATATATATATACACCATATATATATATATAAACACATTATATATTATTATAAACACCATATATATATATATATATATAAACACATATAATATATATATATATAATACAACATATATATATATATATATATAACACATATATATATATATATATATAAACACATATATATATATATATATATAAACCAATATATATATATATATATATAACACATATATATATATATATAACACACATATATATTATATATACACACACAATATATATATATTATATACCCATATATATTATACAACACATATATATATACACACATATATATATATATATATAACACAGCAACAGCACATATATATATAATACACACATATATATATACACACACCACATATAATATATATACACACACACACACTATATATAATACACAACACACACACACATATTGGTTATATCATATAATATATATAAGTGTATGCACAACACCAACACATATAGTATAATATATCACACACACATATATATATGGCACTCACACATATATATACACACGCACAATATATATAATATACACCAGCACAACATATATATATATACCACCATATATATACACACCACACACATATATATACACACACACATATATATATATACCAAAAAAAACCACACACATATATTATATATACACACACATACACATATATATATATATATATACACACATAATATATATATATATACACACACATACACATATATAGTATATATATATAAAGTATACACACACCACACACACATATAATATATATATATATAACTTACACACACACATAATATATATTAATTTAACACACAACAACAAAAAATATATATATATTATAGCACACACACATATAATATAATAATATTACGAACACATCACATATATATATATATATATATACAACACACACATATAATACCATCACCACATGATATATATATCACACACAACACACACATTATATATAATATCACACATATAATATATATACATATATATACACACACATATACTATCAACACACACACCACATCATGGAAGCGCTAAAAATTAATTTCCGATAAAGGCAGTTTACGTTATGCCAATACCGCAGTCATCTCACGTCTGGGGCTTAGCTAACGTCTGACCTAAGCAAAAGCCTGTGGGAAAAACTGCTAGCCTAAAACAATATTCTCACGGGATGTGCGAAGATGATCTAAGAAAGCTACACGTGGAGACAACATATTGAAGTTCCTCGAGATGTTGCGGAGGCGTCAAAGATAGGTTGTGAAGACTGGCAAATAAATACTGATAATAACATCAAACAAAGCAATACATTTTGTTAAAAAGAAGGGAAACATTTTGAAATTTTCGCGTAAAAAATAGGCACGTGTCATCTATATTTGACGGCTCCGCGAGCTGGCGCATTGCATGCGACTTGGAACATCAGCTCCGTTTTCCAACTGAAAATAAACCTTAAACGGCCCAGCGTCCGATATTGTCATTTGGTCCCTGCTAACAAAGAAAGTTTTATCAATAGTTGACAGTTTCCAATTTGAAGAAATCTGGATTGGGCCCAATCAGCGGAAGTTGGAAAAATATGAAGACCACGTGAACAATGCTCAGAAAACGGGATGGATAACGGAGTATTCCCTTGGATGATAGCCGAGAGGTAAAACTGTCCCCGACTGCTGCTGAAAAACGATCGGATTTCTAACCGGTTGTATGTAGCTACACAAAAATGTTCTGCCATACTTGAAGAGATTTAATAATGTCAAAACACGTGCCTGTATATATAATATAAAGTACTATTATATATATATATATATTGGTGAGAGAGAGAAAGTTAGGAGAGAGAAGGGGGTATTTGATTAGAAAGATTGATAGATAGAATATGAAAATAATTTGAATTGTACAAATAAACAGAATTAATATATACTAGCAAATATATGCACCCTCCGGGTGCAGTATTTAAAGTTTTTAATGTAATAAAATATTGTAATCAATCAAATTATTTTCATATTATCTATCAATTTTCTATTCAAATACCCCCTTCTCTCTTCTAACTTTCTCTCTCTCACAATATATATATATAATATACTATTAATATAATAATACAGAACACGTGTTTTGACTTATTATCTCTCAGTAGCTAGACATTTGTGAGCACATACAAACCAGGTTAGAAAATCCGATCGTTTCAGCAGCATCGGACAGTTTTACCCTTCTCGGCTATCATCACCCAGGAAATACATCCGTTATCCATCCGTTTCTGGACGCCAGTTCACAGTAGGTCTTCATATTTTTCCAACTTCCGCTGATGGCCCAATCCAGATTTTCTCAAATGGAACTGTCCAACTCAATGATAAAACTTTCTTTTGATAGCAGACCAAATGACAATATCAGGACGCTGGGCCGTTAAGGTTATTCAGTTGGAAAAACGAGCGATGTTCCAAGTCGCATGCAGATGCGCCAGCATCGCGGAGCCCGTCAGAATATAGATTGACACGTGGCCTATTTTACGCGAAAATTCAAAATGTTTCCTTCTAACAAAATGTATTGCTTTGTTGATGTTATTATCAGATTTATTTGCAGTCTCACAACCTATCTTTGACGCCTCCGCAACAATCTCGAGGACTTCATTGTGTCTCCACGTGATAGCTTCTTAGATCATACTCGCATCCCGTGAAATATGTTTGCAGGCCTAGCAGTTTTCCCACAATGCTTTGCATAGGTCAACCGTAGCTAAGCCCAGACGTGAAGATGACTGGGTATTGGCATATATCCGTAAACTGCCTTTATCAGGAAACTTAATTTTTTAGGCTCCATATGTGTGTGTGTGTCTGTGTGTATATATGTGTGTGTATATATATGTATATATAATATATGTGTGTATATATATATATGTGTGGTTGTGTTAATATAAGTGTGTGGTGTGTATATAATTATGGTGGATAATATGTGTGGTGTGTATATTGTTGTTATTATATATATATTATGTGTGTGTGTTATATATATATATATATGTGTGTGTGTATATATATATATATATGTGTGTGTGTATATAATATATAAAAAATGTGGTTATATATATATAAATTATAATGTATTGTTTTGTTTGGGTGTATTATATATATATATATAGTTGGTAGTGATATATTATATATAATAGTGTTATTGTTTGTTTGGGGGTTGGTGTTATATATAATATTATATATGTTTGTGTGTATTAATATATATTTGTGTATGTGTGTCAATTATATATATGTGTGTATAATATATGTAGTGTGTTATATATATAATATGTGTGTGTATATATGATATGTGTGTGTGTGTAATATTGTGATATATATATAGCTGTGTTGTGTATATTAATTGTGTGTGTATATATGTGTCATATGATATATGTGTGTGTGCATATATATATTATATGTGTTGTGTTTGTGCATATATATAAGTATATATATACACAATATGTGTGTGTGTGTGTGTATATATATTGTTGGTATAAATGGGTGTGTGTGTTAAATTATGTTGTGTATATAAAATAATATTGATATTAATGTGTGTGGTGTGTATATATATATATAATGTGTGTATATATATATTGATATTTGTGTTTAGTAATTAAATGTGTGTGTATATATATATATATATATAATGTGTGATATATATATATGTGTGGTATTATATTAGTATGTGTTATTATATAATATATAATGTGTTTATATATATATAATATGTTATATAATATATATATTTATAATATGTAAAGTTTATATATATATACTATATATTTGTAATGTATTTATATTATATGGGGTATTATATTGTGATATGTATAAGTTGTGTGATATATATATATATATATATCGTGTTATTATATATATATTAATTTTGTTGGTATATATATATAGTGTGTGTGTATATATATGGATATAATATATATATATGTTGTGTATGATATATATATATTATATGTGGTATTTATTTATTATATTTGATATATATATATGTGTGTAATAATATATATGTTGTGTAATATATTGTGTTGTATATATATATATAATAGTGTGTGTATATATATATATATATGTGTGTGTTATATATATGATAATGTGTATATATAATATATATATGTTGTTGTAATGATTATGTGTGTAGTATAATATATATACTATATGTGTGTGTTATATATATATTATATATGTGTGTGGTGTATATATATTATAGTTGTATATATATAATATAATTTGTGTGTATATATATATAGTGTGGTTATATTTTGTGTTGTATATATATATATATTTGGTATAGTATTGTGTGTGTATTACTATAATATATATGTGGTGGTGTATATATACTATAGTGTGTGTGTATATATATATATTTGATATATATTATTGTGTGTGTATATAATATTATTGTGTGTGTGTATATATATGATATTTTGTGTGTGTATGATATTATTATAGTGTGTGTGTGGTGTAATATATTATATTATATATATATGTTGTGATTTTAGTTGTTGTATATATATATACTATATAGTATGTTGTGTATAATATATATATTTGTGGATTATGATATTATTGTGTTTGTATATATATATATTGTTGTGTATATATATATACTGTTGTGTGTGTTATATATATATATGTTGTGTGGTGTTATATATGGTGTGGGTAATATGTTAATATGTGTGTTGGTTATATATATATATATATAGTGTGTGGATAATATTATAATATGTGTGTGGTAATATATATATATGGTATATATATGTGTTTAAAAGTGTGTGGTACTATATATATAGTTAGTGTAATTGTGTGGTATATTTATATATATATATATTATATATATTGTGTGTGTATATATATATATGTGTGTGTGTATATATATATAATATGTGTGTGTATATAATATATATATGTGGTGTGTGTAAATATATATATATATATATTGGATTATATATATGTGTTGTGTATATTATATATATATATATCATCTAAAGTGGTTGTGTGTGATATATATATATATTGTGTGTGTATATATAAAACCCACTATTATATGTGTGTGCGGGTGTATATATATATATATATATGGGTTTAATTAAATAAATATTGTTTGTGTGATATATATATGTGTGTGTGTATATATATAATATAGTGTTGGTATATATATTATATATGTGTGTGTGTATATATATATATGTGTGTGTTGTATATATATATATGATAATATATTAATTAATGTGTGTGTTAATTATATGTGGGATCATATATATAATAAAATGTGGGTAATAAGTCAATATATATGTAGTGTATATATGTGGTGTGATACTATAATATATATGTTTTAACTATATGTGTGTGTGTGTATATATATATGTTATATTATATGTGTGTGTGTATATTAATGTGTATATATATGTATATTTATGATGTGTGTGTATATATATATAATATATATAGTGTGTGTGTTATAGTATATAATATAAGTGTTATAATATATTTGTGTGTGTGTGTATATATAATATGTTGTGTGATAAAATTAGTGTGTAATATATATATATATAGTGTAATATATATGATGTGGTGTGTTGTAATAAATATATATATGTATATAATAGTTGTGGTGTATATATATATATGTTTGTGTGTGATGATAATATATATATGATTTGTGTGTGTATATATATTATAGTGGTGTGTATATATATAATATGGTTGATATTTGTGTGTGTGTTATATATATAATATATTATATATCTGTGTGTGTAAATTTTTATATGTGTGTATATATTATATTGTGTGTGTTATATAATAGTGTGTGTGGAAATATATATATATAGTAGTGTTATAATATATATATTGTTTGTTAGTTATATATATGTTAGTGTGTGTCTATTATACTATGTGTGTGTATATAATGTGTGTGTGTGTATATATGTGTGTGTGGTATACTATGTGGTTTATATATATATATATAAGTTGTGGTGGTATAATATATATATATGGTGTGTGTAATATATATATGTGTATATTTGATGTGTATATTATATATTAGTGGTGGTGTGTATATATATATATGTGTGTGTTAATAGTGTGTGTATATTTATTATATATAATGGTGTATTTAAAATGTGTTGTTATAATATATATGTGTGGTGTTGTTATAGTTATATGTGTGTGTTATATATATTATATATGTGTGGTGTGTGTATATATATATATAATATATATCAAACTGGGATATATATATATGTTGTGTGTTATATTTATAATATTATACACACATATATAATTGTGTTGTCGTGGTATATTATATGTTTATATATATTATAACACAATTTTGTGTTGTGTGTGATAATATATTATAGTGTGTGTGTGTATATATATATATTATATATATGGTTTGTTGTGTATAATTTAATGTGTGTGTGTGTTGGTATTATATAGTTTGTATTTATATATATATAATGTGTGTGTGTATAATTATATTATATATTGTGTGTGTGTATAATATATAATAATGATGGGTGTACCATGTATATATATAATCTATATAATGTGGTGTATATATATACTGTGATATAATATATATAATATTAATAATGTGTTGAAGTATATATATATGTGGTGTGTATACATATATATATGTATTATATAATGTGTGTTATATATTGTGTGTGTGTATACAATATATATATATATATAATAGTGTTAATATATACTGTGTGTAGTATATATATATTAATATATGTGTGTGTGTGATATATATATTGAATAATATGTGTGGTGTGTGTGTATATATTATGTGTATATATATATTGTGTGTGGGAATATTATGTGTTGTGATATATATATGTGGTGTTGTATATATATATGTGTATATATATATTATGTGTGTGTGTGTATATAATATATATTGTGTATATGTATATATGGTGTATATATATGTTGTTGTGTGTGTTATATATATGTGGATTATATATATATGTGTATATATTAGTGTGTGTATATTTGTGTGTTAATATATATTAATGTGGTGTGTGTGTGTATATATATATGTGTTGTGTGTTTGTATATATATACTATGTGTGTTGATGTGTGTAATATATATATGTGTGTAGTGTGTGTGTATATATACTATATGTGTGTGTATAATATACTATATATTATGTGTGTGTGTTATATATTATATTGGTGTGGTGGATGTAATATATATATATAGTGTGTATTGTGTGTGTGTTAGTATTATATTGATGTGTGTGGTGTTTATATATAATATTGTGTGTGTTGTATATATATATATGTGTGTGTGTATATAATATATATATAATATATAGTTGTGTATATATATATATATATTTATAAAAAATTGTGTGTGTGTGTATATATATGTGTGTGTGTATATATATATTATGTGTTATATATTATATGTGTGTGTGTGTATATATATATGGTTTGTGTATATATATATATATGTGATGTGTGTATATATATATATGTGTGTGTGTATATATATATGTGTGTATATATTTTATTATGTGTGTGTATATATATATATGTGTGTGTGTAATATTGTGTGTGTGTATATATATATGTGTGTATTATTATATACATATATATATATATATATATATGTGTGGTATCCTATACTGTGTGTGTGTATATATATATGTGTAATTATATGTGGGTGGTATTATAATATATTAATGTGTATATATATTATATATTGTGTGTATAGTATTATATATATATGTGAGTATATATATATATATGGATATATAATTATATATATGATATATATATACTATATATATATCTGTGAGTATATATATGAAATATAATATATATATAATTGATGTTATTATATATATTATATATATAATTAGTATATATATAAATAGTGAGTATTTATATATATATATTATGTGAGTCTATATATAATATATTATTATGTGAGTATTATATATATATATATTGTGAGTATATATATAAATATATATATATTATATATGTTATATTATTATGTGATATATATGGACTATATATATGATGATAAGTATATATTATATGAATATATATACATATATATGTGAGTATATATATATATATAATTGATATATATATATATTGTGAGTATATAAAAAAATATATAGTATATATATATATTACAGTGAGTATATATATATATATATATACTATATGATGTGAGGTATATATAATATATATATGTGAGTAATATATATATATATATATTATGTGAGTATATATTATTGATGTATATATAATATATATAATATTTAGTGAGTATATATGATAATATATATATATAATACTGTACGTGAAGTATTATATTATATAATGTGAGTATAATATATATATATATAATCATATGGAGTATATATATATATATGTGAGTATAATATAATATTATAGTATATAACTGTGAGTATATAATATATATTGAGTATAATATAATCGTGAGTATAATAGTATATATATATATATGTGAGTATATATATATATATATATAATATAATGTGAGTATATATATAATATATGTAATATAATTATAATAATGATAAGTGAGTATATATATATATATATATATATGTGAGTATATATATATATATATATATATATATATTGTGAGTATATATCTAATTAATATATATATGTGGATGTGAGTATATATATATATATATTAATTGATGAGTATTATATATATATATAATATATATATATTGTGAGTAATATATATATATATATATGTGAGTGGTGAAGTATATATATATATAATATATGTGAGTATGTATATTTATATATGGTATATGATTATATATATATTTAATTATATATATTATATATATGTTGGTGATATATATAATAGTATATATATATAATATAATAGTATTTTCGCCTCTAACATAACTTAGCCACACATGAACGTTCTCCCCTCTAACCATTCACTACACACAAACATTCCACTTACACGCAAATTGAACCCTAAACACTGTCACCTCCCCAGCACTCAAACATAACAATCCTCTCTCCCTACTACTCACGACCCAGAGACCTCAGTCCTCTACCTAAATTCCAGCTCCCTCCTTAGGCTCACACCAAAAATTTCCCTGCTCCCCCTTAAGCTCTCACCAAAAAATTCAACTGACGCCAGCGACCCGCCTACTCAAAATTCCCCACCCTCCTTAGCCCCACCAAAATCCCCACTCCTCCTTATCTCACATCACTACACAACTCACCCCTTGACTCTCCTTTACTCACATAAATCAATATCACACCCACCTAATTGAAACCTTCAACCATGCCCACACCCCCAGCACTTCTAACAAACCATCCTCTACGCCTCCATTTTCAACTGATCCTACCCCACAACTCCCAGCTCCTCCGTTAGCCTCACATCACTAACAACGACTCACCCGCCCCTTATATATATAATGTGAGTATATTATATATATTATATTGTGAGTATATATATATATATATTATATAGTGATGTAGTATAATTATTATATATATATTGAGAATGTATATATATACATATTTATCGTGATATTATATATTTTCTAATTGTGAGATGTATATATAGTCATATATATGAGATGTCTATATCATATATAGTGAGTATATATAGTAATAATTATAATGTGAGTACTCGTATATAATATATTAATTTTTCAATATATATATGTGAGTATGTATATATATATATGCTCATATTATATGTGATATGTATATATATATATTACTATACTATATATGTGAGTAGTAATATATAATATATCATATACTTATTATTATATATATTACTCTATATATTATGTGAGTATGTAATATAATATATTATTAATATATATATATGTGAGTATGTATATATATGATATATTACTATTATATATATGTTGAGTATGTATATATAATATATATCATATAATATATATAATGAGATGTATAATAATAAATATATGGAGTATGTATATATAATATATATATATTATATATATATTATAGTGAGTATTGTTATATATATATATATATATATAATATTATATATATATATATGTGAGTATGTGTATATATATATATATATTATATAGTATATTTATATATAATATTTATTAATTGAGTATGATATATATATATTATATACTATTATATATAATATTATTATAATATGTATATATATATATATATATGTGAGATGTATAATATATATATAATCATATAAATTATGTGAGTATATATATATTATATGTTAGTATATATATATATATATATAGTGTGAGTATATATATTATATATTGATAGTAATATATTATATAGTATAGTAGTAGTATAATAATATATATCTAGTGTTGAGTATGTATAATATTGATATATACTATGTGAGTTCTAAGTATATATATATATATATATATATATGTGAGTATGGTATATATATATATAATATATATTAATGTGTGAGTATTGTATAATATATATATTATGATATATATATATTGTAATAATTTATTTTGTTATAGTATGAATATATATATTTGATATATAGTGTGAGATATATATTACTATATATATATGTAATATATATAAAGTGAATAACAATAATGTAATATAATATATTATGTGAATATAATATATAATGTGATATAAAAGTATTGAATATATATAATTATAGTATATGATTGTGATATATAATAATAGTGATATATATATATATATTGATATATGATATTGATGTATATATATATATATATATATGTATATATATATATATTTGGATATATATATATATAATATAATGTGAATATATATATATATGTATGTGAGATATATAATGATTATATATTTTTGTGAATATATGTGACTATAATATATTAATATTAATATAATATATATATTGTGAATATATAATAATATATGTGAATATATATATATATATATATGTGAGTATATATATATATATATGTGAATATATATATATATATATATGTGATATATATATATATATGTGAATATATATATATATAATGTGAGTATAATGTGAATAATATAATATATATTATGTGAGATATATAAATAGTGTAATATATAAATAATAATATAAATATGTGAATAAATATAGTATAATGTGATATATGATTATATACTATATATATGTGAGTATGATATATATAGTATGTCGAGTATATATATATGTGAGAATATTATAATGGTTGATAATATTATAGTGATGAATTTGAGTATATATATACTATGATGTGATAATATATATAATATATATGTGTGATATATATATATATATATATAGTAGATAATATATATATAGTATATGGTGTAGATAATATAATTATTATTATATAATATGTGTGATATATATCTATATATATTATGTGTTAATAATATATATTGTGATATATATATATTATATATAAGTTTGTAGTATGATTAATATTATATAGTATCATATATTATATAGATGTGTGTGAGTATATATATATGATGTATATACTATTATATATATGTGATATAATTTACTAATATGTATATATATATATTATGTTTGTGAGTATATATTATATTAATGTATGTGAGGTATATAACGTATATATATGGAATATATTGTGAGTAATATATATAGTTATAATAATATATGTGTGTAGTATATATATATATAATATATATATTATATGATATATATATATAGTGGAGTTATACTGTGATATATATAAATATATATATGTGTGTAGTATATTATATATATAATTTAATGTGTGAGTATATATAATATATATATAGTGGAGTAATATATAATATTTGGATATATATATAATGTGTAATATAATATATATATATATTAGTGGAGTATATATAATAGTGTATATATGTGTTAGTATATATATATATTAATAATTATATTGTGTGATATATAAATATATATTACGTGTGAGTTATAATAAATTGTGTAGTATTATATATATATATTAATATAGTGTGTAATAATATATATATATATAACTATGTGATATAATATATATATATATAATGTGGAGTATATATATATATGATATATAATATTTAGTGAGGTAATTTATTGTATATTATAATTTATTGAGTTATATATATTATATATATATAATATAGTATGTGAGTAATATATTATATATAGTGTTAAGTATATATAATATATATATGTGGTATTAAATTATATATGTATTGAGATATATATATTATGTGAGTTATATATATGTAGGTATATTATATATTATGGAATATTAATTGTAGTATATATATATATATTATGTGTGAGTAATATAGTTATGTGAGTAATATATATATTATGTATTTGTGTGAGTATAATATATATATATAGTTATATATATTGTATGATGTGAGTAATATATATATATATATATAGTATGATTGTGTTGATATATATATATGTGAGTATATAGTATTATGTATTTAGTGTGAGTTAATATTAATGGATATATATATATATGTGTGAAGTATATATATTAATATATATATATATATGTGTGAGTAATATATATATTATATTATATTATATATATAATTAATTTATAATATTTATGTGATATATATAATATGTATATATATATATGTGTGTGTGAGTTACTATATATATGCATATGTTTGTGTGAGTCATAATATATATACTGTTATGTGTGTGAGTATATATATATACTATATAATAAGTGTGTGAGTAATATATATATAAATATA
>CM042153.1:49949935-49987435 GCA_023376005.1 Doryteuthis pealeii
AGTCGCTAGCCCGTATCTCCCAGTACTATTACCAATGCCTATTTCTTTGTCAAAGATTTTCTTTTTTCCAAAGGGACCAACATTAAGTAGTCAGAAAAGTCAAGGGAAAATTCACAATCCATATTGCAGCTCCCTTTAGTAACCACCCACCTCAATGTTGAAAGGTGAGGGGGAGCAATGATTTTTGGAAAAAGAAATCATTGACTCCCCCCTACCTTACAAGTTTTACACAACTTTTCTTTGTGGCATGTCAAAATGACGTAAAATTTCATTGACCCTTTTTCTTATCTCTTCCAGGTGTTTAAGGTTTTTCTGCCTATGTTCTGCACCAATTGTCAAATGTGTCATTGCTAGCCATTCCCAGTGTGTTACCAATACAGCTTTTTCAAAAGACCAACGTTAAGTAGTCAGTAAAGTCGAGGGAGATAACTCACAACCACAATACGTTCCAGCAGATACTCAGTTAACATCTGTTGTACCATTGTCCTTCCATAGCTTTCTCACTTCTTTCTTACTTTTCAGCTACACCACTCAGTTAGTACACAGCTTTCTCATTAAATTGCTTTCCAAAAAGATCGTTTTCCTATTTTTCTTTGCTGGCCTTCAGGTATCTGTGACAGAACCATCTGATGATATACCATGCAACCACTTTACTTATCCTTTGGAAAAACTTTTTGTTTCAGTAAAATATGGACAGTGAATGGTGATGCGTTGAAAACACTTACGACTCTTAAAATTGGTTGCCTCAAATTCCCAAATTTTGCCTGTTAGTGCATACTTTAACGAATAAGTTAGAAATGATTTTACAGTTTTCTAGATTTACATCACACAATAGATTTTCTTTTCAATATTAAATATATCTCATTTTAGCTTGTACAATCAAATTCTTTGTTCTAAAGAAATGAGTTAACATGTATTTGCATCTGGAAACAAAATCAGCATGTTCTCTTCATTGCAGAATTAACAAAATCTTATACAAACAAAGCATTTTATGTTAAAGAAGACAAGATAAATGCTTTGTTGTAAAGTTTTTTGTTTAATTCTACCAATGAAGAGAACATGACAATGATTTTTTTTCCAGGATGCAAATACAGTTAACTCACTTTAGACAAAGAATTTGAATTTGCTACAAGCTAAATATGAGTATATTAGATATTGATAAAGAAATCTATTGTTGATTGAAAAATTCTAGACTGTTAAAATATTTCTACTTATTGTTTAAAGTATGCACTTAACAGCAAATTTTTGGGATTGTAGCACCATTTTTAGAGTTCTAAGTGTTCAAACGCATCCCACCATTCAACTGTCCCAATACTGAAACAAAAAGTTTCCAAGCGATAGTAAAGTTGGTTGCATCGTATATCATCAGATGTCTGTCACAGATACCCTGAAGGCAGCAAGAAAAATAGGAAAAGATCTTTTTTGAAAGCATTTATGAAAGAAAGCTGTGTACTACTAGTGGTAGTAGCTGAAAAGTAAGAAAAGAAGTGAGAAAGCTTATGGAAGGACAAAATGTACAAACAGATTTACTGAGTATGCTGCTGGAACGTATTGTGGATTGTGAGTTATCTCCCCGACTTTACTGACTACTTAAACGTTGGTCTTTGGAAAAGCTGTATTGTAACACACTGGAGACATGGCTAGCAATGAACATTGACAATTGTAGCAGACATAGCAGAAAAAACCTTAACACCGGAAGAGATAAGAAAAAGGTCAATGAAATTTTACAGTCATTTGGACATGCCACAAAAGAAAAGTTGTGTAAACTTGTAAGGTGAGGGGGGAGCAATGATTTTTTCACAAAAATCATTGCTCCCCCCTCACCTTACAACATTGAGGTGGGTGGTACTAAAGGGAGCTGCAATATGGATTGTGAATTATCTCCCTTGACTTTTCTGACTACTTAAATGTTGGGTCTTTGGAAAAAGAAAATCTTTGACAAAAAAAATAGGCATTGGTAATATACTGGAGATACGGCTAGCGACGAACACATTGTCACATGATACATCACTTGAACTTCTAACTCAGCAAATATTAAAATAATTGCCAAGGAAATACCATCAACAGGTGATTATATTGTTGTGTACTTGGTACATTTGATTCATGGTAACCTGGTATAAAAAAAGTAACATCTGGTGAATCCCGCACAGTGTGGTTCATGGCAGCATCATGGAAAGAAGGTGAATATTTTTGGCCAGACATAGATGATATGCTGGATATCAAAAATGAATTTATTCAGAAAATTGGGTTAATCCAGAATCTATAAGTTCTGGGCAATTATGGAAAATTCCATTCCATGAAAGCATATGAAAAGTTTTCCTCTGTATATTTTCAAATGAATAAAATATATCAAAATTTTTAGTTAATTTGTTCATTGAATGAATTTAATGTTTTTTTTAATTTTTGCATAATAAATGAGTGAGTCTTAATAGAATGTAGCATTCCCAGTTGATTTTTTTTATTTGAGGTTATTGTTGTTTAATCACATTAGTTATATAGAGCTGTGTAAATGGAGTTCAGAACTGTTTGAATTATGCAAATATCCCCAGTGGTTCAAAAGTTATGAGAATTTAAAGCCCCGAAATTGGAGGTACAAAAGTGGACATGATTTTGTTTAAAAAATATTGACATATTTTTTTAAACAAAATCACTGACCAATTCAAAACAAGAAATTCAGTGATTTCTTCATCGTTTCTTTATTTTTGGAGCAATTTTGATAAAGCTTGGTATTCTTATGTAGCTGTTACCATAAAAAAACCCAAAAAAACATTGACAATAGACACCAACCGTTATCAAATTGATACACTGTGTATCAATTTTATAACGGTTGGTGTCTATTGTCAATGTGTTTTTGTTTTTTTATGGTAACAGCTAAATAGGTAAATAAACTAGCAAATAGATAAACTTGCTTTATTTTACTTCATTTGATTTTCATTGTTTTAATTTATGAAATTTCAAAGGTGTTTTTCAAAAGTTTCTTGCAGATGCAAACATACTAATTATTCTAACAACAGACTTTATTTTTATTTTTACGCCACTGTAACAGTGAAAAAAAAAAAACAAAAAGAAAAAAGTAAGGAAAATAAACAAGCAAATAGATAAAACTTACTTTATTAAATTTTCATTCATGAAATTTCGAAGCTGTTTTTTTAAAAAAAAAAAATTTCCTACGAACTGAATACGTCTAACAATTACTGACATTTTTAAGTAATTTCTTCTGTAAGCTTTTTGAAAAAAAAAAAAAAAAAAAAAATTTTAGTTTTTATTTAATTTAATTTAATTAATTCATTTATTTTAAAGCTCACATTTGATCATATCTATATTTAAATATATATCAAGCACAATTGTATATCTAATAATACAAAAAGACCAGTTCAGTGCCACCACCATTATATTGAATATTGAACCTCATTTATTTAAAAATAAAAATACTATTTTTCAAAATAAAAGTCAGACAAAATTCCTTTCAAAATAGAATATTATTTTTTAACAATTCAATGTTCTTTTAAAACCACTAGCATAACAAAACCGCCCTTCGGGCGGTGTAAAAATAAAATATTTGAAATATATAGCCTGAGCCGAGTGGGATTTAAAATTCAATGTCAGAGGGGTAGTATCCAAGTAAAATTAATAAATGAATTGAAGTAATAAAAAACAATGCCAAAATATGCCAAAAACTCTAAAAGGACATTCAACATTTAATGATTTTAGTAATTAAAATCATCAAATTCATTAAAGGAGTAAAAAATAAACAATTTGAAATAGAAATTAGGAAAGTTA
This sequence comes from Doryteuthis pealeii, assembly GCA_023376005.1. Classification (NCBI taxonomy): domain Eukaryota; kingdom Metazoa; phylum Mollusca; class Cephalopoda; order Myopsida; family Loliginidae; genus Doryteuthis; species Doryteuthis pealeii. The sequence continues at coordinate 49,953,716 of CM042153.1, forward strand.
ACTTTCTACACCAAAGTTTATCCTGAAATAATATTCAATAATAAAATTGAATTTGGTTTATCAATGAATAAAACAATCAACTATACAAAATGATTTTTTATTGTTTTGATTATTTCTAAAATCTTTGAAATAAAACAATAAACATTCACCTTATTTATTTTACATTTAACAAACATTTAGTTTTAGTGTAAATAAATATTACATGAAATAAAATAGAGTAATGATACTTAAATCAATTTTTAAATGCTAAATAATATTTAATATTCATTTTTTTTAATCGGAGTAAATAAAAATATCTAATTTGTAGATTTATTTTCAACTAAATTTTATTTGGTAAAATTCTGTAAAATATAAATTCTTAAAAGATTTTTCTTCAATAAATAAAATCTTTTGATAAGAGATTCAGTATCAATTTGTCTGTAACTAAAACTATGTTGCTGTAAAACGAATAAATCAAATAAAGTAATAAAAACAACAATGCCAAAATATGCCAAAAACTTTAAAAGGACATTCAACATTTAATGATTTTAGTAATTAAAATCATTGAATTCATTAAAGGAGTAAAAAATAAACAATTTGAAATAGAAATTAGGAAAGTTAACTTTCTACACCAAAGTTTTTCCTGAAATAATATTTAATGATAAAATTAAATTTGGTTTATCAATGAATAAAACAATCAACTATACAAAATGATTTTTTATTGTTTTGATTATTTCTAAAAATTTTGAAAAAAAAAAAAAAAATAAACATTCACCTTATTTATTTTACATTTAACAAACATTTAGTTTTAGTGTAAATAAATATTACATAAAATAAAATAGAGTAATGATACTTAAATCAATTTTTAAATGCTATATAATATTTAATATTAAATTTTTTTTTAATCGGAGTAAATAAAAATATCTAATTTGTAGATTTATTTTCAACTAAATTTTATTTGGTAAAATTCTGTAAAATATAAATTCTTAAAAGATTTTCTTCAATAAATAAAATCTTTTGATAAGAGATTCAGTATCAATTGGTCTGTAACTAAAACTATGTTGCTGTAAAATTAATAAATCAAATAAAGTAATAAAAAACAACAATGCCAAAATATGCCAAAAACTTTAAAAGGACATTCAACATTTAATGATTTTAGTAATTAAAATCATTGAATTCATTAAAGGAGTAAAAAATAAACAATTTGAAATAGAAATTAGGAAAGTTAACTTTCTACACCAAAGTTTTTCCTGAAATAATATTTAATGATAAAATTAAATTTGGTTTATCAATGAATAAACAATCAACTATACAAAATGATTTTTTATTGTTTTGATTATTTCTAAAAATTTGAAAAAAAAAAAAAATAAACATTCACCTTATTTATTTTACATTTAACAAACATTTAGTTTTAGTGTAAATAAATATTACATAAAATAAAATAGAGTAATGATACTTAAATCAATTTTTAAATGCTAAATAATATTTAATATTAATTTTTTTTCATCGGAGTAAATAAAAATATCTAATTTATAGATTTATTTTCAACTAAATTTTATTTGATAAAATTCTGTAAAAAGATAAATTCTTTAAAAATTTTCTTCAATAAATAAAATCTTTTGATAAGAGATTCAGTATCAATTTGTCTGTAACTAAAACTATGTTGCTGTAAAATGAATAAATCAAATAAAGTAATAAAAAACAACAATGCCAAAATATGCCAAAAACTTTAAAAGGACATTCAACATTTAATGATTTTAGTAATTAAAATCATTGAATTCATTAAAAGAGTAAAAAATAAACAATTTGAAATAGAAATTAGGAAAGTTAACTTTCTACACCAAAGTTTTTCCTGAAATAATATTCAATAATAAAATTAAATTTGGTTTATTAATGAATAAAACAATCAACTATGCAAAATGATTTTTTATTGTTTTGATTATTTCTAAAATCTTTGAAATAAAACAATAAACATTCACCTTATTTATTTTACATTTAACAAACATTTAGTTTTAGTGTAAAAATAAAAGTGTAAAATAAAAAAGAGTAATGATACTTCCTCATAAGTGGGATGAGCAGGCAAATACCCTTAAATCAATTTTTAAATGCTAAATAATATTTAATATTAATTTTTTCTTAATTGGAGTAAATAAAAATATCTAATTTATAGATTTATTTTCAACTAAATTTTGTTTGGTACACTTATGTAAAAATATGAATTTTGTAAAAAGTTTTTTCAATAAATAAAATCTTTTGATAATAGATTCAGTATCAATCTGTCTGTAACTAAAACTACGTCACTGCTTACATCAAAACACTGTCATTGATAAAAATATTATTTGATTAATAATCAATAGATGCATGCAACATTTTGATTTGAGGAGGACAGAAGTAAGTTTCCATTTCAAATGGTTTCATTTCTTTACTCCTTTAATAAATTTGATGATTTTACCGATAATACAAACCCTCTTATATGGAAATTTTAACTCAGACAATATCTTTCAAAAATTAATTTTTATAACCGCCCAGATGGCATTTTTTGCTAGTTTATGTAAAAATGTTTGTACAATAAATTAATGAATATAATATATGTTGTTACACTCTTAATTCATTTTCTTAGAGATTTAATAAATTTTATATCCATTAAAGTAAGCATTAAATTGAATAATTGGCAGACCTGAGCATCTGGAAATCCCCCATCTAAAATTTTTGTTTTTAATTTTTTTTCTTTCTTTTAATGGATTATTATCAATTGCACACCAATCTATCAGATTGTAAAAGAAAAAAAAATTCAAAAAAGTTATTTATTTTTCGCGGTGCTCAGTTCCCCGTATAAGTTTATCGTAAATCGATCCACCATATCAGAACCGCTACAAAATTTATTCATTTATTTATTTTATTGTTTTCCTTCAATGGATTATTATCGATTACACACCAATCTATCAGGTTTTTAAAAAAATTCTTAAATGTTCTTTATTTTTTGAGTTTTCAGGGGTGCTCATGCCGACATATAAGTTTATAGTAAATCGCTGCCCCATATCAGAACCGCTCGAAAGGAAACTGGCGCAAACGTGTCAAAGTTAGGGTGGCCCAGAAAAAACAGAACCCAAATTATTTATTTATTTTCCCATTAAACTAACCTTAAACCCCAACACCAACCCTAACCTCAAATCCTAACCCTAAACCCCCTAGTTACAATTAACAGTTTTATTACAAAATTTGTGGGTTCTGTTTTTTTCAATGTCACCTTAATTTTGACACCTTTGTGCAAATTCAGCCCAACTGTTAAGGTAGAGCGGTTCCGATATAGGGATTTACTATAAACTTATACGGGGAAATGAGCACCCCTGAAAACTCAAAAAATAAAGAACTAAAAAGTTCTTTATTTTTGAATCATGCGCTTTTTTTTTTTTTTTACAATCTGATAGATTGGTGTGTAATCGATAACAATCCATTGAAGGAAAAAAAAAAAAAAAAAAAAAATTTTTTTAGCGGTTCCGATATGGGGGATCGATTTACAATAAACTTATACGGGGAACTGAGCACCCCTGAAAACTCGAAAAATAAATAACTTTTTTGAATTTTTTTTTACAATCTGATAGATTGGTGTGTAATCGATAATACTCCATTGAAGAAAAAGAAAAAAGATTTAAAAAATTTTAGATGGGGGGTTTCAGATGCTCAAGTCCGACGAATAATTTTATTTATTTAATTTTTAAAAACAAAACAAAATTTATATAAACTCGAAGTAAAATGCTATTTTCAATCATCTAATACAGAATAGTAATCCTCTTATTGATGAATGTGTATTGTTTAAACATTGTTTAAACATTGAACAAAATACTATTAATTTCTCGCTACAATTAATTTAAATAAATGATGAAAAATAACATTAGTAATATGAAATAACCGTAAACAAATTTTGAATTAAAAATAAAAGTAAACATCTTTTTTTAATTCCTAATAGGAATAATAAAATTTGAAATAAAAAATACTTGTTATATTTGTGAAGGTGCCGCGAAAATTAAAAATAAATTTTATCTATAAATTTTTTCATGGTGTTTGTATCATTTGTTATTGTAAATCGATTAGGTAGGGGACTTCTTTTTTTTTATCACCGCTTTTGTTTATACAAAACCGAACTTCGGTTAAACATTGTTGAATAATGAATTTTAAAAGTATTGCATCAATTATGATAAAAAATAAAGATTAATTTTTAGTTTAAGAAAGAAGCGCTAAGTGTTAAAAAAACAAACACGTAAAATCATTTTTTTGTTGTTGTTTTTTGTCGTCTGTTTCTGTAAGGGAATTTATGACAAATTAAAATTAAAAGATATTTCTTAATTTCTAAATAAATCACGGTCATCATATTTAGCGAAAAAGCATCGCTCAGAACTGGTTGTTATTTTAATTTTAATATTAGTAATATGGAATAACCGTAAACAAATTTTGAATTAAAAATAAATGTAAACATTTTTTTTAAATTCCTAATAGGAATAATAAAATTTGAAATAAAAAATACTTGTTATATTTGTAAAGGTGCCGCGAAAATTAAAAATAAATTTTATCTATAAATTTTATCTATTTTTAAAAAATTCCTAATAGAAATAAAATAATTTGAAATAAAAAATACTTGTTATATTTGTGAAGGTGCCGCGAAAATTAAAAATAAATTTTATCTATAAATTTTTTCATTAAAAATTAACTCTATTAAAACTTTAAAAATATTTTTTTTTTTTTACCGCAACGAAAACGGGAGTAGTCACGGACAAAAGACCATAACTAATAATTTAACGTAAGATTGAAATTAGTGGCTGTATCTTTATTTTTAAATTAATTTCTCGCAAAAGTTTATACATGAAATAATTATAAATACAAATAAAAATTAAAATATCAATTAGAAACTGTTTAGAACTAAACATGCATTTATTAAAAGATTCGTTGAAAATTGGCTATGCAAATATTACAAACCAGCAAATATTACAAACGCATCTTAATACTTGTATATAACGCAATTTGTTCCTTTAATATTAAGTATAACACAAATTGATTATAAATTAGGTTCTCATTGTTAAACGCTAGAGTTTGCTTTGGAATATCTGACGTCAGCCGTGACGGAGTTTCGGCTTCAGACAAAAATGCAGTCTATCTCCATTATATATAGATTTAGTATGAAAATATTCTAAATATTTATGCAATCAGTGTGGAAAAGAAAATGTAACGAAAAAAAACTAAAGCCGGCCTTGATGCATACTGGCTGAAGTTCGTTTGTTTTTAAAATCGGATAAATTCAATGAATTAAAAATACATACAAATTACACATTTAGAAAGATTATTTTCTTTTCTTTCCAACCATATAAATATTTTAAAGTTTGAACCATAAATATGTGAGAAATTGTGATTTTAAATCAATAAGGTCCGATTTGTGACGCCATTTGGGAGGGTGCTTTTACATCCGAAAGACACGTAAATTTGATTTTTTCTTTTCAAAATCCAAACTTTCGGAGCAAATCCCTGACAGTATAGCAATCTTTACATTTCACTCATTATATATGAAAATAATTATGAAACTGTCTTATATTACTGACATAGTGCTTTTTTTTTTTTGCTTCTCTTATACTTTTTGAAGAAATAGCCTTCAACTTTGCTCTATCATATTTTCGTTTAAAGCTCACATTTGTCCTAGAAACAAAAAAAAGGCCCTTTTTGTACTTCCAGGTGTCTTCTAATTGAATGCAAAATTTCAATAATATTGATAAAGATTAGCCACTTTGATTTTGAAAAACAAAACATGTAAAATTTATCCTAAAAAAAGTCATATTTTATATTTTCGTCTGTTCAAAGGAAAATACAGTTTTAACTCGCTGTAAAAAATAATTCAATGGATGAAAACATAAAAATTACATATTTAGAAAGATTATTTACTTTTCTTTCCAACCATATAAATATTTTAAAGATTGAACCATAGATATGCGAGAAATTGCAAATTTAACTGATTAAGGTCGCAAATTTGAAAATGTCCGCATATATCAGCTAACTGCTTGTAATCCTATAGAATGTCTTTTTATGATGCTTTTTATTATTTTATGCATGTATTTTTTTTACAGATATTTCCACTTTTTATCTGAAGATGAATATTGAATATCCACTATTAGTGGTTTCTCTTCATTCTGAAAATGTATTTATAGTGTGCTTTTGAAAATTTTTGATAATATTATGTTCAACATTTATAGAGGTATTCCATTTCTTGTATGTAATATGGCATAGCAACTATTTAAAAAGTTTTTTTTAAGCTGAAAATGATTTTTGAAAAAATTTAAATCATTACTATATACATGTATTTAGATGAAAATATGTTGAATAACCTTGAAGTAAACTTCTTTATAAAATTGATAAAATATGTAAATCTTAATCTCCAAATAATGACTTATAGTATAGAAATATTTACAATTTTGAGTGCATTATCAAAAAGAACTGACAATCTGAGTGACAATTTTACATATGAGTACCAAGTTTCTTTTGCTCCAAAAATAAAGAAATGCTGAAGAAATTACTAAATTTGTCTGCGATTTCATATATTTTTGGAGCAAAATGATGCCCACCTTCGTACCCAAATTTTGGGTCTTTAAATTCTTATAATTTGTGAATCGCTTTGATATTTGAATAATTCAGATTTGAACTTCATTTTCAGATCTCTTTCTTTCTAATGTGATTAAATAATAATAACTTATCAGCTGGAAAAGTGATTCTACACTCTGGATCTCTAGTCTTCCATGCATATTGTATCAACCATGGACTTTTATTATCTGTCCATGCGTCTTTCAAAATTGTATCATGCAATCAGATAGATAACTTTGAACATCTGCCTGACAGTTGACATGTTGTTTGTGTTTTATTTCCTATTCCCCAACATCAGGTTCAATAAGGGGTTAGCATCCATTGTCAAAGTGTCAACATTCTCCATGCCAATAAGTGTTAAGGTTATATCCTAAAACTCCAACATAAACAAAGGGGGAACCACTCTTAACTGATAAATTATTTATTTATTTTCCCATTAAACTAACCCTAAACCCTAAATGTTTTAATAGTGTTTTTCTCCTAAATCATTCAATCCTATCTGAATCTGGGTGAATCATCAGATATTTGGATGATTCTGCATTATGTAATTTAACAAATTTTAATTTTGATTGATTGTTTTTAATAATGACTATAACATTTTTTTAAATAATTAATATTATCACCACCACCATTATTTTTCCTTTTTGATTGAAAATAATATTTTCATGTGATTATTTTTCATCTAATATTTTAGATACATCAATGAGGACAAAAAGAAGACAGAAAACAGAGTTGAGATGTTCAACTTGTTTAATGACATTGATTGCTGTCCAGTGAGTAGAAATTCCCTAAAAATAATTGATTTCCATTTATTACAAAAAATAGCAACAGCTACCAATTTTGTGAATGCTGGGTAATAGTGATTTCCACTTAAAAATTAAATCTTAAGATTTTTTCTTATTCATGAACTTTTGAGTTATTGATAACAAAGTATCCATGAATAGTGATGGAATGTGGGCTGCATTTATTCATTAATTTTCTATTAATCTTTCTCTCAAATAAACTTATATATATGCTTTTAATTATTATAATTTTTTTTTTTTTAATTTTCATTTCACCAGTTTCTCTCTTATATTAATACATATGAAAGTTTCTGTTTAACAATAAATATCCTCGAAGATGCTTTTTGGTCTTTTCAAGCCAGAAAAAAAAAAGTAAAATCAAGGGAAGGAACAATTAAATATTTTCATTTTCAAGACTCAAAACTTGAATCATTGTATTGTTCTATTCTTCATGCTTGTCAAAGGTTGATTGGATTTAAAAAAAACAAAAAACAAAAAAAACTTATTTTGAAAACCAATCTTTTATATGCTGTTGAATTTTTTGCAGGCAAATTTATTGTCGTCTCATCGGATATTCTTAAAGCGAGTTGATGTTATTGAACTCATCAATACAGTTAGTTCAAAGGGGGATGCTCTTTCTCTCTTTCTGTTCAGTGACAACTTAGAGGTGAGTTTTTTTTTTTAATACTGTTTATTTTAGTCTTCTTTTTAATACAGTGTCTACATCCTTTTTTACTACTTGAATTTTTAATTTATTAGTTTTTCTTTTAAAAAATGGCTTAGAAAAATTGAAAGATTAGATATAGAGTGTGCTAAAAATATCAAGTTTACCAAGACAAGTGAACAGTGAATTGTCTTCTCCTTTATTTTGATCTCTTTATTTCTGCTAATACCTTTTTTAGTCTTCTTGTGTATTTTGTCTCAGTATTCTGTTTCAGTTAAAGAAAATAAAAAGGACTAAGTACTGAGCAGATTCTAATGATATTAATCAATACACATGTGAAGAGAATAAAGAATGTGCTAAAAACAAAATTTTAAAGAAATTCATTTGTATAATGAACAATGTAATTTTTTTTTATGTTTGTTCTTTTCTTCTTGTTGTGAGGTGTGGTTTTGTGTTCCTTGTTGCGGCAGTATTTATTTGTGCTTAATCTTAGCACTGGGTTCAGCTTCTCGTAGCTAATCTCACTAGTCCCCTAAACTGTCTCTATATATGTCCTGCAGTAATACACATATGTAAATGAGATAACACGCCATTGGCTATCTCACTACACCTCCCTGAAATGGAGAGGTTTTATTCCCCTCGTTGATCTATTGCTTCTCCTAAATATACTTGGGGGTGTTCTTCGTAATGGTGACCGCGGTCTCATTTGATCACTACTGGATCCCTGGTATGGCACCTCGGAATCCGACTCGCTTTCATCTATGGGTTCTATAACGTCTCCCCCATATTGGTTTATATCCTTGTTTCTTTCCGATTCCTCCACACTCATGTCTTCCTCATATCTATTCCTTAGCTGATAAGTGTGGGCCAGCACACTTCTCTCCTGTGTCGTTATTATAGCAGTGTTGTTCCCTTTCTGCATAATAAAATACGCTTTTTCAGGTTGCGCGTCCTTATTCTTTTTGTACCACATTTTTTCATTAGTCGAAAAAGACATGGTTATGGGAGATCTGATCTGTCTTCCCATCAAGGCAGAAGGACTTAGTGTTCTATCAGCATGAGGAATGGATCTGTAACTCATCAAGAGTTTAGGTAGAAAAGATTCTATGGTCTCTCGTGACAGCTCAAATGCTTTTAATCCTAATTTAACCGTTCTAACCATCCTTTCCGCAGCCCCATTTGATTGTGGATGGTAGGGCAGAGTTTTATAGGGTTTACATCCTATCTTCCTCAACCAGGAACATAGACTTTCATCACAGAATTTGGACGAATTGTCCGATACCAGGGTTCTTGGTACGCCGTTCCTTAAGAATACTGTTCTCAAAATTTGAATGACAGTTGCAGATTTTCTATCACGCACCTGAATAATCTCTGGCCACCCCGAGAACGAATCTACTAAAATTATTAGTAGTCCTACGCCTTTGGCATAGGCATGGTCCATGTGTACTCGACTCCATGGTTCTTGTTCCTTTGGCCACGAATGAGTCGATTTTTGTGGAAAGTCTTTGCATTTGGGACATTTTTTTACATAATCTTCAATGTCACGCGAATATCCTGGCCACCAGCTCTCCAATTTGAGTCTTTTTTGTGTGGCCGCTATTCCACAATGTATATCGTCGTGTACACTTTTAATTATTTCTTTTCGCATTTTTTGCGGAGGTACAACCAAATCTCCGTTACATATAACCCCTCTGTCCATAGTTAGTTTATGTTTAACCTCTTTATAAGGCCTTTCGGCTTTAGAGCAGTCATTCCATTTATTCCTCCTTATTCTATTCGATATTTTGCTCAGAATAGGGTCCAGAAGGTTTCTTCTTGAAGCTGTTTAATCAGCATTACATCGGTTTCGACCCAATGTAATACATCTTCAGTGTCGCTTATTTCGTCGTTGTCTTTGTTAAATGCTAATCTGGATAACGCGTCGACATGCAGAATAGTGTTTCCTTTGACGTACATGATATCGAAATCAAAGGCCATCAGCAGTATGGCCCATCTCATTAACCTGGCGGATGTGACCTTGGGTAATTCTTTCCTTGGATTAAAAATGAATTCTAAGGGTCGAATGGTCAGATTTTAGTAAAAATTTTCGACCCAATAGAAATTGTCAGGCGCGCTGTGTGCTCCATACTATGGCCAAAGCTTCCATCTCTATATTTGTGTAGTTTAATTCTGCCATGGTTAGCTTTCGCGACAGGTACATAATCGGATGATCGTCCTGTGACAATATAGCAGACACAGCATATTCACTGGCATCCGTAGTTAAGGTTATTTCTTTTCTGGGATCAAAAACTTTAATAACGGGTTTTTCCATAAGTACTTTTTTTATTTTGTTAAAAGCCGTTTCTTGTTTTTGTGTCCACACAAACTCACTATTCTTTCTTCGTAATTCTGCAAATGCTTCAGTTAAATCGGAATATTTGGGCACATATCTGCTATAAAAATTAGCCAATCCTAAAAACGATTCTAATTCTTTTTTGTTGGCTGGGGATGCCACCTGCGATATTTTAATTAATAAATTTGGGTCAGGCGAAATGCCTTCTTTGGATATTTGAAAGCCCAAATAATTTATCTTCTCGCAATTAAATTTGCATTTATCGTAGTTTACGCTCATTCCGGCTTCTTTTAATTTGTTCATAACTCGCTGTGTTTTTTGTTGCAATTCATTTATACTGGTGGCCCCTATTAAAGTATTGTCCTGATAAATTATCATATTTTCTACTACTCCCTTTAAGACATTTTCGATTGCTCGTTGAAATATGGCCGACGCTGTCTTTATTCTGTATGGTATTTTCGTCCATCTCATTAATCCGAGGGGTTAATAGTGGTTATTTCTTGAAATTTATCGTCAATTTGTATTTGATTGTAAGCTGCCTTTAAATCAATTTCGTAAAATATTTAGTGCCTGTTAATGTATGCGACACAGTTTCAAGCTCAGGAATAGGATACGAATCTGAACAGATTTTATGATTCACACCAATCTTATAATCACCACATATTCTTAAATCCCCATCTTTTTTTCGTAAAACTACAATTGGGGAGGCCCAGTTACTACCACCAACCAATACTGGTTTTAACACTCCTTCTGCTACCATATCTTAGAATTTCTTTTTTACTAAATGTCGCAAATGTATAGGTATCCTACGCGATTCGTAATATGAGCCGGGGTGGGGGGCTATTTTCTTTCACTCGTATTGTGGCTTTGTAACCTCTCAAGATTCCTATTCTTTGCTTTTTACTTTCTATGCAGTCGATTAAATTGTCTGTATCTATGTTTATAATATCTGTGCCTATTAGTCCATGATTTTTTGAACAATCCGCTACAGTTATAGGGACCACTTCGAATCTTCTATTAGCCTCAAACGTAGCGTCGAATTGTCCCAATGCAGTGATGTACGAGCCATCAAATTGTCTTAATTTCAAGTGACTTCTCTTTAACTTGGGTTTGCCCATATGTTGTCAAAAGTTCTTTGGAATAATAGTCATGTCACTACCTGTATTGACTTGCATCTCAAATGGTATTTCATTTAATTTTACTGTCAACTTCTGTTTTTTGTTCACCCATACTTGGTACACGTCTTCTATCGAATTTGTCCATTTCGACTTGACTCTGCATACAGTACTAAAATGATTCTGTTTTTTGCAAACATAACAGGTTTGTCCATAAGCAGGACAATTTGTTCTTTTGTCAAAATTATGTTGAAAATTGCAGTACTTACAATTCTTTAGCCTTGTTTTTACTTGTAACACGTCAGTGTTATTTGCTGCATTTTCTTCTATTTGAAACACCATTGTATTGTTTTGAGTATCTTCCTTGAATTCGGATATCATTTCCAGTTGCTGTACAAATTCCACGCATGTTTCTAATGCCATGTTATTTGACTGTAGACGTTCTAAAATTTTGTCTTTTTGATTCCCGTCGTGCAATCCTTCAATGAACCGTAACTGGATTAATTCTTCTTCGATGGTAAAATCTCCTGTTCCAAGCTGTTGAAATTCACAGAATCTCGCGGCCTTTTTTAGTCTCTGAATGTAATTCCTTGCTGGTTCGTTGGGATTTTGCTTCGTAGAAAGGAATTTAGTCCTCTCAGCAATAACCAGTTTTTCTTAGGTCTTACATTGTTCCTTATTATGTGTGCAATTTCTTCAAAGGTGAGATCCTCCAAATCTTTTGGATACGCCATAACGGCTACTTTCATGTTTGCTTCACATTCAGCGGACGCTAAAAATAAGTCTGTAATCTCATTTTCTCCTCCAATGTTCTTTTTGTCTTGTAATTTTTTGCTTCTAGCAAAGGCTGAAAAACATTTTATCCACATCTCAACATAGGTTGCTCTAAACTTGCAAGTATGCCTATCGACGCCGCCATGTGTTGTGAGGTGTGGTTTTGTGTTCCTTGTTGCGGCAGTATTTATTCGTGCTTAATCTTAGCACTGGGTTCAGCTTCTCGTAGCTAATTTCTTAGTCCCCTAAAGTGTCTCTATATATGTCCTGCAGTAATACACATATGTAAATGAGATAACAAGCCATTGGCTATCTCACTACACTAAGAAAGTAGTTAATTTTACTTTACTTTTCTCTCTTCCTCGTTTTTTGTTAACATTAGCTTATTCACTAAAAATGTCATCTGTCATCAAAGTGTGTTCCTCAACTCTGCTGCCTACAACCAGAGTGTAGTATCTGTATCCACATAACTTATATTAAATATATTATAATAAAGAATTTAGTAAAATTAAAAGTTAAAAAAAAATGTTTTTCTTATTTCATATTTATTTTTGATTGATTAATTTTAACGGCATCCAGGCTTATTTTATGCCAAGCGGTAGGTTATGAGGGATGGACAAATTTATTGTTTTGTCTTTTTCAAGGATTTTGATAGTAGATTGTTTGCAGTTGTTGGTTGCTAAGTGGATTGGAAATCACTTAAAGGGATAAGTTTATAGGGTAAAGTTAAAGTTTGTTAATTTTTTGGTATAATATTATTTGAAGACGTTTTTGTTCTATTCATTCTTGGCTACTCAGTTTGTTTTAAACACCTATTTTATTTAACCCATAGATGGGACTTTAACAGGTACTACCACTTCAGGTCAGAGTGGACCTGGTAGTAATATTGATAAAGGGGTATTTCCCCAGACCTCCAGAACTGGAACCTCATCATCAGATAGAGTTTAACATCATACCCAAGACATGAAGACCCTCAGGCACCGCCTTCTAGCATATATATGATAAAAAAGGTTGGTGCTTGCCATAAGGGCAATAGGGTTGGGACAACCATATAGGTGCTAGGGCTTGACGTGACCAAAGGGGACCTCTCTGACTGTCCATCTAGTCTAAATAAGGACTGAAGTGGTGTATTGCATGTCATGGACTGCTCAGCCACCAGGGTTCCATCCTTAGGCATCACTGGTTGCCTCCCACGGCCGACAGGTAGACCATTAGGTGTGTGTGTGTGTGGGGGGGGGTCTTACCCCTCTGCAGAGGTGCAGTCAGTGCATTCTAAAGCCCCAGTTGACAGGGCTTTTATTTATGAGGAAATATTTGATATTATACTCTTCAAGAGTATAATATTTTTAACAATTTTTTTCAACTGCATATTTTGTATCTTATTTTAAAAAAAGGGTGTTTTTATGTGAAAAAAGTTTGAAGGATATAAAATAAATAGATCTTATACTTACTTCAATTGAATAATAGTAAAAGTCATTCCAAAAGTAAAAGCAAACCTTTCTTTGAATTTCTTAATCCAATTACAGAAGCAAACTAGAAAAATCTCAAACCAAATCTAAAATGCATCGCTCTCAAATGTTTTAAAATAGGCCTCCAGTTTTTACTCATAGCTGCACCATGTAAATACCTTTAGTATAGAATGCCATGTTACAGATACACAACTCTAATCTTAGGCAGATGTACCAATCTATATATAAATAGTATCATTAAAAAAAAAAAATAGAGAATTAAGGTCTGTAATACGGATCACTTTAAATATGTATGAAATCCAATTTAAAAATAAAATAAAATAAAATACATGAAGATTGTAATAATGAGCTACTGATAAATAGATGTAATTTTAAGTGTTGGTCTGATGATGATTCAATTCCCCTTGTTGGTCATTTGTTTTGGATTCAGGCATAATCATTTGTAATGGTAAACCATCTAATTTGGTGAATGTCACCAAATCATGCAAATATATTGTCTCCACTGATAGAGGTCTCAAACTATATCCAGTACATAAGAGAAATTTTGTCCAATTAATATGAAGTTTATAGATAAGTTTTGATTCTAAAAATTAAAAGAAAAATTACAAATGATAAGCAAGTCATTAAAACTATTGAAAACAACTTTCAAAAATTGTTTTCTTTGTTTATTTTTAAAAATGGGTTTGAAATATTTTTAAATAGGATTGTTGATGGTAGTGTGAATGTTTCTGTGATGAGAAAGTAATGGAATATGAGCATAACTCTTTTTTTTTTTTTCATACTTTCTATTTAATTACAAATTCATAATGGTTATTTTCTGTGTCATTTGTTTTTGGTAAAGAGCTATATAAAATTTAAATAAAAAAATCACTGTTTGCTTCCTTATCCTGAAGTAAATTTTTAAACAATTTCTTAAATATATGATAATTTGCAATTTTAAATATTTTCTTGAACAAAAGTTTATTCCTTTACAAAACCCTGTAAAAAATTTCACAGTACAATATTAAGTTTACAATAGAAAAATATAATTAGTAAGTCTTTTTTTCTGTTAGTGTAATAGTTATTGTTTGTAAAAATTTGGTATAAATTTTTAATTGATAACAGATTGAAATACCTAGCTGGGATCCAAGCCTTTGATCATAGGCAACTTCTACCAATCCACTTCTTTTTCTTCCTTATATGTTATCAGGAGTAATAAGATATTGAATTTTTTTGTGATCTTTTTAATACTTTCACGGAAAGGGGGGGGTCTTTTTTCTTTCTTTCTTAAATTGAAGGTTTTTTAATTTATTTTTTTTAGAATTGCTTGGTATGCTTCTTTGTGATACTTTTCTGTTTCATTTCTTTCAGATCTGTAAAAGAAGAACCAAATCTTTGAGTAGTTCAACCAAGAGTCCTTCCAGCCACAAAACTCCTCAGAAACCATTCAAACACCTGGCTCTGTTACCACTGAACAGTATCAAGGCAGTTTTAGACTTGAAAGAGACTCACAGTAAGTAAAGAAATCTGCCCCCACTCATGTATTTGTTATTGTTACTTTTGCTCCAGTTTTTTAGTCTGACAGTTTAAAAAAAATCCCAATCACATCAAGATTTGTGTATCAAGAATCTAGAATTTAATACTCAAACAATAACTTCCTCATTCTAATTTCTATGATTTTTTAATATTGCAAGAAAAATGAATTTCTACAGCTACAGATATGATACTTCTTAAGTTGTGCAAGATCCATAAACCATAAATGGCAAATTGACTTAACAGATGAGATTGGGAAAATTTATGTATTGTGCTAGAGAGTGTATATGTATGTGTGTGTCTCTATTTTTAATCCTTCTTCAATGTTGTTTCAGTTTGTCAGAATGCATTTGGCCTGAGCTGCAATAATGGAGATAATAATGTTTGGTACGCTTTCAAAATTGATGGAGAAACACCCAAGAGAGAATTCCAGACTTTGTTGTGTCGGACAATTTCTGACACCTTGTGTCGAACAGATTATGTAAGTATTACAGGTTTTTGCAATTGAAGTAAGAAAAAAACAGTTTAAAGCTTAGAGCTTAGAATGATTTCTAGAATAATTTTGTTTAAGTTTTGGCACAGTAAATGGGAAATTATTGGTTAGTTGGGTTACTACCATATGACTACTACCCACTGCTGATGTCATTCTGCTATCACATGGTCAAAAGTATATAAGAATGTAGAAATGATGTAATTTAGTGTATGGTTGATTGTGTATTCATTGTAATGTGTTCTTTGTGGTACAGGAAAAAATAAACAAATGGTATAGTAAGTCAGAGAACAAACTTTATTGCCCAACTCCGGGCTGTGCCAAGCTGACTATGTCCTCGAATGTGGTAACTCCCATTTTATATTAAGACTGGACAAGTCTATCACAACATCTCCCCCTGTAAGTCAAATAACCAGTATTGTAATAAGAACATCTCACACAGCCACCCTAATTATAGTATAGTTGTACTTCCTCTGTCGTATTTGGTTGATATATGTTGATCTCTTCTCCGATTCATATACACCACTTTGTCAATATATTTGACAATATTCCTAGGTTCCCATCTTAATAACACTGGCTTGTCTTTTAGAAATATGGATGTACTTATATTTATCCTTTGTTCTGTTGCAACATTTTATCAAAAATGATTGCTAGCTTGTGGTTGAACATTAAAGGTATCCACAAACCTCTCAGCTCACCGTTTGACCTTGGATGATACGGTGGTGCCGTTATATGATCAACTGTCTACTCCCAATAAAATTCATCAAATTCTGCCGCTGTGGATGGGCTTAGATCTCATATGGTTGTATTTAGGAGCCAAAACCTCGATAAAAGTTCTCCAATGGTGCCACTTGCTGTAGTCCTCTGGCTACCTTGAAGAACTGTCTATTACTACTAGGTAGTACTATCTCTTTCAGGCCCTGCAAGTTAATGTGCAATCTTAGACCATGATTTATCAGTTTTTTTGCCAGGGTTGTATTGTTACTGCTGGCAGTTTTGCAGACAAGGCACAATCTTGGCAAGATTTCACTAGGCCTTCAATCATCTGATCCATTCCTGGCCAGTACACACAGCTACGCATTAGCGCTTTCATATGCAATACTCCCAACCAACTTTGTTCTGACAGGTACTTACTGCTTAAAACGAGACATTTAGATTATCTGTTGCAATTTACTTCAGTTATCCGTTTTATCAAATGGAGCAACAATGTACCTGCAGATGCCATGTCTTGTAGCATTAATGCTCTCTTGCTGGACTTGTGTAGAATACCAACAATTTGTAAAGGAACAGACAAAGGACTAGCAGTTACAGCAGCTTCTTGAAGACAACTTCACATCTTTGAAAGATATGTGTTCCAGGCATAGATTTGGAAGTTGTGTGCAAAACCAGTACAGGACGATTATGTCCCTTTGTACCAGAGACTTTACTGAGGACATTGTTCTCCTCCATGTCGCATCATGGTGCTAACTCATCAATATGGCTTGTAATGGATAGATTTGTGTGGCTGCAGATGAGAGCTGATATTCGATAATGGGTGAAAGCCTGTGTACTATGTCAGAAGGCCAAAGTGGGAAGGCACATTCACTCACGTAGATCCTTTCCATCACCTGATGAATGGTTTGCCTATATGCATGTGCATCATAAGACCACTAGAGCGTCAGTCATATTTACTGATATTTGTTGACTGTTTCTCCCGCTGGTGTGAGGCTCTTCCTATGAGGGATATCACCACGCACACCACAGCAAAGACTTTTGTTACAGCCAGGGTACCATATCTCAGGTTCCCAACGGTAATTACCACAGAGGGAAACAGTTCAAGTTAGACCTGTTCAAACAGCTAATGAAGCTATTGGGGAGTAGAAGAATCAAAGCCACTGCCTGTCATCTGGAAGCAAATTTCAAAACATTTTGTCAGGTCTGAGGGCTGGGATAAATTGGTCATCTACCTTTAATCCTCCTGGGACTCCACACTACAGTCAAAGAAGACATCAAATGCTCATCTGTTGAGATGGTGTATGGCACTTCACTGAGAATCCCTGGACAGCTTTTTTTTTTTTTTTTTTTTTTTTTGACTCTCACAAAATCTTTTGAACATGACCTTGTTTGTGGATCAACTTACATCAAGGATGGTTTATAATTCACCTGTGCAGAGTCAAAGGGCTGCATATATGCCTAAACTTCTGCAGACATGCACACATTTTGTGTGTGACTTAACCAAGACCAACACCTTGCAACCAGCGTATGGAGGCCTTTCAAGATTCTCAAGTGAATTTTTTGAGGTGGAAATAAGAAAAATTACCACAGAACATTGTTATGGACAGGTTGTAATCTGCTTCTTTGGATGCTACATGGTTTAGCGTGGAGACTCTTGTGAAACCTCCATCACCAGGAGCACCAATTGGAAAAGAGAGTATAACCATGTCTGGCCGACATATGAGAGAGCCTAAATGTTTCTAAAATAAATTGTTTGAATTATTCTCTTTCAGGCATGAACTGTAAACAGCATCTTTGCTGAATATATTTTTTCCCATTTGGAAAAGAACTTTTGCTTTTCACTACAAGTGAAATAACTTTTGTAGGTATACTTGTAGTAATTTTTCAATACAATTTATGTAGTCACATATATATATTTTTCTTTTTTTGCTGTGTATTTTACATTTTTTATGCAAATGCTTGTATCCTTATTCATTGCACTTTTGATTTTACGTAGAATTATGTAGTACATAAATGTGTAAAAATACACAGGTGTAGTAATTAGAAATTTTTATAGTTAAATGTGTGTGATTATGTGGTAATTTTGACAAACCAGAAATAATTGAGTTTTTTATATTGATATTGGATATTGAAATCTTTTAGCATCACTTTTGCCAAGAAAGGGCGATATTTTATGGATAATTGTATTGTGAAAGGAGATTGAGAAAGCTTCTATTATTATTTGTTTGTCCTTGTCAATGAAAGCAACCACAGAATTTGATGTATTTCCAAATTTGAAGTCTTTTAAGTGTTCGTAGACTCTCTTTAAAATTAAAAAAAAATATTTTGCCAATATATACTTTTTCATATTCCTCACAACATATTTTGTATATACCTGCATCAGAGAAAGATTTTGTTTTATTAGGGATATTTCTTAGTAGTTGTTCGATTGTTTGGGATGTGCAAGTGATAGTTTTTATGCCTAAATGGTTTAAAGTTGTGGGGGGCATTGAGGTAATGAGTTATTTGTCTTTCTATAAGGTTAATATTTAGGTTAGGTTGGTTGGTTGTATGAGGTATATGTTTATGGATTTTGATGGCTTTTGATTTTGCACGATGACTGAAAGATTCAGGATCTTGTAATTGAAAGAAAGAGTTTTTGATTTGTTCAACTTCATCAATTAGGAAACTAGGAGAGCAGATTCTTATGGCTCTGAGGAAAAACCCATGATAATGCCACTTTTTATTTTGTCACTATGGTTTGAATAAAAATGTATGTAATCATATTTGTTGTTGGCTTTATGGTGGACTTTGAATTTTAACTTATTGCTATTATAGGATGTCAAAGAAAGGTAAGGAATTGTTTTTTTTTTTTTACTTCATATGTGAAATTTATAGTTGGTTCAATTTGGTTTAATCTATTAGTAATAGAGGGTATGTTATATTTGTTTGGGTAAATGATTAGAACATCATCAATTTAGCATTACAAGCATTTAGCTGAAAAATGCTGACATTTTCAAATTTGCGACCTTTATCGTTTCAATTTGCAATTTCTCGAGTATTTTTTAACCAATCTTAAAAAGATTTATATGGTTGGAAAGAGAATAGAGTAATCTTCCTAATTATGTAATTTTTATCGGTTTTCATCAATTGAATTATTTTTTACAGCGAGTTAAATCCGTATTTTTGGTCGAACAGCTGAAAACAAAAATATGACCGTTTTTTTTTTTTTTTAGGATAAATTTTACACGTTGTTTTGTTTTTCAAAATCAAAGTAGGTAATCTTTATCAATATTCTTGAAATTTTGCACTCAAATAGAAGACACCTGGAAGTACAAAGGTGTTTGTTTTTTGTTTCTAGGATCCGTGAAAATGAAAATATGAGGGGGCAAATTTAAAGGTTATTTGTTTAAAAAATATGAAAGACGCAAGAAAGATGCACATGGTCTGTAATTTTAGAGACTTTCAAAATTATTTTCCTATAAAATTTGTGAAATTTAAAGATTGCGAAGTGCTTTGGGATTTGATCCGAAAGTTTTGATTTTGAAGAAAAACCTTGAATTTACGTTACTTTCGAATGTAAAAACACCCTGTCAACTGACGTCATAAATTGGACATTATTGATTTAAAATCATAATTTCTCGTATATTTATTGTTCAATCTTAAAAATATTCATATGGTTGAAAAGAAAAGAAAATAATCTCTCTAAATATTTAATTTGTATGTGTTTTTATTAATTGAATATTTTTTTACAGCGAGTTAAAAACGTATTTTGCTTAAAAAAAACGAAAATACGTGATAGGAATTTTTTTCCGAGAATACATTTTACACTCTACATTTCTTTGGAAAATCTAAGTGGCTAATCTTTATCAATATTCTTGAAATTTTGCATTCAATTAGAAAACACCTGGAAGTACAAAAGGGAGCTTTTTTTTGTTTCTAGGACCCGTATAAGTAAAATTACAATAGTGCAAACTCCAAGACTATTTGTTCAAAATAAACGAAAAAGACGCACTCTGTCCATGATATTACAAAGTTTCAGAATTATTTTGATATAAAATTTGTAAAATTTGAAGAATGTTAAGTTCTTCGGCTTTTTATTCAAAAATTTGTATTTTGAAAAAAAATCTCAAATTTATTTGTCCGACATGCTATAAGCGCGTAACGTTTACGTTAAACAGCGAGGCAATTGTTTATGTTATGCACACCATAAAGTTCTAATTCATCGCTTATTTCTATCGCCAATTTTAAAAATATTTATACCTTTAAAAATAAAATAAGAATCTTTCTAAATATTTAACTTTTATGTGTTTTTAACAATTGAATTATTTTTTACATTCCTTTCAATTTTGGAGAAAAAAAACTTGAAATTACGAGAAATGTAAACAAAAGCAAAATTTGTCAACGTACAATGTACAATCGTACATTTCAAAACAAACTATGATCCAGGAAAAACAGAACCCACTAATTTTGTAATAAAACTATTAATTTTAACTAGGGGGGTGTTAGGGTTAGTTTAATGGGAAAATAAATAATTTGGGTTCTGTTTTTTTTTTTTTTTTCTGTGTCACCCTGTAATATAATGGGATTTTGAGTATGGTTTTACCCAATATTTATTTAACATTAATTTTTGGCATGGGAATTTTAAGATTCACACGTAAAAAAGGGTGATAATTATCGTATTTTATGGAAATTTCTGCAACAACAAAATTACTTTCTTTTTTTTTTTTTTTTTTTCTGAACTTTTTTTAGCTATGTTTTAAAGTCAGTAATCATTAACTTTTTCCTTGTAAATTCCTACCATAAAATAAACTGAACCCTCATTTTATGTCTGTGTTTTTGCAATAAATGTTTTATTTTTCTTCAAAGTGATGTTATTTATTTGAATTAATACTATACATGTATATACATGCAGTATTATAATGAAAATGTTGAATAATTGGGTGTTAAACTTTAAAAAACCCAAAATCGCTGCTATCTGTATCTCTTATTCTCTAAATAATGGGTTAAAGCATAGAGATACATACAATTTGAGTGCATAATCAGAAAGAACATACAATTTTACATAAGAATACCAAATTCTATCAAAATTGCTCCAAAAATAAAGAAACGGTGAAGAAATCACTGAATTTCTTCTATTTTAATGGTCCATGATTTGACATATTTTTGAAACCAAATCATGTCCACATTTGTACCCCCAATTTCGGGGCTTTAAATTCTCATAGACAGAAAATAATTTGGCACACTTTCCTAACTCATGTGTGGGTGGTTGCTGTTTTAATTAAGGAATGTGTGGTTATTGGTGGGTTTGGTGTATAGAGTTGTAGTTATAGTGTTGTTTTTGTCTTTGATTATTACATCTAGGAATGGGATGGAGGTGGGGGAGTATTTTATGATGAAAACCTGAAGTGCATTTTAATTGATCACAGATGATACTAATACCAACAAAACCAGCGCATAAAAGATGCCAGGTCAACCAAACCGGTCAGTCTATGTTCAGATGAAGAAATGCAAGCGGTCTCAAAAATTTAACAAAATAAAATGAAACTTAACATTAAAAAGCTGAGTTTCTTATATTCCATACCTAATACTTCATACTAAATCCCAAATAATATTTATATTATAAACAGACACACACATATATATATACACACACACACACACACACACACACACACACACATATATATATATATGTATATATAGCATTCCCAATTGATTTTTTTATTTGAGGTTATTGTTTTAATCTTACAGCATTTTAGTTAACTTAAATGATGTATTAATTAATAATGATAATTTGGTACTTAGATTAGGATGACCTCAATACTCCATTAAAAAACAAAATTAATGGAATTAATGTTCATACCTTATATTTTCAGATGTTATAGTAAGCTATATTAAATATGAACCAAAAAAAGATGGAGTGACTTTTGAAGCATGGTGCTGGTTTAGTAAAGTTGGTTTGTTGTTAGAAGTCCGTTGCAGACGACAATGATGACATCAGTCCATGTCTTCAACTGTTGTGGACCCTCTGGTTGCTAGTTAGTCCAATTCTGGACTTGCAGATGCAATCACAGACATTGCAAGGGAAATTCCCATCTTCATTTGGTGGTTCATGATAACGAAGATATCAACGCCCTGCAGCCCTGTTAATCTCGATATTGAGCCGCTTAGCTCTTGTGCAGCAAGCGTCTCGCCAACCCTGTCTGTTGTCGGCCAGATCTTCTACACTTGAAGGTGTGATGGTGCATTTCTTCAGCATCATCTTAATATGGTCTTTCGACCGCTTTGGGGTCCTCTGCATGCCATCAGTGAGTTTACCGTAAAGTATTTTACAGGGGAGTATGTCTACAGGCATGCGAATGGTGTTACCCAGCTTGGATCTGTGTGGTAAAGTGGTGAACTGATGGTAGGTGTGGTGCTTCACCCCAGATGCATAAACAATCACCCTGGTCTACCACTAGTGAAAAGGGGATAGACTCCTTCACTGTCTGGCTGATGCTGATACTGACAATAGTCTATTTTGCAACTTTACTTTTACTTATGGATGCTTCAAAGATATTTTCAAGAAAATTTGAAAGTTACTATTAATTAAAATTAAATGATATAATGAGTTTTTTTTTTAAATGAGGAAAATACTTTTTTATTAAAAAAAAAGAAAAGATTTTTTAAAAATAAAAAATACCTATTAAAATGTTTTCTCAAAATCTGTGTTGCAAAAAGAAAAATTCTCTTTCAATGCCAAGAGGGGCTAATTCTTGTGAAACAATGAAAGAATGGCTTCTTTGTGATATGTTTGCATTGGTGTTGAATAATTGTTTTGAATTTGATCCTCATCCCTGCTTCTTGGATTATGAGTTTGAATCATCTGGACTAATAAGCATAAATAAACTAGTGAAATGTTGGTTTTTTTTTTTTTCATTTTATGCATCTTGAGATAATGAACTCCTTTTTTGAAATCAAGTATTGATTTACTTGCTTATGCAAAACCTACTGTATTACATTTTCTTTTGTTCAAGGTATGCAGACCATATTCTACTTTTTATTAGATTTTATTAAGAAGTTTTTTCTAGTTAAGGAATCTGGCCTTAATGATTGCTCCATCTTCTTAAAAGATAAGTTAGATTAAAGTTTAAAGCAAATTAGTTTTTTTGGTTAGCCAAATTTGATACTTGTAACATACAATGAAATTTAACAAGGGTTGCAATGTGAATCAAGGTACCACTTCTGTTAAAATCATTTTTATGCATTTTGGTAACAAAATTAGTTTAAGATTAATTATAATCTAGGCAATTTACTTTTTGTGTCAGTGTGTGGGGAGATCTCAGAGTCCATGATGTAGGTAGCAGTTCTTCAGAAGAGTTCTCCTAAATGTATGTTACCCTACATATCAATCCCCTTAACCAACTCTTTAATTGTTCTACATGCCCCTCTCCTCCTTCATGGCCACAGACTAAGTGGATCTGGTCAAGGATGAAGTGATATATTGAATAACCATGTGTGTGACCTCACAAGTAGAGATAGGACTTGAGGTAGTCATATACTAGCATTCCCAGTTGATTTTTTTATTTGAGGTTATTGTTGTTTAATCACATTATAACTAATGTGATAGAGCTGTGTAAATGGAGTTCAGAACCGTTTGAATTATGCAAATATCCCCAGTGGTTCAAAAGTTATGAGAATTTAAAGCCCCGAAATTGGGGGTACAAATGTGGACATGATTTTGTTTCAAAAATATGTCAAATCACGGACCATCAAAAAAAAAGAAGTTCAATGATTTCTTCACCGTTTCTTTATTTTTGGAGCAATTTTGATAGAATTTGGTATTCTTATGTAAAATTGTATGTTCTTTCTGATTATGCACTCAAATTGTATGTATCTCTATGCTTTAACCCATTATTTAGAGAATAAGAGATACAGATAGCAGCGATTTTTTTTTAAATTTTTATTTTTTATTTTTATTTAAAAAAAAGTTTAACGACCAATTATTCAACATTTTCATTATAATACTGCATGTATATACATGTATAGTATTAATTCAAATAAATAACATCACTTTGAAGAAAAATAAAACATTTATTGCTAAAACACAGACATAAAATGAGGGTTCAGTTTATTTTATGGTAGGAATTTACAAGGAAAAAGTTAAGGATTACTGACTTTAAAACATAGCTGAAAAAAGTTAAAAAAAAAAATAGTAATTTCGTTGTTGCGGAAATTTCCATAAAATACAATAATTATCAAATTTTTTTACGTGTGATCTTAAAATTCTCATGCCTAAAATTAATGTTAAATAAATATTGGGTTAAACTTGCAAATCATACTCAAAATCCCATGATATTACGGCTAAATTCTCATCAAAATCCCATTATATTACAGGGTGATACAGAAAAAAAAACCAGAACCCAAATTATTTATTTTCTCATTAAACTAACCCTAAACCCCCCCTAGTTAAAATTAATAGTTTTCTTACAAAATTTGTGGGTTCTATTTTTCCTTGGTCATAGTTTGTTTTGAAAAGTACATTGTACGTTTACGAATTTTGCACTGGTTGATTTTTCAAACGTAAATATATGTATGCACATATATAATATTAATTTAAATATGTAACATCACTTTGAATTTAAAAATACATTTCTAAATGCTTATGTTGAATTACATAAAAGAAATAGATTATCTATTTACATGTTTTCACACAAACTGTGTGCTTTTTGTTTACATTTCTCGTAATTTCAAGTTTTTATTTTCCAAAATTGAAACGGACATAAAAGTTAAATATTTAGAAAGATTCTTATTTTATTTTCAACAGTATAAATATTTTAAAAATTGGGACGAGGAATAAGCGATAAATTTAAACTTTATTATCTGCATAAAATAAACAATGCCTCGCTGTTTAATGTAAACTTTACATTACGTGCTAGAGTATGCCTGTCGGACAAATAAATTTGAGTTTTTTTCGTCAAAATACAAATTTTCGAATCAAATCCTGAAGCGGATAACAATATTTACATTTTACACATCATAATTCTGAAACTTACTAATTCTACAGACAAAGTGCGTCTTTTTCGCTAATCATCTTCATTTTGAACAAATAGTCTTGGAGTTTGCACTATTGTAATTTTACTTCCAACGGGTCCTAGAAACAAAAAAAAAGCTCCCTTTTGTACTTCCAGGTGTCTTCTAATTGAATACAAAATTTCAAGAATATTGATAAAGATTAGCCACTTAGATTTTCCAAAGAAATGTAGAGTGTAAAATGTATTCTCGGAAAAAAATTCCTATCACGCATTTTCGTTTTTTTAAGCAAAATACGTTTTTAACTAGCTGTAAAAAAAATATTCAATTGATTAAAAAAAAAAAAAAATTACATATTTAGAGAGATTGTTTTCTTTTCTTTTCAACCATATGAATATTTTTAAGATTGAACAATAAATATACGAGAAATTGTGATTTTAAATCAATAAGGTCCGATTTGTGACGTCAGTTGACAGGATGTTTTTACAACCGAAAGTCACGTAAATTCGAGGTTTTTCTTCAAAATCAAAACTTTCGGATCAAATGCTGAAGCACTTAGCAATCTTTAAATTTCACAAATTTTATAGGAAAATAATTTTGAAAGTCTCTAATTTTACAGAGAAAGTGCGTCTTTTTTTGTGTCTTTCATATTTTTTAAACAAATAACCTTGAACTTTGCCCTCTCATATTTTTGTTTCCACGGACCCTAGAAACAAAAAAAAAACCCTGTTTGTACTTCTAGGTGTCTTCTATTTGAGTGCAAAATTTTAAGAATATTGATAAAGATTACCTACTTTGATTTTGAAAAACAAAACAGCGTGTAAAATTTATCCTAAACCCCCCCCCCCCAAAACGGTCAAATTTTTGTTTTCAGCTGTTCGACCGAAAATACAGTTTTAATTCGCTGTAAAAAATAATTCAATTTTAGTTACATATTTAGAATGATTACTCTATTCTCTTTCCCACCATATAAATCTTTTTAAGATTGGTTAAGAAATACTCGAGAAATTGCAAATTGAACTGATTAAGCTCGCAAATTTGAAAATGTCAGTTTTTTTCAGCTAAATGCTTGTAATGCTACATATACTGTGTGTATTATGATAGAGTTTCTGGCCATATGGCACTTGCTCCACACTAGGTAAATGGGGGGTTGGTTTATGATTGGTGGACCCCTTTATAGAGGTGGGTGGTGATGTCTCAGGTGTTATTACTGTGATATCAGGGTCCTATCACTCGATTCAAGGTATGACCAATGAAGGGATACCAAGTGACCTCAGTGGGTCATCTTCAGATTAAGGTAGGGTTGGAATGTGGTCTGCTGTAGTACCCGATGTGCCAGACTTGCATTCTGAATGGCTGCATTGGCCTAGTTGTGAGGGATAGGGACTGCATCTTGAGGTGTCTGCCTCCAGAGTATGCTGTGTCAGTAAATAGGAGTACCCTATCTAGGAATTGGCGATTGTGTACACAGTTGCTGCTGTCTATCTGCATATGGTATCTGTACCCAATAGATTCAATGTTCCTTCCAGTCTTGTACCAACAGCATGGATAAAGGCCAACTTGGTTCTGCAACTGCACAGTATCGCCAACCTGTAACACTTGTAGCATTAGGAATATAAAATATAAAATTTATTATTGTACATCTTGGCCATTGCTGTGTCTGGCAAGTTGCAGATATCTCTCCATTGCACACTAACCTGATACATGTCTTGCAAGGGAAGGTTGTCTTTTATAGGGTGACTGAACAGTATTGTTGCAGGTGACATGTTGAGGTCGTATATAGGTGTTTATTGATGTGCGTAAGCGTCGTGGTCATTGTTGAGGCAGTGGCTGCTATCTATATTGTCTACAAGTACATGTTTTGCTGCCTTGACTGTTTTACAGGGCTTTTGCTTTGGGGGTTGTAGGCTGAGGAAATCTGTTTCCATATGCCCCTATTACATAAAAATGTTTTGTATTCATGAGAATCGAATGACAGTCTTCTATCCGAAGAGAACTCAGTTGCACCATATATGCAGAACCAACTTCACAGACCCCCCTTGGTCTTACTTGATGGCCACCTCGACCCATCTAGTGTAGTCATGTTGCTTGTTGCCTAATTGTTGTGCAATATGTTGAAGATACAGGTAATATGCATCTTCCAGGTAACGCATGATTTTTCGACAACTGGGGAACATATAGATCAGACCTCTATGAATATCAAGGTCATAGATCTCAAATTCTTCATCCCTGCTGTCACTACTACACAGTTTGTGATCTGATTCACTGCCTACATGTATGTCAATGTGAATGAATGTCCAGCCATTACCAAATATCATATTGGTTACATTGGCAAATATTCTGCAAAACTCATTTGGGGAACCTGTGAATTCTGACAAACACTGGACCAAACAACGAATTACAGGCTCATTGAATGGTCTGTGTCCATTCTTAACCTTCACATCCAGGGAATGCAAGAGCACAACTGGTGGCGGTGTCATTTTCTCCAACCTGGGGAGAACAAAGTTTGCAATCATAAATAGAGTTCTTTTTATGTAGATTGCTCACTGTCCTGGAAACTAATATCACATTTTTTTATCAAAAACATATACCAATCATCATCAATTGGTCTAGTTCTTACTGTTCTTTTTTCTTTTTCTCTGTTGCAAGACACTTCTTCTTTGCAGAACATTCTCGACTCCCCTTTCTCTTCTTCATCCTTATCTAATCTTTAGGAACTGTATTGGTGCAAACTGCCTTGTAAGCTCTGAAATAGTTCTCTTCATAAATGCTCGATCATCAGGTGTCATTTTGACACTAAAGTCCTTTCGATTTGATAGGATGGACCCTTATTTTTTCATATACAGCAGGCACCACTTCAGCTAGGGACTTCATTCATAGGTGGGTTAGTTTTTTCACCTATCACTGCCTAGCGTTTTTTTTAAGGCAGAACTCTGCAAATAGTACTATAGACAGAACTCTGCAAATAGTACTATAGACAGAACTCTGCAAATAGTACTATTGGTCATTTTAATGTTTTGTCATCCCGGATTCCTGCCCTAATTTACGCTGTTTTTAATTGCTGGCATAAGACATAATTCTAGCCAAATATAGATATTTTCCGAGTCATGTTTTTCACATTTTATCAGCAAATTAATGGAGATATTTTACAATGCCCCACCCCAACCTCACTTTTCATCGGCAAATCAATTTAGATATTTTACCCCCTCCCCAGGTTTAATTTTTTTTACCATGAATTTTTACAAAACAAATTCAAATTTCAAATATGTACCTGCTGTATTTTTCACTTTTTATCGGCAAATATATGTAGATATTCTACAATTATGCCCCCCCCCCACCAGCTTTATATTGGCACATCAATTTAGATATTTTATAACTCGCTCTTAGCCCTGTCGTCTGGGTCTTTAGAATACACCGACTGCAATTGGGCCACCTGTTGGCCATAGTGTGGTGACCCATGATGCTTAAGGATGGAATCTTTGTGGATGAGCAGTCCATGACATGCAACACTCTGCTTAGACTAAGGATACCTATTTTTTGTCTACTTTTCATCTTAAAAACTAATTAAAATTGAATTGGTTATTTATGGTTAAATTTTTGTCTCAGTCGAAAAGTAGTAACATAATGAGCATCAGTAGAAAAAGCAAAATAATATTACACATGTAATTTATTTTTAATACATTTAAAACTATTTTTTTTGGTCAATTTTTATCGAATATGACTTAATATGGCCACTAGAGTTGCTGTATAATCCGTGTTTACAAAATGAATTTAACACTAGATTGAAAAAAAAAAATTACCAAAAATCTGGGAATTATCTGATTTTAATGAAATTTTCAATATTGATTTATCAATGAATGGATTTTATAATGCATCAGTTATTTTATTTTAAAACTTTTTGATTTAATTAGGTATTTCTGCTATGATAAATTAATATATAAAATTCATTTAAGATATGAGTATCATGATGTTAAGTTTGAAATGTCATATTATTATATTCTAAAAACATATTTTTTTAATAACTACTTTACTTTAGTATCAATCTCTAATAATTTTTTGTCACAAACTCTATTGAAAATTAGGGCCCCCCCTCTAAACAGAGAAAATATTGATGTATACTTTTTTTTTTTCTAAGATAATGTGCCTTGAAGTTAGCCCGAACAAAAAACTTAACAGTTACTAAGAGTCACTGATTTATTTTGCCAAACATAAAACAGCAAATGACAAGTTAAAATACAGTAAAACAAAGAATTCGTTACAACCTGCGTCTGTCTCTTTTATCCTTGTATTCCTTCTTCTGAGCTTCTGTATGTGTTCTTTCTTTCGTTCGTTTCTCTCCTTCTTCTCTTCCTTATCCTTTTCAGTTTTCTCTGTTATCGCTCCTTCACTCTTATTCACTTCGTTTCCGTTCACTCGTTCGGACACCCCTTTTTCGCGTTCTCCTCTCGCCGCTGTTGTTTACCTTTCTGCTCGCTCACTTCCGTTTTTTGAGTGCGTGCACGACATCAACGCGCAAGGGGTCTACGAAAACACAAACGCAGCCCTGCGAAACAAAGCTGGGCCTTTTTCCTTTATGGGTTTTCGAGTGCTAGAATCACTTTTCACCACAGATAAATAATTAAATAAAGATTAAATAATTATCGAAATGAGTAAAAAAAAAAAAAGAAATTTAAAAAATATCCAAAAATTATTTTTTTAGTTTTTATTTTATTTTCTGATTTTCGATACTTATTTTCTACCTGAGTAGCATCCTTATTTTTTGGAAACGGTGTGGGTGAGGTGGGGTGGTGTGGGGTATATATTTGTATTGTAAAAACATGGACTTTTTAACAAATTGGGTATACCTAGCTTAGACCATTACTTAGTTTAGATGGGCGGTTGGAGAGAGCTCATCCGATCAATCCATAATCAACCCTTCTTATAATATGTGCTAGGTGGTGGTGGCTGAAGGTCCCAGGAATGACATCTGATGGTGAGGTTCCAGTTTTGGAGGTCTGGGGAATGTGGAGCACCCCTTCATCACCATTGCTTCCTGGTCCACTCTTTACTGGAGTGGTAGTACCTGTTATGGTCCCATTTATAGGTTGAATAGAAAAATGTATATATAAAAAAAAATTGATTATCCATTAAGAATTACTTTATTTCAAAAGTTTGTCAACATTAAATGACCCACTGAGGTTGATATGCTGTAAAACAAAACAAAACAAAACAAACCAAACAAAATCAAACAACCTGTTCTGTTTAAAACATTTTGTTTTTATGAATTTGTACAAAACACAATCCCTTCCCCCATCTGCCTAATATGACAACATAAATAAACATGAACTATATTTTTGAGATGAGGTCTGATAGGAATAATTTTGATTTTTCGGATTGTTGTCCTCATCTTTATTGTATGTATATACATATAATGTTTCAGCTGTTATATCCTCCAGCCTTCCTCAGGTGTTCCCTTTGTATCCAAGTATAGTAATGATCCAACCTGAGAAATTATTTTTAACAGTTTGACAGTTGATCAAACAGGTGTTGAAGAACCTTCAAAGATCTCATTCAAAAACAATGACCATTGTTTTTGCATGCCTATCATTCTGACATGTGTCACGAGAAGAATCATGATCATTTAGAAAAAGTTTATTGGTGTTTCCTGTGTAACTTAAGGCATAAAATTTGCCATCAGTCTTTTTCGATATTTTTATTTTCAAAGTAATTAACTTTAAAAACAATTTGATTTAGTCTTTTTAATAATTGGTTCCCATATTGTGTTCATCTCTATACTAGGTCACTATAGTCAAACATATGCTTCTTTGAGATGTTTTCTTTTCCAATGTGCTTCACTATCTATTATTTTAACTTTGAAATATAACTTTAATATATAATAGTATATAAAATATAATATAGATATAAAGTGAAGGGGCATAAGGAAATATCTCCATATATTTGTCGATAAAAAGTGAAAAACACAGTATGGTAAATATTTGAAATTTGAGTTTATTGAAATTTGTACAAATTCAATAAAAAAAAATTATTTTTAAACATGGAGGGAGAGGGGTAACATATCTAAATTGATTTGCCAATTTAATAACAGCAATGGTGATCATAGCTAAGCAAAAACAGGAGGCCTGACAATTTTATAGTACATGTTGTCCATAAAATCTGTTTGCACTTTAATGAATTTATAACTTTCAAGTGCACACTGATTTTATGGACACCCTCTATAATTAATTGATAGATGTAGTCATCATCTATAATGAACTCAAGATACTTCATTAACCCAGCATCATAGAAAAGTAAGAATAAAACTGGCTTAATGTGTCAAAATTAGACATAATAGTAAATTATAAAATTGCCGCGAATAAGGGCTGTGCTGGAAAATTTTAAAAATGTCCTGGAAACGTCCTGGAAAATGGTTTCCTAAAATGAGTGGGAACCCTGTTTGAGAATCTCGATGTACTTCAGATATTGCAACCAAAGCTTCGCAGTTCGTGACTTGCTTGCAAGAAATGTTTTGTGCAGAGAAATGGCTCTTGACAATGAATGAAAAGCAGTAGATTTTCCAGTATTTTCAATACCTACACAGCCATTTGGAATATCACTTGCAATATACTGCAGTTCTGATGCTTCTAATTTGTCTAGGGCATATGGACCTTTGGGTGATTCGTACATAACCTCGTCATCTAGTATGTCATTGACATTGTCTGCTGGTTCACTATCTTCAAAACCAGTATCGGTTAGTACTGAATTACTTAGCTTTATTATCAATGCTACCTCTACCAAGAAATATTCACGCAGGGTTCTCAACATTGACTTTCCACTAAGCATATGGTCAACAGAATTCCTACCGTAGCATGTTTCCAGCAAATCTTGCAGTCCTGAACCATTCATAAGTGAACTGATGCTTTCGAGGAAACTTATCATCATATGTGACACACCACATTTAGTTTTTTGGAGTGAGCTATTTCGACTGCTTTAAGCTCTCCCATTGATGATTATAACATTTTGATGTCTATTTCAGCATTGCTAGAATTCTAAAGCAAGACAAAGGATTTTATATGCCTTTCTTTTTCCCTAGTTACACCAATTCTCAAAGCATCAGAAAGTAGTCAACTAACCTTACTAAGTTGCTCTCTTTCCATTTCATTTATGAAACACTCCTCTTAAGAGTATATGCATGAAATTCTTCTGAAAATTATTTCCAAATCATCCCTAACAACACATAACAACTAGTTGTAGTCAATTAGGAGCTGCAATCATAAAAATGGAGAAATAAAGAAAGTAAATATTGGTAAATTTTGTCATTATCGTTTAGAAAATATAAATTTTGCCTTTTTACCTACCCCTACTATTTGCTTCATATCTTTTTTTAGCTTTGGGAGAGTTAAATTTTGGATATGTTTTTCTACAATAAATAAGCTTTTCAACGATACCAAATTTAGCTTGGCCTTTCTTTTTATTTACGGTTTGAGGCCCAAAATAATCTAATTCTACTGGACTAATGGTCTGTGACTGTCTGTTGAAATGGGAGATCTGGGTTAGAGGTTAGCTTTGGGACTCCCCGTGGATGAGGCGATCAAATTGCAGATTGTGCATTAGGCTCTGGTTTACTGGATTTTGATATCTAAACCAGGCCAAAATAGCAGTTGCTATGCATTTTCCAGCATACTATTAACACCTTGGTGGATTTTGTTATCCTTTAATAGGAACTCCTTTGAGGCTGTTCAAGTTGTCTTACATGGGCCAAAAGTGGCGGATGACTGAGGGGACTTTGAGAATCCAGCATCTGGCATTCCTCATCTGTTGCGGCAACAATTCTTTTCCATGTGACTACCCACAATTTGGGATCATGCTCATCTGTAGATGTGAGTGCAGCTCTTATCATACTGAAGATGGTCTGGGTTGTGTCGAGCATGCACTCTTAGGTTGCTCCTGTCTGGGTGGGCTTGTGAGGCACGTGCTCTAATCTGCTGATGAAGTCCCCACTGGGTAATGTTAGGTGCAGTCAATGCAGCATTT
The DNA here is from genome assembly GCA_023376005.1 of Doryteuthis pealeii. NCBI lineage: Eukaryota > Metazoa > Mollusca > Cephalopoda > Myopsida > Loliginidae > Doryteuthis > Doryteuthis pealeii. Next base: position 49,987,169 of record CM042153.1, read on the forward strand.
AGCTTCCCAGGGAGGCGCTTGATGGGAAACCTGTACACCACTCTTTAAATTGAACAGGTGAGAATTGTTTGTTTTCCAGGAGCTGAAAATATCCTTACCAGTGGCTGGTCTATGGTCATCAGAAAATCAGGGTACTATAATACGAATATCCGGCAATTTGGTTCTGCAACTTGCAGAAGAGTGCAAGTGCTTCCTCTTCTACCAGGGTGTATTAGTCTGCATCTTTAGTGAAGCAGGACCACAATTAGGGCTAATTACTTTGTCAGC
>CM042153.1:49996409-50147716 GCA_023376005.1 Doryteuthis pealeii
ATTAGTTGCCTCGTTGGTCGCTGAAGAAGTTGTTTTCTTTTTTGGTTCTTATATCTTCTTTTTGTTGTTATCGATGTTTCTACTTTCAAAATATATTGGACCTTATCTTTCTAGCGAAGACACTTATAGTTTTCCTTGCATTGGCGCATCGAATTTAAAACTCATTGCTTCGGATTTTGGTGTTACCCTCTTTCTCGTACTGATGTGTCTAGTTGAATTTTTACTTCTCCACATAGTTTGGTTCGATTAGTCTGTGTTCAATATTTCTTACTTCTCTTTGGCTAATGCAGCGCTTAAAACATGTCCACAAACTTCTCTGCAATCCATGAGAGAGGTAAATTGGCGTAGTGGACTATCGTTGTAATGCTCCGGGAATATACAGAATTCTTATGAATTCGTCATCTCCTGTGAATGGCCTGTATCATGTTTATCTATTTCTTTTTCTTTCCTCTCCTGACAATTTGTTCTAGGTATACTTGGATTTGTCCAAAACATTCGACTAAATATTTCATGCCAGAGCGTTTTATATGGTGTTTCTTGACCTGTTAGGATGTCTTGTGTTTTGTAATCATCTTCCATGTCCTTTTGGAAATGAACTTTCAGCCTTGCGATTTAAGTAAAAGAATCCATTTTTTAATACGTCATGGCAATGAATGTCCGTATAATGGTTGGTGTATGTTATCGTTGGACCTTAGGGTATATGTCCGTTTTGGCCCATCGGGGTTTTCGTCAAATACCTGGATTGGCATTTCATTACGCCGCTAATTGACATCCACCTTACAACTTTTACCCAGTTTTCCACTTTTATCCATACCCCACGGCCAATATACATATCCTGATTAGGGATTTCATCCTTTGAAATGCCAGAGATGGCGCCTGATGCAAATTCTTTTAGAATTTTTTCGTAAGACTGGTGGAATTAACAATTCTTTCTGGGCATACATTAGTTGTCTTCACCAGATGGAAAAAGGTGAAATTTTTTATTACCTTGGTTATTCTTTTCAGTCCATCTTGATTTTTCCATCTTATTTAACTGAAATCATCCTTCACATGCTTCTTTTTTTTAATTTCCTCTATTGGGGGGTCATGGAATTTCTTCTGATTATTTGTCATTTACTATTAGCATTTCTCGAAATAGAACATTCATGGCTTTCGTCCTTCGAGTCTTGCTTATTACTGTTTTCTGCGTCGACTGGATAATGTCCATTGCTGCATGTCAGCTTTTTAGATGGCTTACAGTGTCCATGCTTAAATTTCGGTTAGTTTTACGAAAGTAGTTGAGGCCCTATCTTGTAATCTGTCGCTGTAATGGGTTGAGGAATATCTTTCTTGATCGCGATAAATTGTTCAGTCGAACAGTTCACTTGCCGTCTGAAGGGCGTAAATGTTCCATCCGCGTGAAGGAAACGATAACATTTTTGGTTGATTCTTTTCAACAATTATTGACAACGGCTTCCTTCTCAATTTGGCTGTAATTTCTTTCTTGCTCCAGATGAGAGTTTCTGGAGGCATGTGGCGATCGTTTTGCTTTCGTAGTTTCCATCTTCAGTATTTATGGAATCACATTGCAGCACCAAACTCCATAGTCACTTGCATCGTTGCTAAGAGTTAATTTCTGCTTTCTGGGTCGACATTGCGCTAGGAGGCTAAATCTGATAGTAAAGACAACAGTTTTAATATCTTCTGAAAAGCAGCCTTCGCATTGGTCTATCGGCTCTCACCTCCATCTTTAACACGCTTTTTTTTTAATAACTTCATTCAGTGGGGCTCTATTGAATTGTTTTGTATATTTGGAATAATAATATTGGGCCCCCCCGTAAAATGATTTTATAGTGACAAGCCCCAAATGGATTCATATTTTGTCACTGAATTTGGCGAGGCATGCTTTTCAATTCTGTCGGTCCGTTGTGGATCTGTTTCCGACCATCCATCAATGATTGTTGGCCTAGGTAACTTTGATCTATTCCATGAAAATCACATTTTTCCGGGCCTTAACCTAAAATCCAAATTTCCTCTATTCTTTTTTGAATACTTCTCTGAACCATGTTTCTTGTGCTCTTGCATATTTTTTGCTTTTGATCAGTTATATTTTGTTAACTAGGATATGCATCGCCATTCTAGTTCTGGCGAGCATTGTGTCCATGCACTGCTGAAAAAGGGCAGGGGCTCCTTCAAACCAAAAAGGCAGTCTTTTAAGCTTGAAAAATACTTTATGAAGTATTAAGCATCAGGAATTTTAGAACATTGCTTCATTTTATTCTTGTAATTGTAAATGATGCATCAGAACGAGGTCAATCTTGGAAAAATTTTCCGTAACTGTTTCGGAATTAGAGATTTGAAATCTTCGGTGCTGAATTCGGAAGTGGGTAAATTGTGGTCCTTTAAGCACTTGTCGTTTGAGCCCAGTTGAGAAGTCTGCACAAGACTCTTATCTTATTGCTTTTTCTTTTGACATAACTGTCGGACTTGGCCAATCAGTATTGTCAATTTCTCAATTTTCTGTCATTTTTTAAGTCTTTCCTATACTCTTTTCGATCGGCATCCCTCGAAGAAAAAGGTAATTATCACCCCTTTGGTTTGGTGGCATTCTTTAATTATCAATTTAGCTTCTGTCTTCCACACAGTGTCAAGACGCTTCTAGAATACTCTGGAAATTCAGCTTTTAAGTCTCTCCAGGAAACTTTCATTTTCTGGCTAGAGGTTTCACCATATTTATTGTTGCATAACAGGAGTTAGGCAGGTCGTTCGCTCATCAAGTTAACCAGTACCTATCAGGTGACTACCGAATGACAAGTGTTCCTCCTGTACTACATATACACTTAGACTTGTACGTTTAGTCCAAAAATAAAATATTGCATTCTCATGTTTCTCCCTTTGAAATCCACATTTTCTTCCACACAACAACTTTTTCGCCATTTTCGCTGGTTTCCATTAACTCGGAGGCTTTCTGACCGAGGTCTTTTTGGCCAGATATTCCCTCATCACTATACTGAGTGTGTGATTTCCGCTATTTCAGTTTAGTAAGGTACAGTTTCCCATTTTATATAAGTACATCTGTCTCTTATAAAACCAGTTATAGCTCTTCGGGTTTTTAACTATTTCGTTTTTCAACTCTCTCTGCTTTACCTCGCGCGGTTCTGTCGATCGATGGAGTGCATTTACTCTGTCGGTCTTTTCTTCATTCTTCTTATGGCAGTAAGCTCGCTTTACTGGCTCTTTAATCACATTCATAACAGGTTTATTTCCGTACCAGCACTTTTCTCTGTGTGTCCTGCGTCATCTTGCTCTCCTCATCCGTCGTTTCGGTCTTTCCTTAGCTAGGCATTCAAGGTCGCATTTCCCTCTTCTCTTTCATGAACTTTTGGGTCTTACCTGTAAAGTCTTCTTTTAGGGATCCTTTGTGCTTCTGCATTCACCAATTTTGGTCCTTGTCTATTACTGATCTTTTTGGGGGTTCTTTTTTGTCCTCTTGACGGCATTGTAATGTGTTTTATATAGACGGGCGGCTTCGATGGGTTCTTGCTGCTTCAATGCGGTTTGTGGTCCTGTCGTGCTCTCACTCTATTAGGTGTCGGTCGTTGACACTGGGCGTCTCTGTAAATCTTTTTGCTATAAGGAGCTCATGGGTGTACTCCATATATTCGTCATAGGGTGATTCCCTGGATTTCAATCGCTGTGTTCTCCATAGGTGCTCGTTTTAATGTGTTCTCCTGAACAAATAATCAATGATTCTATTCTATGAATGGCAATTCCACCTTGAATGTCACTTAAGGGTTGTAATGCTTAGGATCATCAGATACACAGAGTTTTATACTAGAACCATTGGCTTATTTATTTTTAAAATAAATTCCATTTTCTTCTAGTATTTTTTTTCTTAATAACTTTTGTCAAACATTTTTTAGAGACGCCTAATATGATAGAGTATCTGTTCCGCTTATTGAAGGAATGTGGTAGAATTTGTTACCTCGTAATTATTTCATTCTTGTCTACGTATATTTTTCTCTTTTCAGGTTTTTTTCCTTGGCAAAATTTAATATTTCTTCATCTCGGGGTATTTTTTTTCTGTCTTGTTTCTCATAAGTTTATTTTGAAGTAAAAGTGTTCAATTTTATTTTTGTCAGTCCTCCATCGCTTAATGCATATCCCTTTTTCATAAAAAATTGTCTTACAAACATTCTGAAGTATGCAGGGAATTGTATCGTCCAGCTGTTTCTTGGGGTATATTATTTTTATTTTACTTTCATGTCATATATAAACTTGAACAGTTCCCTCTCGTGCACGAACAAAAAATTTTTTCGTTGGGTTTTCTCTTCTTCACGTTCCCGAGCTCTTGTCAAGCCCACTTATTTTTTCAAAGTACTTATTTCTCTGTGATATAACATTTGATCTGATGCATACATTTCTGCTTGTTTCTTGTGTGCTTTCGACTTCGGAATTACATTAACGAGTTGGTTGGCATTGCTCTCTGTATCGTTGCTTCTTGTCTGCTTTTTTGGTTTGTTTGTTGTATGTAAAATTTGTGTTTTGTTGTTTGTAAGCTTTTCTGTTTGCCTGTTTTGGGCGCTTGTGAGATTAACAACAGTTTGTTTCTGATGTTTCTTGAATGCTAATAGTTAGCATCTTGTAGAGTTCAGCGTAAACTGCTTTCTCATTGGTTGCTTAAGCGGACAGTTACATCGTGGTCTATATTGTTACACAGGAAGCTTCTATATAGCAAATATGTCTTTTTTAAGGGAGTTCAGAGGCAACTGTACTTTTTATTCGTAAAATTCGCAAAAAAACAATAGTACTTTTTTCAAAATTCTGCAAAATGTTGCTTGTTTCAGTTTAGCACAATAACGACAATGAACAAAAACCTTTTTATGTTAAACAAATAATACGGTTTACACGCTGTCCCAAATGAATACAAAACACATCAAATGTGTCTGGGTACGTTCAAGCTGGCCTAGTTGACCTCTCGAAACAATTATAGTATTATAAGAGCTTTTTCCTCAAGATCCTTCGTTCAGCGTTTAATTCGGGTTTAGGAGGTTCGAGGATCCAGCTAGCTGTTTTCAAGTATGTGTTTTCCCGTCTCGTAGGGCTTATAGCGTAAAAATTTGTGTACATTTCTTGCATCATATCTTCGGGATATTTTTAGTTGTACGCCGGTGCACCGGCCGTCCATTCCTCTGGCTAGAGTAACAAAGGAGGTACATCTTTTCAATTACCTTCCTTGGGCGTGAGTCTTTATCAAAAGAAATCTGTATTTTCACTTGATCTATTGGTAGCATATCTCTTTAATCCTCAATGTTGAGGAAACTTTTATTCAGTATCTTATGGAGGAGGTGGAATATTCTGCGTGGGGTAGTCATGGGTGTCGCATACTTTCTTTGCGCGCTGTGAGGTTACAAAAATAAGATCCTGACCGTGTAACTTACCTTTTTTCCGCTACAAAATCCTTGATTTCTATTATATTCGCGTCTTCTATTTCGTCACTTTTATGTTATTGCAGGGTTAAATATGTTTACGTGAGGTTTGTCAATTAGACTTTTTAGACAGAATCATTCATCCTCGTTCGCCACTGGGATGTATTCAGAAATAAGGGGAACGAGAAGTCTTTGCTGAGATGTGTGTAATTAGAAAGTTTTGGGATTATTACAATGAAATTCAGCAAATGAGCACTAAAAGAGGGTCTGCGGGGCCGAGCAAGTAAAAATATATGTTCGCGGGTGTTTGCAGTTTTGAAAATGAGCGATTGGTAAAGATTATTATCTTCTGAAAAGTTGTAGCAGCATGGGTTTACATCCGAGAATACGAAACACACCTCAATGGGTGGAGATCACCTCAGCATCACCGCTGAGCAATCTTCCTGTTGGTTTTTTATATCGTACTTCATTTGCATACGTGACGGGATTATCCGGTTTACTTCCTTTACAACAATTATCAATCAAATATAATCTTACCTTGAAGTATCCAAAGTATGCATGAATTTTTGGATATTTAGAATTAGACTCTTCCATTGTTTCCATACAGATGAGGATATTATTCTGACTGACCAAACAGAAAAGAAAGGAGAGGATTTTTCCATGTTAAAGAAGACAAGATAAATGCTGTTGTTTTGTATAAGTTTGTTAATTCTAACAATGAAGAGAACAATGCTGATTTTTTTCCAAGATGACTTTATAATTACAGTTAACTCACTTTAGACAAAGAATTTGATTGTACAAGCTAAAATGAATATATTAATATTTTGAAAAGAAATCTATTGTTGATTGAAAATCTAGAAACTGTAAAATCATTTCTACTTCATTGTTAAAGGTATGCACTAACAGCAAATTTTGGGGATTTGAGCACCATTTTAGAGTCTAAGTGTTTCAACGCATCACGCATTCAACTGTCCAATTACTGAAAAAAAAGTTTCCAAGGATAGTAAGTGGTTCGCATGGTATATCATCAGATGTCTGTCACAGATACCTGAAGGCAGCAAGAAAAATAGGAAAGATCTTTTGAAAGCATTTAATGAAAGAAAGCTTTGTGTATACTAGTGGTGTAGCTGAAAAGTAAGAAAAGAAGTGAGAAAGCTATGGATAGGACAAAAATGTAGCAAACAGATTTACTGAGTATGCTGCTGGACACGTATTGTGGATTGTGAGTCTATCTCCTCGACTTTACTGACTACTTAAAACGTTGGTCTTTGGAAAAAGCTGTATTGGTAACACACTGGAGACATGGCTAGCAATGAACACATTGACAATTGGTAGCAGAACATAGCAAAAAACCTTAAACACCGGAAGAGATAAGAAAAGGTCAATGAAATTTTACAGTCATTTTGGACATGCCACAAAGAAAAGTTGTGTAAACTTGTAAGGTGAGGGGGGAGCAATGATTTTTCAACAAAAATCTTGCTCCCCTCAACCTTACAAACATTGAGGTGGGTGGTTACTAAGGGAGCTGCAATATGGATTGTGAATTATCTCCCTTGACTTTTCCTGACTACTTAAATGTTGGTCTTTGGGAAAAGAAAATCTTTGACAAAAAGAAATAGGCATTGGTAATATACTGGAGATACGGCTAGCGACGAACACTTGTCACATGATACATCACTTGAACTTCTAACTCAGAAATATTAAAATAATTGCCAAGGAAATACCATCAACAGGTGATTTTATATTGTTGTGTACTGGTACATTTGATTCATGGTAACCTGGTATAAAAAAAGTAACATCTGGTGAATCCCGCACAGTGTGGTCATGGCAGCATCATGGAAAGAAAGGTGAAATATTTTTGGCCAGACATAGATGATATGCTGGATATCAAAAATGAATTTATTCAGAAAATTGGTTAATCCCAGAATCCTTAAGTTCTGGGCAATTATGGAAAATTCCATTCCTGAAAGCATATGAAAAAGTTTCCTCTGTATATTTTCAAATGAATAAAATATATCAAAATTTTTAGTTAATTGTTCATTGAATGAATTTAATGTTTTTTTTTAATTTTTGCATAATAAATGAGTGAAGTCTTAATAGAAAATGTAGCATTCCCAGTTGATTTTTTATTTGAGGTTATTGTTGTTTAATCACATTAGTATATAGAGCTGTGTAATGGAGTTCAGAACTGTTTGAATTATGGCAAATATCCCAGTGGTTCAAAAGTTATGAGATTTAAAGCCCGAAATTGGAGGTACAAAAGTGGACATGATTTTTGTTTTAAAAAATATTGACATATTTTTTTTAAACAAAATCACTGACCAATTCAAACAAGAAATTCAGTGATTTTCTTCATCGTTTCTTTATTTTTGGAGCAATTTTGATAAAAGCTTGGTATTCTTATGTAGCTGTTACATAAAAAAAACCCAAAAACATTGACAATAGACCACCAACCGTTATCAAATTGATACACTGTGTATCAATTTTTATAACGGTTGGTGTCTATTGTCAATGTGTTTTTTTGTTTTTTTTATGGTCAGCCTAAATAGGTAAATAAACTAAGCAAATAGATAAAACTTGCTTTATTTTACTTCATTTGATTTTCATTGTTTTAATTTATGAAATTTCAAAGGTGTTTTTCAAAAAGTTTTCTTGCAGATGCAACATACTAATTATTCTAAAACAGACTTTATTTTTATTTTTAACGCCACTGTAACAGTTGAAAAAAAAAACAAAAGAAAAAAGTAGGAAAAATAAACAAGCAAATAGATAAAACTTACTTTAATTAAATTTTCATTCATGAAATTTCGAAGCTGTTTTTAAAAAAAAAAAAAATTTCCTACGAACTGAATACGCTAAAATTACTGACATTTTTAAGTAATTTCTTCTGTAAGCTTTTTGGAAAAAAAATTAAAAAAAAATTTTTAGTTTTTATTTAATTTAATTTATTAATTAATTTATTTAAAAGCTCACATTTGATCATATTCTATATTTAAATATATATCAAAGCACAATTGTAATATCTAATAATACAAAAAGACCAGTTCAGGTGCACCACCACCATTATATTGAATATTGAACCTCATTTATTTAAAAATAAAAATCTATTTTTCAAAATAAAAGTCAGACAAAATTCTTTCAAAATGAATATTATTTTTTAACATTCAATGTTCTTTAAAACCACTAGCATAACAAAACCGCCTTCGGGCGGTGTAAAAATAAAATATTTTGAAATATATAGCCTGAGCGAGTGGGATTTAAAATTCAATGTCAGGGGTAGTATCCAAGTAAAATTAATAAATGAATTGAAGTAATAAAAAACAATGCCAAAATATGCCAAAAAACTCTAAAAGGACATTCACATTTATTGATTTTAGTAATTAAAATCATCAAATTCATTAAAGGAGTAACAAAAACATTTGAAATAGAATTAGGAAAGTTAACTTTCTACAACCAAAGTTTTATCCTGAATAATATTCAATAATAAAATTGAATTTGGTTTATCAATGAATAAAACAATCAACTATACAAAATGATTTTTTTATTGTTTTGATTATTTCTAAAATCTTTGAAATAAACAATAAACATTCACCTTATTTATTTTACATTTAACAAACATTTAGTTTTAGTGTAAATAAATATTACATGAAATAAAATAGAGTAATGATACTTAAAATCAATTTTTAAATGCTAAATAATATTTAATTATCATTTTTTTTAATCGGAGTAAATAAAATATTCCTAAATTTGTAGATTTATTTTCAAACTAAATTTTATTTGGTAAAAATTCTGTAAATATAAATTCTTAAAAAGATTTTCTTCAATATAAAATCTTTTGATAAGAGATTCAGTATCAATTGTCTGTAACTAAAACTATGTTGCTGTAAAACGAAATAATCAAATAAAGTATAAAAAACAACATGGCCAAACATAAAATGCCAAAAACTTTAAAAGGACATTCAACATTTAATGATTTTAGTAATTAAAATCATTGAAATTCCATTAAAGGAGTAAAAAATAAACAATTTGAAATAGAAATTAGGAAAGTTAACTTTCTACACCAAAGTTTTTCCTGAAATAATAATTTAATGATAAAAAATTAAATTTGGTTATCAATGAATAAAACAATCAACTATACAAAATGATTTTTATTGTTTTGATTATTTCTAAAAATTTTGAAAAAAAAAAAAAAATAAACATTCACCTTATTTATTTTACATTTAACAACATTTAGTTTTAGTGTAAATAAATTTACATAAAATAAATAGAGTAATGATACTTAAATCAAATTTTAAATGCTATATAATATTTAATATTAATTTTTTTTAATCGGAGTAAATAAAAATATCTAATTTGTAGATTTATTTTCAACTAAATTTTATTTGGTAAAATTCTGTAAAATATAAATTCTTAAAAGATTTTCTTCAATAAATAAAATCTTTTGATAAGAGATTCAGTATCAATTGGTCTGTAACTAAAACTATGTTGCTGTAAAATAATAAATCAAATAAAGTAATAAAAAACAACAATGCCAAAATATGCCAAAATTTAAAAGGACATTCAACATTTAATGATTTTAGTAATTAAAAATCATTGAAATTCATTAAAGAGTAAAAATAAAACAATTTGAAATAGAAATTAGGAAAGTTAACTTTCCTACACCAAAGTTTTTCCTGAAATAATATTCAATAATAAAATTAAATTTGGTTTATTAATGAATAAAAAATCAACTATGCAAAATGATTTTTTATTGTTTTGATTATTTCTAAATTTTGAAATAAAACAATAAACATTCACCTTATTTATTTTACATTTAACAAACATTTAGTTTTAGTGTAAAAATAAATGTAAAATAAAAAAGAGTAATGATACTTCTATAAGTGGATGAGCATACCTTAAATCAATTTTTAAATGCTAAATAATATTAATATTAATTTTTTAATTGGAGTAAATAAAAATATCTAATTTATAGATTTATTTTCAACTAAATTTGTTTGGGTACACTTATGTAAAAATATGAATTTTGTAAAAAGTTTTTTCAATAAATAAAATCTTTTGATAATAGATTCAGTATCAATTGTCTGTAACTAAAACTAACGTCACTGCTTACATCAAACACTGTCATTGATAAAAATATTATTTGATTAATAATCAATAGATGCATGCAACATTTTGATTTTGAGGGGACAGAAGTAAGTTTCCATTTCAAATGGTTTCATTTCTTTACTCCTTTAATAAATTTGATGATTTTACCGATAATACAAACCCTCTTATATGGAAATTTTAACTCAGACAATATCTTTCAAAATTAATTTTTATAACCCCAGATGGCATTTTTTTGCTAGTTTATGTAAAAATGTTTGTACAATAAATTAATGAATATAATATATGTTGTTACACTCTTAATTCATTTTCTTAGAGATTTAATAAATTTTATATCCATTAAAGTAAGCATTAAATGAATATTGCAGACCTGAGCATCTGGAAATCCCCATCTAAAATTTTTGTTTTTAATTTTTTTTTCTTCTTTAATGGATTATTATCAATTGCACACCAATCTATCAGATTGTAAAAGAAAAAAAATTCAAAAAAGTTATTTTATTTTTTCGCGGTGCTCAGTCCCGTAATAGTTTATCGTAAATCGATCACATATCAGAACCGTACAAAATTTATTCATTTATTTATTTATTGTTTTCCTTCATGGATTATTATCGATTACACACCAATCTATCAGGTTTTTTAAAAAAAATTCTTTAAATGTTTCTTTATTTTTTGAGTTTCAGGGTGCTCATGCCGACATATAAGTTTATAGTAAATCGCTGCCCCATAATCAGAACCGCTCGAAAGGAAACTGGCGCAAACGTGTCAAAGTTAGGGTGGCCCAGAAAAAACAGAACCCAAATTATTTATTTATTTTTCCCATTAAACTAACCTTAAACCCAACACCGAACCCTAACCTCAAATCCTAACCCTAAACCCCCTAGTTACAATTAACAGTTTTATTACAAAATTGTGGTTCTGTTTTTTTCAATGTCACCTTAATTTTGACACCTTTGGAAATTCAGCCCAACTGTTAAGGTAGAGCGGTTCCGATATAGGATTTACTATAAACTTATACGGGGAATGACCCCCTTGAAACTCAAAAAAATAAAGAACTAAAAAAGTTCTTTATTTTTGAATCAGCGCTTTTTTTTTTTTTTTTACAATCTGATAGATTGGTGTGTAATCGATAACAATCCATTGAAGGAAAAAAAAAAAAAATTTATTTTAGCGTTCCGATATGGGGGATCGATTACAATAAACTTATACGGGGAACTGAGCACCCCTGAAAACTCGAAAAATAAATAACTTTTTGAATTTTTTTTTTTACAATCTGATAGATGGTGTGTAATCGATAATAATCCATTGAAGAAAAGAAAAAAGATTTAAAAAATTTTAGATGGGGGGTTTTCAGATGCTCAAGTCCGACGAATAATTTTAATTTATTTTAAATTTTTAAAAACAAAACAAAATTTATATAAACTCGAAGTAAAATGCTATTTTCAATCATCTAATACAGAATAGTAATCCTCTTATTGATGAATGTGTATTGTTTAAACATTGTTTAAACATTGAAAAATACTATTAATTTCTCGCTACAATTAATTTAAATAAATGATTGAAAAATAACATTAGTAATATGAAATAACCCAAACAAATTTTGAATTAAAATAAAAGTAAACATCTTTTTTAATTCCTAATAGGAATAATAAATTTGAAATAAAAAATACTGTTATATTTGTGAAGGTGCCGCGAAAATTAAAAAATAAATTTATCTATAAATTTTTCATGGTGTTTGTATCATTTGTTATTGTAAATCGATTAGGTAGGGACTTCTTTTTTTATCACCGCTTTTGTTATACAAAACCGAACTTCGGTTAAACATTGTTGAATAATGATTTTAAAAGTATTGCGTCAATTATGATAAAAATAAAGATTAATTTTTAGTTTAAGAAAGAAGCGCTAAGTGTTAAAAAACACAACACGTAAAATCATTTTTTTTTGTTGTTTTTTTTGTCGTCTGTTCTGTAAGGGAATTTATGACAAATTAAAATTAAAAGATATTTCTTAATTTCTAAAAAATCACGGTCATCATATTTAGCGAAAAAGCATCGCTCAGAAACTGGTTGTTATTTTAATTTTTAATATTAAGTAATATGGAATAACCGTAAACAAATTTTTGAATTAAAAATAAATGTAACATTTTTTTAAAATTCCCTAATAGGAATATAAAAATTTGAAAATAAAAAATACTTGTTATATTGTAAAGGTGCCGCGAAAATAAAAAATAAATTTTATCTATAAATTTTAATTATTTTAAAATTCCTAATAGAAATAAAATAATTTGAAATAAAAAATACTTGTTATATTTGTGAAGGTGCCGCGAAAATTAAAATAAATTTTTATCTATAAATTTTTTCATTAAAATTAACTTATTAAAAACTTTAAAAATATTTTTTTTTTTTTTACGCGCAACGAAAACGGGAGTAGTCACGGACAAAGACATAACTAATAATTTAACGTAAGATTGAAATTAGTGGCTGTATCTTTATTTTTAAATTAATTTTCCGCAAAAGTTTATACATGAAATAATTATAAATACAAATAAAAATTAAAATATCAATTAGAAACTGTTTAGAACTAAACATGCATTTATTAAAAGATTCGTTGAAAATTGGGCTATGCAAATATTACAAACCAGCAAATATTACAAACGCATCTTAATACTTGTATATAACGCAATTTGTTCCTTTAATATTAAGTATAACACAAATTGATTATAAAATTAGGTTCTCATTGTTAAACGCTAGAGTTTGTTTGGAATATCTGACGTCAAGCCGTGACGGAGTTTCGGCTTCAGACAAAAATGCAGTCTATCTCCATTATATATAGATTTAGTATGAAAATATTCTAAATATTTCTGGCAATCAGTGTGGAAAAGAAAATGTAACGAAAAAAAACTAAAAGCCGGCCTTGAGCATACTGGCTGAAGTTCGTTTGTTTTTTAAAATGGATAAATTCAATGAATTAAAAATACATACAAATTAAACATTTAGAAAGATTATTTCTTTTCTTTCCAACCATATAAATATTTTAAAGTTTGAACCATAATATGTGAGAAATTGGTGATTTTCAATCAATAAGGTCCGATTTTGTGGACGCCATTTGGGAGGGTGCTTTTACATCCGAAAGACACGTAAATTTGATTTTTCTTTTCAAAATCCAGAACTTCGGAGGCAAATTCCCTTGACAGTATAGCAATTTTACATTTCACTTTCATTATAATATGAAAATAATTATGAAACTGTCTTATATTCTGACATAGTGGCTTTTTTTTTTTGCTTCTCTTTACTTTTTGAAGAAATAGCCCTTCAACTTGCTCTATCAATATTTCGTTTAAGCTCCACATTTGTCCTAGAACACAAAAAAGGCCCTTTTGTACTTCCAGGTGTCCTTCTAATTGAATGCAAAATTTTCAATAATATTGCATAAAGATTAGCCACTTTGATTTTTGAAAAACAAAACATGGTAAATTTATCTAAAAAAAGTCATATTTTATATTTTCGTTCTGTTCAAAGGAAAATACGTTTTAACTCGCTGTAAAAATAATTCAATGGATGGAAACATAAACAATTACATTTTAGAAAGATTATTTACTTTTCTTCAACCATATAATATTAAAGCATTGAACCATAGATACTGCGATGAAATTGCAAAATTTAACTGATTAAGGTCACAATTGAAAATTCCGCATATATCAGCTAACTCTTGTCATGCTATACGAATGTCTTTTTATGATCTTTTTATTTATTTTATGCATGTAATTTTTTTTATCAGATATTTCCACTTTTTATCTGAAGATGAATATTGAATATCCACTATTATGGTTCTCTCATTCTGAAAATGTATTTATAGTTGCTTTTGAAAATTTTTGAATAATATTATGTTCAACATTATAGAGGTATTCCATTCTTGTATGTAATATGGCAATAGCAACTATTTAAAAAGTTTTTTTAAGCTGAAAATGATTTTGAAATTTAAAATTCATTACTATATTACATGTATTTAGATGAAAATATGTGAATAACCTTGAAGTAAACTTCTTTTATACAATTGATAACATATGTAATTCTAATCTCAAATAATGACTTATAGTATAGAATATTTACAATTTGAGTGCATTTCAAAAAGAATGACATTCTGAGTGCAATTTTACATATGAGTACCAAGTTCTTTTGCTCCAAAAATAAAGAAATGCTGAAGAAATTACTAAATTTGTCTGCGATTTCATATATTTTTGGAGCAAAATGATGCCACCTTCCGTACCCAAAATTTTGGTTTTAAATTCTTATCATTTGTGAATTCGCTTTGATATTTGAAATAATTCAGATTTGAATTCATTTTTCAGAATACTCTTTTCTTTTCTAATGTGATTAATTATAATAATAACTTATCAGCTGGAAAAGTGATTCTACACTCTGGATCTCTAGTCTATCGCATGCATATTGTTTCAACCCTGGACTTTTATTATTCTGTTCATGCGTCTTTCAAACTATTGTATCATGCACTCAGATAGATAACTTTGAACATTGCCTGCATGTTGACATGTTGTTTGTGTTTTACTTTCCTACTGCCCCAAACATCCAGCGTTCAATAAGGGGTTAGCATCCATTTGTCAAAGTGTCAACCATTCTCCATGCAATAAGTGGTTAAGGTTATATCCTAAAACTCCACATATAACAAAGGGGGAAACCACTCTTACTGATAAATTATTTATTTATTTCCCATTAACATCTAACCCTAAACCCTAAAATGTTTTCATAGTGTTTTTCTCCTATCATTCAATCCTATCTGATCTGGGTGAATCATTCAGATATTTGGATGATTCCTGCACTTATGTAATTTAAACAAATTTTAATTTTGATTGATTGTTTTTAATAATGATATAAAATTTTATTTAAATAATTAATATTTCACACCCAATTATTTTTCCTTTTTGATTGAAAATAAATTCATGTGATTATTTTCATCCTAATATTTTAGGGATACATGCAAATGAGGAAAAAAGCAGACAGAAAACGAGGTTGAGATGTTCAACTGTTTAATGAACATCTGGATTGCTGTCCAGTGAGTAGAAATTCCCTAAAAACTAATTGATTTTCATTTATTCCAACATAGCAACAGCTTACAATTTTGAATGCGGGTAAATAGTGATTTCCAACTTAAAAATTAAATCTTAAGATTTTCTTATTCATGAACTTTTGGGAGTTATTGAATACAAGTATCCATGAATAGTGGATGGAATGTGGGCTGCAATTTAATTCATTTAATTTTCTATTGAATTTTCTCTCAAATAATTATATAAATGCTTTTAATATTTATAATTTTTTTTTTTAATTTTCATTTCACCATTTGTTTCTCTCTTATATTAATACATATGAAGTTTTTGTTTAAACCTCCAATATCCTCGAAGATGCTTTCTTGGTCTTTTCAAAAGCCAGAGAAAAAAAAAGTAAAATCAAGGGAAGGAACAATTAATATTTTCATTTTCAAGACTCAAAACTTGAATCATGTATTGTTCTATTCTTCATGCTTGTCAAGAAGTTGATTGGATTTAAACAAAAACAAAAAACACAAAAAAACTATTTTGAAAACCATCTTTTAATCTGTGAATTTTTTGGGCAGTAGCAAATTTATTGGTCGTTCATCGGATTATTCTTAAAGCGAGTTGAGTATTGAACTCATCAATACAGTTGTTCAAAGGGGGATGCTTCTTTCTCTCTTCTGTTCAGTGAAACTTGAGGTGAGTTTTTTTTTTTTAATACTTGTTTATTTTAAGTCTTCTTTTTTAATACAGTGTCCTCATCCTTTTTTACTACTTAATTTTAATTTATTAGTTTTTCTTTTTAAAAATGGCTTAGAAAAATTGAAAGATTAGAATTAGAGTGTGCTAAAAATATCAGTTTTACACGACAGTGACAGTGAATTGTCTTCTCCTTTATCTTTGATCTCTTTATTCCTGCTAATACCTTTTTTAGTCCTTTTTTGGTATTTGTCTCAGTATCTGTTTCAGTTAAAGAAAATACAAGGACTAAGTACTGAGCAGATTCTAATGATCATTAATCAATACACATGTGAAGAGAATAAAGAATGTGCTAAAACAAATGTTTAAAGAATCATTTGTATAATGAACAATGTATTTTTTTTTATGTTGTTCTTTCTTCTGTTGTGAGGTGTGGTTTTGTGTTCCTTGTTGCGGCAGTATTTATTTGTGCTTTTAATCTTAGCACTGGGTTCAGCTTCTCGTAGCTAACTCACTAGTCCCCTAAAGTGTCTCTATATATGTCCTGCAGTAATACACATATGTAAATGAGATAACACGCCATTGGCTATCTCACTACACCTCCTGAAATGGAGAGGTTTTATTCCCTGTTGATCTATTGCTTCTCCTAAATATACTTGGGGGTGTTCTTCGTAATGGTGACCGCGGTCTCATTTCATCACTACTGGATCCCTGGTATGGCACCTCGGAATCCGACTCGCTTTCATCTATGGGTTCTATAACGTCTCCCCATATTGGTTTATTCCTCGTTTCTTTCCGATTCCTCCCACTCATGTCTTCCTCATATCTATTCCTTAGCTGATAAGTGTGGGCCAGCACACTTCTCTCCTGTGTTATTATAGCAGGTTGTTCCCTTTCTGCATAATAAAACGCTTTTCAGGTTGCGCGTCCTTATTCTTTTTGTACCACATTTTTTCATTAGTCGAAAAGACATGGTTATGGGAGATCTGATCTGTCTTCCCATCAAGGCAGAAGGACTTAGTGTTCTATCAGCATGAGGAATGGATCTGTAACTCATCAAGAGTTTAGGTAGAAAAGATTCTATGGTCTCACGTGACGGCTCAAATGCTTTTAATCCTAATTTAACCGTTCTAACCATCCTTTCCGCAGCCCCCATTTGATTGTGGATGGTAGGGCAGAGTTTTATAGGGTTTACATCCTATCTTCCTCAACCAGGAACATAGACTTTCATCACAGAATTCGGACGAATTGTCCGATACCAGGGTTCTTGGTACGCCGATCCTTGAGAATACAGTTCTCAAAATTTGAATGACAGTTGCAGATTTTCTATCACGCACCTGAATAATCTCTGGCACCCCGAGAACGAATCTACTAAAATTAATAGTAGTCCCTACGCCTTTGGCATAGGCATGGTCCATGTGTACTCGACTCCATGGTTCTTGTTCCTTTGGCCACGAATGAGTCGATTTTTGTGGAAAGTCTTTGATTTCCATTTTGGGACATTTTTTTACATAATCTTCATGTCACGCGAATATCCTGGCCACCAGCTCTCCAATTTGAGTCTTTTTTGTGTGGCCGCTATTCCACAATGTATATCGTCGTGTACACTTTTAATTATTTCTTTTCGCATTTTTTGCGGAGGTACAACCAAATCTCCGTTACATATAACCCTCTGTCCATAGTTAGTTTATGTTTAACTCTTTTAAAGGCCTTTCAGCTTTAGAGCAGTCGTTCCATTTATTCCTCCTTATTCTATTTCGATATTTTGCTCAGAATAGGGTCCAGAAGGGTTTCTTCTTGAAGCTGTTTAATCGGCATTACATCGGTTTTCGACCCAATGTAATACATCTTCAGTGTCGCTTATTTCGTCGTTTCTTTGTTAAATGCTAATCTGGATAACGCGTCGACATGCAGAATAGTGTTTCCTTTGACGTACATGATATCGAAATCAAAGGCCATCAGCAGTATGGCCCATCTCATTAACCTGGCGGATGTGACCTTGGGTAATTCTTTCCTTGGATTAAAAATGAATTCTAAGGGTCGATGGTCAGATTTAGTAAAAATTTTCGACCCAATAGAAATTGTCGGCGCGCTGTGTGCTCCATACTATGGCCAAAGCTTCCTCCTCTTATTTGAATAGTTTAATTCTGCTTGGTTAGCTTTCGCGACAGGTACATAATCGGATGATCGTCCTGTGACAATATAGCAGACACAGCATATTCACTGGCATCCGTAGTTAAGGTTATTTCTTTTCTGGATCAAAAACTTTAATAACGGGTTTTTCCATAAGTACTTTTTTTTTATTTTGTTAAAAGCCGTTTCTTGTTTTTGTGTCCACACAAACTCACTATTCTTTCTTCGTAATTCTGCAAATGCTTCAGTTAAATCGGAATATTTGGGCACATATCTGCTATAAAAATTAGCCATCCTAAAAACGATTCTAATTCTTTTTTGTTGCTGGGGATGCCACCTGCGATATTTTAATTAATAAATTTGGGTCAGGCGAAATGCCTTCTTTGGATATTTGAAAGCCCAAATAATTTATCTTCTCGCAATTAAATTTGCATT
Organism: Doryteuthis pealeii; assembly: GCA_023376005.1. Classification (NCBI taxonomy): domain Eukaryota; kingdom Metazoa; phylum Mollusca; class Cephalopoda; order Myopsida; family Loliginidae; genus Doryteuthis; species Doryteuthis pealeii. Next base: position 50,015,229 of record CM042153.1, read on the forward strand.
TATCGTAGTTTACGCTCATTCCGGCTTCTTTTAATTTGTTCATAACTCGCTGTGTTTTTTGTTGCAATTCATTTATACTGGTGGCCCTATTAAAATATCGTCCTGATAAATTATCATATTTTCTACTACTCCTTTAAGACATTTCGATTGCTCGTTGAAATATGGCCGACGCTGTCTTTATTCCGTATGGTATTTCGTCCATCTCATTAATCCGAGGGGTTAATAGTGGTTATTTTGAAATTTATCGTCAATTTGTATTTGATTGTAAGCTGCCTTTAAATCAATTTTCGTAAAATATTTAGTGCCTGTTAATGTATGCGACACAGTTTCAAGCTCAGGAATAGGATACGAATCTGAACAGATTTTATGATTCACACCAATCTTATAATCACCACATATTCTTAAATCCCATCTTTTTTTCGTAAAACTACAATTGGGGAGGCCCAGTTACTACCACCAACCAATACTGGTTTTAACACTCCTTCTGCTACCATATCTTAGAATTTCTTTTTTACTAAAGGTCGCAAATGTATAGGTATCCTACGCGATTCGTAATATGAGCCGGGGGGGTATTTTCTTTCACTCGTATTGTGGCTTTGTAACTCTCAAGATTCCGCTTTTTTTGGTACACGTTTGAGGCTAACGAAGTGGTCCTAAACTGTAGCGGATTGTTCAAAAAATCATGACTAATAGGCACAGATATTATAAACATAGATACAGACAATTTATCGACTGCATAGAAAGTAAAAAAGCAAAGAATAGGAATCTTGAGAGGTTACAAAGCCACAAATACGAGTGAAAGAAAATAGCCCCCACCCCGGCTCATATTACGAATCGCGTAGGATACCTATACATTTGCGACATTTAGTAAAAAGAAATTCTAAGATATGGTAGCAGAAGGAGTGTTAAAACCAGTATTGGTTGGTGGTAGTAACTGGCCTCCCAATTGTAGTTTTACGAAAAAAATGGGGATTTAAGAATATGTGGTGATTATAAGATTGGTGTGAATCATAAATCTGTTCAGATTCGTATCCTATTCCTGAGCTTGAAACTGTGTCGCATACATTAACAGGCACTAAAATTTTACGAAAATTGATTTAAAGGCAGCTTACAATCAAATACAAATTGACGATAAATTTCAAGAAATAACCACTATTAACCCCTCGATTATGAGATGGACGAAAATACCATACAGAAATAAAGACAGCGTCGGCCATATTTCAACGAGCAATCGAAAATGTCTTAAAGGGAGTAGTAGAAAATATGATAATTTATCAGGACAATACTTTAATAGGGGCCACCAGTATAAATGAATTGCAACAAAAAACACAGCGAGTTATGAACAAATTAAAAGAAGCCGGAATGAGCGTAAACTACGATAAATGCAAATTTAATTGCGAGAAGATAAATTATTTGGGCTTTCAAATATCCAAAGAAGGCATTTCGCCTGACCCAAATTTATTAATTAAAATATCGCAGGTGGCATCCCCAGCCAACAAAAAAGAATTAGAATCGTTTTTAGGATTGGCTAATTTTTATAGCAGATATGTGCCCAAATATTCCGATTTAACTGAAGCATTTGCAGAATTACGAAGAAAGAATAGTGAGTTTGTGTGGACACAAAAACAAGAAACGGCTTTTAACAAAATAAAAAAAGTACTTATGGAAAAACCCGTTATTAAAGTTTTTGATCCCAGAAAAGAAATAACCTTAACTACGGATGCCAGTGAATATGCTGTGTCTGCTATATTGTCACAGGACGATCATCCGATTATGTACCTGTCGCGAAAGCTAACCATGGCAGAATTAAACTACAAAATATAGAGATGGAAGCTTTGGCCATAGTATGGAGCACACAGCGCGCCTGACAATTTCTATTGGGTCGAAAATTTTTACTAAAATCTGACCATCGACCCTTAGAATTCATTTTAATCCAAGGAAAGAATTACCCAAGGTCACATCCGCCAGGTTAATGAGATGGGCCATACTGCTGATGGCCTTTGATTTCGATATCATGTACGTCAAAGGAAACACTATTCTGCATGTCGACGCGTTATCCAGATTAGCATTTAACAAAGACAACGACGAAATAAGCGACACTGAAGATGTATTACATTGGGTCGAAACCGATGTAATGCCGATTAAACAGCTTCAAGAAGAAACCTTCTGGACCCTATTCTGAGCAAAATATCGAATAGAATAAGGAGGAATAAATGGAATGACTGCTCTAAAGCCGAAAGGCCTTATAAAGAGGTTAAACATAAACTAACTATGGACAGAGGGGTTATATGTAACGGAGATTTGGTTGTACCTCCGCAAAAAATGCGAAAAGAAATAATTAAAAGTGTACACGACGATATACATTGTGGAATAGCGGCCACACAAAAAAGACTCAAATTGGAGAGCTGGTGGCCAGGATATTCGCGTGACATTGAAGATTATGTAAAAAAATGTCCCAAATGCAAAGACTTTCCACAAAAATCGACTCATTCGTGGCCAAAGGAACAAGAACCATGGAGTCGAGTACACATGGACCATGCCTATGCCAAAGGCGTAGGACTACTAATAATTTTAGTAGATTCGTTCTCGGGGTGGCCAGAGATTATTCAGGTGCGTGATAGAAAATCTGCAACTGTCATTCAAATTTTGAGAACAGTATTCTCAAGGAACGGCGTACCAACCCTGGTATCGGACAATTCGTCCAAATTCTGTGATGAAAGTCTATGTTCCTGGTTGAGGAAGATAGGATGTAAACCCTATAAAACTCTGCCCTACCATCCACAATCAAATGGGGCTGCGGAAAGGATGGTTAGAACGGTTAAATTAGGATTAAAAGCATTTGAGCTGTCACGAGAGACCATAGAATCTTTTCTACCTAAACTCTTGATGAGTTACAGATCCATTCCTCATGCTGATAGAACACTAAGTCCTTCTGCCTTGATGGGAAGACAGATCAGATCTCCCATAACCATGTCTTTTTCGACTAATGAAAAAATGTGGTACAAAAAGAATAAGGACGCGCAACCTGAAAAAGCGTATTTTATTATGCAGAAAGGGAACAACACTGCTATAATAACGACACAGGAGAGAAGTGTGCTGGCCCACACTTATCAGCTAAGGAAATAGATATGAGGAAGACATGAGTGTGGAGGAATCGGAAAGAAACAAGGATATAAACCAATATGGGGGAGACGTTATAGAACCCATAGATGAAAGCGAGTCGGATTCCGAGGTGCCATACCAGGGATCCAGTAGTGATCAAATGAGACCGCGGTCACCATTACGAAGAACACCCCCAAGTATATTTAGGAGAAGCAATAGATCAACGAGGGGAATAAAACCTCTCCATTTCAGGGAGGTGTAGTGAGATAGCCAATGGCGTGTTATCTCATTTACATATGTGTATTACTGCAGGACATATATAGAGACAGTTTAGGGGACTAGTGAGATTAGCTACGAGAAGCTGAACCAGTGCTAAGATTAAGCACAAATAAATACTGCCGCAACAAGGAACACAAAACCACACCTCACAACAAGAAGAAAGAACAAACATAAAAAAAAATTACATTGTTCATTATACAAATGAATTTCTTTAAAATTTTGTTTTTAGCACATTCTTTATTCTCTTCACATGTGTATTGATTAATATCATTAGAATCTGCTCAGTACTTAGTCCTTTTTATTTCTTTAACTGAAACAGAATACTGAGACAAAATACACAAGAAGACTAAAAAAGGTATTAGCAGAAATAAAGAGATCAAAATAAAGGAGAAGACAATTCACTGTTCACTTGTCTTGGTAAACTTGATATTTTTAGCACACTCTATATCTAATCTTTCAATTTTTTAAGCCATTTTTTAAAAGAAAAACTAATAAATTAAAAAATTCAAGTAGTAAAAAAGGATGTAGACACTGTATTAAAAAGAAGACTAAAATAAACAGTATTAAAAAAAAAACTCACCTCTAAGTTGTCACTGAACAGAAAGAGAGAAAGAGCATCCCCCTTTGAACTAACTGTATTGATGAGTTCAATAACATCAACTCGCTTTAAGAATATCCGATGAGACGACAATAAATTTGCCTGCAAAAAATTCAACAGCATATAAAGATTGGTTTTCAAAATAAGTTTTTTTTGTTTTTTGTTTTTTTTAAATCCAATCAACCTTTGACAAGCATGAAGAATAGAAAATACAATGATTCAAGTTTTGAGTCTTGAAAATGAAAATATTTAATTGTTCCTTCCCTTGATTTTACTTTTTTTTTCTGGCTTGAAAAGACCAAAAAGCATCTTCGAGGATATTTATTGTTAAACAGAAACTTTCATATGTATTAATATAAGAGAGAAACTGGTGAAATGAAAATTAAAAAAAAAAAATTATAATAATTAAAAGCATATATATAAGTTTATTTGAGAGAAAGATTAATAGAAAATTAATGAATAAATGCAGCCCACATTCCATCACTATTCATGGATACTTTGTTATCAATAACTCAAAAGTTCATGAATAAGAAAAAATCTTAAGATTTAATTTTTAAGTGGAAATCACTATTACCCAGCATTCACAAAATTGGTAGCTGTTGCTATTTTTTGTAATAAATGGAAATCAATTATTTTAGGGAATTTCTACTCACTGGACAGCAATCAATGTCATTAAACAAGTTGAACATCTCAACTCTGTTTTCTGTCTTCTTTTTGTCCTCATTGATGTATCTAAAATATTAGATGAAAAATAATCACATGAAAAATATTATTTTCAATCAAAAAGGAAAAATAATGGTGGTGGTGATAATATTAATTATTTAAAAAAATGTTATAGTCATTATTAAAAAAATCAATCAAAATTAAAATTTGTTAAATTACATAATGCAGAATCATCCAAATATCTGATGATTCACCCAGATTCAGATAGGATTGAATGATTTAGGAGAAAAACACTATTAAAACATTTAGGGTTTAGGGTTAGTTTAATGGGAAAATAAATAAATAATTTATCAGTTAAGAGTGGTTCCCCCTTTGTTTATGTTGGAGTTTTAGGATATAACCTTAACACTTATTGGCATGGAGAATGTTGACACTTTGACAATGGATGCTAACCCCTTATTGAACCTGATGTTGGGGAATAGGAAATAAAACACAAACAACATGTCAACTGTCAGGCAGATGTTCAAAGTTATCTATCTGATTGCATGATACAATTTTGAAAGACGCATGGACAGATAATAAAAGTCCATGGTTGATACAATATGCATGGAAGACTAGAGATCCAGAGTGTAGAATCACTTTTCCAGCTGATAAGTTATTATTATTTAATCACATTAGAAAGAAAGAGATCTGAAAATGAAGTTCAAATCTGAATTATTCAAATATCAAAGCGATTCACAAATTATAAGAATTTAAAGACCCAAAATTTGGGGTACGAAGGTGGGCATCATTTTGCTCCAAAAATATATGAAATCGCAGACAAATTTAGTAATTTCTTCAGCATTTCTTTATTTTTGGAGCAAAAGAAACTTGGTACTCATATGTAAAATTGTCACTCAGATTGTCAGTTCTTTTTGATAATGCACTCAAAATTGTAAATATTTCTATACTATAAGTCATTATTTGGAGATTAAGATTTACATATTTTATCAATTTTATAAAGAAGTTTACTTCAAGGTTATTCAACATATTTTCATCTAAATACATGTATATAGTAATGATTTAAATTTTTTCAAAAATCATTTTCAGCTTAAAAAAAAACTTTTTAAATAGTTGCTATGCCATATTACATACAAGAAATGGAATACCTCTATAAATGTTGAACATAATATTATCAAAAATTTTCAAAAGCACACTATAAATACATTTTCAGAATGAAGAGAAACCACTAATAGTGGATATTCAATATTCATCTTCAGATAAAAAGTGGAAATATCTGTAAAAAAAATACATGCATAAAATAATAAAAAGCATCATAAAAAGACATTCTATAGGATTACAAGCAGTTAGCTGATATATGCGGACATTTTCAAATTTGTGACCTTAATCAGTTAAATTTGCAATTTCTCGCATATCTATGGTTCAATCTTTAAAATATTTATATGGTTGGAAAGAAAAGTAAATAATCTTTTCTAAATATGTAATTTTTATGTTTTCATCCATTGAATTATTTTTTTACAGCGAGTTAAAACTGTATTTTCCTTTGAACAGACGAAAATATAAATATGACTTTTTTTAGGATAAATTTTACATGTTTTGTTTTTCAAAATCAAAGTGGCTAATCTTTATCAATATTATTGAAATTTTGCATTCAATTAGAAGACACCTGGAAGTACAAAAAGGGCCTTTTTTTGTTTCTAGGACAAATGTGAGCTTTAAACGAAAATATGATAGAGCAAAGTTGAAGGCTATTTCTTCAAAAAGTATAAGAGAAGCAAAAAAAAAAAGCACTATGTCAGTAATATAAGACAGTTTCATAATTATTTTCATATATAATGAGTGAAATGTAAAGATTGCTATACTGTCAGGGATTTGCTCCGAAAGTTTGGATTTTGAAAAGAAAAAATCAAATTTACGTGTCTTTCGGATGTAAAAGCACCCTCCAAATGGCGTCACAAATCGGACCTTATTGATTTAAAATCACAATTTCTCACATATTTATGGTTCAAACTTTAAAATTTTATATGGTTGGAAAGAAAAGAAAATAATCTTTCTAAATGTGTAATTTGTATGTATTTTTAATTCATTGAATTTATCCGATTTTAAAAACAAACGAACTTCAGCCAGTATGCATCAAGGCCGGCTTTAGTTTTTTTTCGTTACATTTTCTTTTCCACACTGATTGCATAAATATTTAGAATATTTTCATACTAAATCTATATATAATGGAGATAGACTGCATTTTTGTCTGAAGCCGAAACTCCGTCACGGCTGACGTCAGATATTCCAAAGCAAACTCTAGCGTTTAACAATGAGAACCTAATTTATAATCAATTTGTGTTTATACTTAATATTAAAGGAACAAATTGCGTTATATACAAGTATTAAGATGCGTTTGTAATATTTGCTGGTTTGTAATATTTGCATAGCCAATTTTCAACGAATCTTTTAATAAATGCATGTTTAGTTCTAAACAGTTTCTAATTGATATTTTAATTTTTATTTGTATTTATAATTATTTCATGTATAAACTTTTGCGAGAAATTAATTTAAAAATAAAAGATACAGCCACTAATTTCAATCTTACGTTAAATTATTAGTTATGGTCTTTTGTCCGTGACTACTCCCGTTTTCGTTGCGGTAAAAAAAAAAAAATATTTTTAAAGTTTTAATAGAGTTAATTTTTAATGAAAAAATTTATAGATAAAATTTATTTTTAATTTTCGCGGCACCTTCACAAATATAACAAGTATTTTTTATTTCAAATTATTTTATTTCTATTAGGAATTTTTTAAAAATAGATAAAATTTATAGATAAAATTTATTTTTAATTTTCGCGGCACCTTTACAAATATAACAAGTATTTTTTATTTCAAATTTTATTATTCCTATTAGGAATTTAAAAAAAATGTTTACATTTATTTTTAATTCAAAATTTGTTTACGGTTATTCCATATTACTAATATTAAAATTAAAATAACAACCAGTTCTGAGCGATGCTTTTTCGCTAAATATGATGACCGTGATTTATTTAGAAATTAAGAAATATCTTTTAATTTTAATTTGTCATAAATTCCCTTACAGAAACAGACGACAAAAAACAACAACAAAAAAATGATTTTACGTGTTTGTTTTTTTAACACTTAGCGCTTCTTTCTTAAACTAAAAATTAATCTTTATTTTTTATCATAATTGATGCAATACTTTTAAAATTCATTATTCAACAATGTTTAACCGAAGTTCGGTTTTGTATAAACAAAAGCGGTGATAAAAAAAAGAAGTCCCCTACCTAATCGATTTACAATAAAAATGATACAAACACCATGAAAAAATTTATAGATAAAATTTATTTTTAATTTTCGCGGCACCTTCACAAATATAACAAGTATTTTTTATTTCAAATTTATTATTCCTATTAGGAATTAAAAAAGATGTTTACTTTTATTTTTAATTCAAAATTTGTTTACGGTTATTTCATATTACTAATGTTATTTTTCATCATTTATTTAAATTAATTGTAGCGAGAAATTAATAGTATTTTGTTCAATGTTTAAACAATGTTTAAACAATACACATTCATCAATAAGAGGATTACTATTCTGTATTAGATGATTGAAAATAGCATTTTACTTCGAGTTTATATAAATTTTGTTTTGTTTTTAAAAATTAAATAAATAAAATTATTCGTCGGACTTGAGCATCTGAAACCCCCCATCTAAAATTTTTTAAATCTTTTTTCTTTTTCTTCAATGGAGTATTATCGATTACACACCAATCTATCAGATTGTAAAAAAAAATTCAAAAAAGTTATTTATTTTTCGAGTTTTCAGGGGTGCTCAGTTCCCCGTATAAGTTTATTGTAAATCGATCCCCCATATCGGAACCGCTAAAAAAAATTTTTTTTTTTCCTTCAATGGATTGTTATCGATTACACACCAATCTATCAGATTGTAAAAAAAAAAAAAAAAGCGCATGATTCAAAAATAAAGAACTTTTTAGTTCTTTATTTTTTGAGTTTTCAGGGGTGCTCATTTCCCCGTATAAGTTTATAGTAAATCCCTATATCGGAACCGCTCTACCTTAACAGTTGGGCTGAATTTGCACAAAGGTGTCAAAATTAAGGTGACATTGAAAAAAACAGAACCCACAAATTTTGTAATAAAACTGTTAATTGTAACTAGGGGGTTTAGGGTTAGGATTTGAGGTTAGGGTTGGTGTTGGGGTTTAAGGTTAGTTTAATGGGAAAATAAATAAATAATTTGGGTTCTGTTTTTTCTGGGCCACCCTAACTTTGACACGTTTGCGCCAGTTTCCTTTCGAGCGGTTCTGATATGGGGCAGCGATTTACTATAAACTTATATGTCGGCATGAGCACCCCTGAAAACTCAAAAAATAAAGAACATTTAAGAATTTTTTTAAAAAACCTGATAGATTGGTGTGTAATCGATAATAATCCATTGAAGGAAAACAATAAAATAAATAAATGAATAAATTTTGTAGCGGTTCTGATATGGTGGATCGATTTACGATAAACTTATACGGGGAACTGAGCACCGCGAAAAATAAATAACTTTTTTTGAATTTTTTTTTCTTTTACAATCTGATAGATTGGTGTGCAATTGATAATAATCCATTAAAAGAAAGAAAAAAAAATTAAAAACAAAAATTTTAGATGGGGGATTTCCAGATGCTCAGGTCTGCCAATTATTCAATTTAATGCTTACTTTAATGGATATAAAATTTATTAAATCTCTAAGAAAATGAATTAAGAGTGTAACAACATATATTATATTCATTAATTTATTGTACAAACATTTTTACATAAACTAGCAAAAAATGCCATCTGGGCGGTTATAAAAATTAATTTTTGAAAGATATTGTCTGAGTTAAAATTTCCATATAAGAGGGTTTGTATTATCGGTAAAATCATCAAATTTATTAAAGGAGTAAAGAAATGAAACCATTTGAAATGGAAACTTACTTCTGTCCTCCTCAAATCAAAATGTTGCATGCATCTATTGATTATTAATCAAATAATATTTTTATCAATGACAGTGTTTTGATGTAAGCAGTGACGTAGTTTTAGTTACAGACAGATTGATACTGAATCTATTATCAAAAGATTTTATTTATTGAAAAAACTTTTTACAAAATTCATATTTTTACATAAGTGTACCAAACAAAATTTAGTTGAAAATAAATCTATAAATTAGATATTTTTATTTACTCCAATTAAGAAAAAATTAATATTAAATATTATTTAGCATTTAAAAATTGATTTAAGGGTATTTGCCTGCTCATCCCACTTATGAGGAAGTATCATTACTCTTTTTTTTTTACACTTTTTTTTACACTAAAACTAAATGTTTGTTAAATGTAAAATAAATAAGGTGAATGTTTATTGTTTTATTTCAAAGATTTTAGAAATAATCAAAACAATAAAAAATCATTTTGCATAGTTGATTGTTTTATTCATTAATAAACCAAATTTAATTTTATTATTGAATATTATTTCAGGAAAAACTTTGGTGTAGAAAGTTAACTTTCCTAATTTCTATTTCAAATTGTTTATTTTTTACTCTTTAATGAATTCAATGATTTTAATTACTAAAATCATTAAATGTTGAATGTCCTTTTAAAGTTTTTGGCATATTTTGGCATTGTTGTTTTTTATTACTTTATTTGATTTATTAATTTTACAGCAACATAGTTTTAGTTACAGACCAATTGATACTGAATCTCTTATCAAAAGATTTTATTTATTGAAGAAAATCTTTTAAGAATTTATATTTTACAGAATTTTACCAAATAAAATTTAGTTGAAAATAAATCTACAAATTAGATATTTTTATTTACTCCGATTAAAAAAAAATTTAATATTAAATATTATATAGCATTTAAAAATTGATTTAAGTATCATTACTCTATTTTATTTTATGTAATATTTATTTACACTAAAACTAAATGTTTGTTAAATGTAAAATAAATAAGGTGAATGTTTATTTTTTTTTTTTTTTCAAAATTTTTAGAAATAATCAAAACAATAAAAAATCATTTTGTATAGTTGATTGTTTTATTCATTGATAAACCAAATTTAATTTTATCATTAAATATTATTTCAGGAAAAACTTTGGTGTAGAAAGTTAACTTTCCTAATTTCTATTTCAAATTGTTTATTTTTTACTCCTTTAATGAATTCAATGATTTTAATTACTAAAATCATTAAATGTTGAATGTCCTTTTAAAGTTTTTGGCATATTTTGGCATTGTTGTTTTTTATTACTTTATTTGATTTATTCGTTTTACAGCAACATAGTTTTAGTTACAGACAAATTGATACTGAATCTCTTATCAAAAGATTTTATTTATTGAAGAAAATCTTTTAAGAATTTATATTTTACAGAATTTTACCAAATAAAATTTAGTTGAAAATAAATCTACAAATTAGATATTTTTATTTACTCCGATTAAAAAAAATGAATATTAAATATTATTTAGCATTTAAAAATTGATTTAAGTATCATTACTCTATTTTATTTCATGTAATATTTATTTACACTAAAACTAAATGTTTGTTAAATGTAAAATAAATAAGGTGAATGTTTATTGTTTTATTTCAAAGATTTTAGAAATAATCAAAACAATAAAAAATCATTTTGTATAGTTGATTGTTTTATTCATTGATAAACCAAATTCAATTTTATTATTGAATATTATTTCAGGATAAACTTTGGTGTAGAAAGTTAACTTTCCTAATTTCTATTTCAAATTGTTTATTTTTTACTCCTTTAATGAATTTGATGATTTTAATTACTAAAATCATTAAATGTTGAATGTCCTTTTAGAGTTTTTGGCATATTTTGGCATTGTTTTTTATTACTTCAATTCATTTATTAATTTTACTTGGATACTACCCCTCTGACATTGAATTTTAAATCCCACTCGGCTCAGGCTATATATTTCAAATATTTTATTTTTACACCGCCCGAAGGGCGGTTTTGTTATGCTAGTGGTTTTAAAGAACATTGAATTGTTAAAAAATAATATTCTATTTTGAAAGGAATTTTGTCTGACTTTTATTTTGAAAAATAGTATTTTTATTTTTAAATAAATGAGGTTCAATATTCAATATAATGGTGGTGGCACTGAACTGGTCTTTTTGTATTATTAGATATACAATTGTGCTTGATATATATTTAAATATAGATATGATCAAATGTGAGCTTTAAAATAAATTAATTAATTAAATTAAATTAAATAAAAACTAAAATTTTTTTTTTTAATTTTTTTTCAAAAAGCTTACAGAAGAAATTACTTAAAAATGTCAGTAATTGTTAGACGTATTCAGTTCGTAGGAAATTTTTTTTTTTTTAAAAAACAGCTTCGAAATTTCATGAATGAAAATTTAATAAAGTAAGTTTTATCTATTTGCTTGTTTATTTTCCTTACTTTTTTCTTTTTGTTTTTTTTTTTCACTGTTACAGTGGCGTAAAAATAAAAATAAAGTCTGTTGTTAGAATAATTAGTATGTTTGCATCTGCAAGAAACTTTTTGAAAAACACCTTTGAAATTTCATAAATTAAAACAATGAAAATCAAATGAAGTAAAATAAAGCAAGTTTTATCTATTTGCTAGTTTATTTACCTATTTAGCTGTTACCATAAAAAAACAAAAACACATTGACAATAGACACCAACCGTTATAAAATTGATACACAGTGTATCAATTTGATAACGGTTGGTGTCTATTGTCAATGTTTTTTTGGGTTTTTTTTATGGTAACAGCTACATAAGAATACCAAGCTTTATCAAAATTGCTCCAAAAATAAAGAAACGATGAAGAAATCACTGAATTTCTTGTTTTGAATTGGTCAGTGATTTTGTTTAAAAAAATATGTCAATATTTTTTAAACAAAATCATGTCCACTTTTGTACCTCCAATTTCGGGGCTTTAAATTCTCATAACTTTTGAACCACTGGGGATATTTGCATAATTCAAACAGTTCTGAACTCCATTTACACAGCTCTATATAACTAATGTGATTAAACAACAATAACCTCAAATAAAAAAAATCAACTGGGAATGCTACATTCTATTAAGACTCACTCATTTATTATGCAAAAATTAAAAAAACATTAAATTCATTCAATGAACAAATTAACTAAAAATTTTGATATATTTTATTCATTTGAAAATATACAGAGGAAAACTTTTCATATGCTTTCATGGAATGGAATTTTCCATAATTGCCCAGAACTTATAGATTCTGGGATTAACCCAATTTTCTGAATAAATTCATTTTTGATATCCAGCATATCATCTATGTCTGGCCAAAAATATTCACCTTCTTTCCATGATGCTGCCATGAACCACACTGTGCGGGATTCACCAGATGTTACTTTTTTTTATACCAGGTTACCATGAATCAAATGTACCAAGTACACAACAATATAATCACCTGTTGATGGTATTTCCTTGGCAATTATTTTAATATTTGCTGAGTTAGAAGTTCAAGTGATGTATCATGTGACAATGTGTTCGTCGCTAGCCGTATCTCCAGTATATTACCAATGCCTATTTCTTTTTGTCAAAGATTTTCTTTTTCCAAAGACCAACATTTAAGTAGTCAGAAAAGTCAAGGGAGATAATTCACAATCCATATTGCAGCTCCCTTTAGTAACCACCCACCTCAATGTTGTAAGGTGAGGGGGGAGCAATGATTTTTGTGAAAAAATCATTGCTCCCCCCTCACCTTACAAGTTTACACAACTTTTCTTTTGTGGCATGTCCAAAATGACTGTAAAATTTCATTGACCTTTTTCTTATCTCTTCCGGTGTTAAGGTTTTTTCTGCTATGTTCTGCTACCAATTGTCAATGTGTTCATTGCTAGCCATGTCTCCAGTGTGTTACCAATACAGCTTTTTCCAAAGACCAACGTTTAAGTAGTCAGTAAAGTCGAGGGAGATAACTCACAATCCACAATACGTTCCAGCAGCATACTCAGTAAATCTGTTTGTACATTTTGTCCTTCCATAGCTTTCTCACTTCTTTTCTTACTTTTCAGCTACTACCACTAGTAGTACACAGCTTTCTTTCATTAAATGCTTTCAAAAAGATCTTTTCCTATTTTTCTTGCTGCCTTCAGGTATCTGTGACAGACATCTGATGATATACCATGCAACCACTTTACTATCCTTGGAAACTTTTTGTTTCAGTAATTGGACAGTTGAATGGTGATGCGTTGAAACACTTAGACTCTAAAATGGTGCTCAAATCCCAAATTTGCTGTTAGTGCATACCTTTAACAATAAGTAGAAATGATTTTACAGTTTCTAGATTTTCATCAACAATAGATTTCTTTTCAATATTAATATATCATTTTAGCTTGTACAATCAAATTCTTTGTCTAAAGTGAGTTAACTGTATTTGCATCCTGGAAAAAAATCAGCATGTTCTCTTCATTGTAGAATTAACAAAACTTATACAAAACAAAGCATTTATCTTGTCTTCTTTAACATGGAAAAATCATTCTCCTGTTCTTGTTCTGTTTGGTCAGTCAGAATAATATCCTCATCTGTATGGAAAACAATGGAAGAGTCTAATTCTAAATGATCCAAAAATTCATGGATACTTTGGATACTTCAAGGTAAGATATATTTGATTTGATAATTGTTGTAAAGGGAAGTAACCGGATAATCCCTCACGTATGCAAATGAGTACGTATAAAAGAACAACAGGAAGATTAGCTCAGCGTGATGTGAGGTGATCTCCACCCATGAAGGTTGTTTCGTATTCTCGGATGTAAACCCATGTGCTACAACTTTTCAGAAGATAAGTAATCTTTACCAATCCTCTTTTACGCTCAGAGACTTTTTTACCTTGCCGGCCGAGAGCCATTTTTGTTATTTGTATTCATTGTAATAATAAACTATTATTACAACCACTCGCAATCTTCTCGTTAATGTATTTCTAATACATAACAGTTGGCGAACGAGGATGAATGATTCTTCTAAAAAGGTCTAATGACAAACTCACGTAAAATATTTAATGCAATAACATAAAAGTGACGAAGTGAGAATTTTGAATCAAGGATTTTGTACGGAAAAATTACCGTCAGGATTTTTTTTAAATCACAGCGGCAAAGAATTATTCGAATGACTACAGTATTACCTTCATAAGTACTGGATAAAAGTTTTCACATTGAGATTAGAGATATCTACAATATCCAGTGAAAAGTACAGATTTCTTTTGGATAAAGACTCACGCAAGGTAATGAAAAATTTTTGTTCTCTGAAATATCGGCGTGCAACGTAAATAAATATCCCGGAAGATATTATTGTACATTTGTTGACGTGTACAACGGAAAAATACTTGAAAAACGCTAGCTGGATTCGAACCTAAAACGTAAAGTTACGAATCATTGAGGAAAAAGCTCTTATGTACTTATTGTTTGGTAACTATTGAACAAGACATTTTGTTTTTTGTATTTTTTGGCACGTGTAAACGTATTTTTGTTTAAAAAGGTTTTTGTTCATTGTGTTTTGTGTAAACTAAAAAGAACATTTTGCAAATTTTGAAAAAGTATTGTTTTTTGCGAATTTTTGTAAAATTACAGTTGTTGAACTTTAAAAAGACATTTTGTATTGAACTTTGTGTAAAATTATTACTGTGTTAAGCTAAAATGGAGCAGTTAGCTGAACTTACAAAGATGCTAACTATTAGCATTCAAGAACATCAGAAACAAACTTTGTTAATTCAACAAGCACAACAGGAAAAAACAGAAAAGCTACAACAACACATTTTACTACAACAACAAAAGCAACAAGAAGAACAACAGAGACAAACTCTGTTAATTCAACAAACACAACAAGAACAAGCAGAAATGTTGCATCAACAAATGTTGATACAACAGAAAAATTTTGAAAAAATAATGCTAGCCTCGATACGTGAGAAAAACGAATTTTTTTTCTGCAGAGGGAATTTCAAGTTTATTATCTGAGTTTCATTATTCCCCAGACACTGGAGATACATTCCCTGCATACTTCAGAAGGTTTGAAACAATTTTTATGAAAAGGTGCAGTGACTGGACTGACAAAAAAAAAGTGACACTTTTACTTCAAAAACTTGGAACAGACGAAAATACCAAGTATGGAAATTTAATTTTGCCAAGGAAACCTGAAGAAATATCGTTTCAAGAAATAATTCATACATTGTCTACAATTTTTGATAAGCGAGACAGTCTTTTCCATTCTAGGTATAAATGTTTAAATATAGAAAAATCTGAGAATGAAGATTATTTAAAATATGCATGTACTGTTAATTGTTTATGTGAGTCGTTCAAACTTAGTGAAATTTCGGTGGATCTTTTTAAATGTTTGATTTTTGTTCAGGGATTAACAGCACCTAGAGACAAAGGCATTAGATCCAGGATCTTGACAATAATGGAGTCAGACCCAAATATAACTTTACAAAAAGTTACAGAAGAGTGTCAACGACTAATTAATGTGAAGAGAGACAACACCCGCATTGAAGAGAAAAATGTATATAAAATACAATGCGTCGAAGGACAAAGAACCCCCAAAACGTACAAGACCCAAAATTGTGAATGCAAAGGACAAAGGATCCCTAAAACTTACAAGACCCAAAATTGTGAATGCTGTGGGAGTACCAGACACACAAGAAAAAGTTGCTGGTACGGAAATAAAACCTGTTATGAATGTGGATTTAAAGGCCATAAAGGAGCTTACTGCCATAAGAAGAAATGAAAGACCGACAGAGTAAATGCACTTCGATCGAAGAAAGTAAAACAGAGTGAAAAACGAAATAGTTAAAAACGAAAGTATGTGGATGTACTTATTAATGGGCATACTGTGACCTTACTACTGGATAGCGGATCAGATATCAGTATTATTGATGAGGATATCTGGAAAAAGATCGGTCGTCCGAAGTTAATGGAAACCAGCGAAATGGCGAAAAGTGTGTGTGGAAGAAAATTGGATTTCAAAGGGGAACTGAGATGCAATATTTTATTTTTGGACTAAACGTACAAGTCTAAGGTGTATGTAGTACCAGGAAGGAACACTTGTCTATTCGGAGTCGACCTGATAGTACTGTTTAACTTATGGGAACGACCTGCTAACTCTTTTTGCAACAAGTTAAATATGGTGAAATCTAGCCAGATGAAAAGTTTCCTGGAGGACTTAAAAGCTGAATTTCCAAGAGTATTTTCAGAAGGTCTTGGACACTGTGTGAAGACAGAAGCTAAATTTGAATTAAAAGAAAATGCCACAAACCAAAGAGAAATGTACCTTTTTCTTCGATGGATGCGATCGAAAAGGAGTTGGAAAGACTTAAAAAATGGACATAATTGAGAAAGTTGACAATACTGATTGGGCCAGTCCGACAGTTTATGTCAAAAAGAAAAACAATAAGATAAGAGTCTGTGCAGACTTCTCAACTGGCTCAAACGAGTGCTTAAAGGACCACAATTACCCACTTCCTTCAGCAGAAGATTTAATCTCTAAATTGAACAGTGGAAAAATTTTTTCCAAGATTGACCTCTCTGATGCATATTTACAAATTAAAGTAAATGAAGAATGTTCTAAATTCCTGTGCATTAATACTCATAAAGGTATTTTCAAGCTTAAAAGACTGCCTTTTGGTTTGAAGGTAGCCCCTGCCCTTTTTCAGCAGGTGATGGACACAATGCTCGCAGAACTAGAATTTGCGATGGCATATCTAGATGATATACTGATCAAAAGCAAAAATATGCAAGAGCACAAGAAACATGTCAGAGAAGTATTCAAAAGAATAGAGGAATTTGGATTTAGGTTGAGCCCGGAAAAATGTGATTTTTTCATGGAATAGATCAAGTACCTAGGCCAAATCATTGATAAGGATGGTCGGAAACAGGATCCACAACGGACCGAAGCGATTGAAAAGATGCCTGCGCCAAATTCAGTGACAAAATTATAATCATTTTTGGGCTTGGTTCAATACTACGCCATATATATTCCAAATATACACAATTTAAGAGCCCCACTGAATGAGTTATTAAAAAAAGGTGTTAAATGGGAGTGGACGAAAGAATGCGAATCTGCTTTTCAGAAAATTAAAACGTTGTCTTCTATCAGATTTAGCCTTAGCGCAATTCGACCCAGAAAAGCAAATTACTCTAGCAACGGATGCAAGTGACTATGGAGTTGGTGCTGCATTGATCCATAAATATGAAGATGGAACTACGAAAGCCATCGCACATGCCTCCAGAACTCTCATCTTAGCGGAAAGAAATTACAGCCAAATTGAGAAGGAAGCGTTGTCAATAATTTTTGAAATCAAAAAATTTTATCGTTTCCTTCACGGATGAACATTTACCCTTCAGACGGATCATAAACTGTTATTAACAATTTTCGGATCAAAGAAAGGTATCCCAACCCATACAGCGAACAGATTACAGAGATGGGCCGTAACTCTTCTAAACTACCAATTTAAGATGGAACATGTGCCATCTAAAAAGCTTGGACATGCAGATGCATTATCCAGGTCGAAGAAACAGTAATAGCAGCACTCAAGGACGAAAATGAATGTTCTATTTCAGTTTGTAATACAATTCGAGAACTTCCAGTGACCCTAGAGGAAATTAAAAAAGAAGCTGTGAAGGATGATTTCATAAATAAGATGAAAAATCAAGATGGACTGAAAAGAATAAAAAGGTAATAAAAATTTCACCTTTTTCCATCTGTGAAGACATACTAATGTATGCAGAAAGAATTGTAATTCCACAAGTCTTACGAAGAAAAATTCTAAAAGAATTTCATACAGGCCATCCTGGCATTTCAAGGATGAAATCCCTAATCAGAGGATATGTATATTGGCCTGGTATGGATAAAGAAGTGGAAAACTGGGTAAAAGTTTGTAAAGGATGTCAATTAGCGGCTAGAGATCCTCCAGTGAAGACTAACCCATGGCCAAAATCGGACATTCCCTGGTCACGTCTACATATCGACTCATGCTGGACCTTTAAATGGATTCTTTTACTTAATCGCAGTGGATTCATTTTCCAAATGGACGGAAATATTCAAAACCAGACATCCTACATCAAAGAACACCATAAACGCTCTGGATGAAATATTTAGTCGTTTTGGTGTACCTAGAACAATAGTCAGTGATAATGGTACAGCATTCACAGGATATGAATTCAAAGAATTCTGTAATTCCCTGGACATACAACATATCACTACGCCAATTTACCATCCTAGATCAAATGGATTGGCAGAGAAGTTTGTGGACATGTTTAAGCGTGCATTACAAAAGAATAGAAATATTGACACAGATGATCGAACTATTCAGAAGTTTCTAGCCATCTACAGGGTAACACCAAATCCGAGCAATGATTTAAATTCGTCCCCTGCAGAACTTATGTTTGCTAGAAAGATAAGGTCAATATTTGATAGACTATAACCAGACAAAAAGAAGAAAGTTACCAAAAAAGAAAACTTTCCAGTACGGCACTATAGTACAGGAGATAAATTTATTTTAAAAATTCTCAGAAAGGAAAAAATTATTGGATGGATGGAATTATAAAAAAGAGAATTGGGAACATGGTATACACCATTCAAGGCCCAAAGTTTATCTGCAAAAGGCATATAAATCAAATCCGCCCAAGATCTTCTGAAAGTGAAGAAGAAATTCCGATGGAAATTTTGTCTGACACATTTGATATTCCCAAACCCTTGTGTGCACAGGAACCAATGAATGTCTCTCCTGAGCCTGCCATACAGGCTGGACAGAATTCTTTGCCGCAGGAAACGCTGCCCATAAGGAAAAGTGCCAGAAAAAGAAAAGTCGTCAGGCGTCTGAGCCCTGATCCCAAACGAAAGCGGTATTGTTAATCTAAAATCAAGAAGATTTCAGCTTCGGGGGGGGGGTGTAAAGGGAAGTAACCGGATAATCCCTCGCGTATGCAAATGAGTACGTATAAAAGAACAACAGGAAGATTAGCTCAGTGTGATGTGAGGTGATCTCCACCCACGAAGGTTGTTTTCGTATTCTCGGATGTAAACCCACGTGCTACAACTTTTCAGAAGATAAGTAATCTTTACCAATCCTATTTTACGCTCAGAGACTTTTTTACCTTGCCGGCCGAGAGCCATTTTTGTTATTTGTATTCATTGTAATAATAAACTATTATTATAACCACTCGCAATCTTCTCGTTAAGATATTTCTAATACATAACAGTAATTAAGTCCCAATAATTTTCAAATATATAAGCCCATAAAATGGCAGCATTGTGCAATATCCTCTGACTTAAAATCTGCTGCAACTCTTTCTAGTTTGGATTTTTCACCATTCCCAAGACTTCAATGAAATGATTTTGGTGAAGAAACACTTCAGCTAATGGCTGAAAAGGTGTATTAAACCAGTTACATTTTTAATGTACAAGAAATAATAATAATGAATGAATGAAACTTGTAAGTAGAAAAAACAATTTCATTCAATGCCAAATTCAACATTAAACTTCAAAGAAAATAGGATCAGATAAATTGTACATCTTACTATGTGTCATGACAACCTTTCTTTTCCTTGCTGTCTTGTTCCTACAATCCAATATGTCATAACAGAAGGTCACTCCTTGGCCTTAGCATCTAAGAGGAGCAATCAACAATCTAACAAAAGGGTTGTAGTCTGCCCAGTACATGCACTTACACATCCACAGACTTACAAGTCCATCCACTTATCACATATGATATCAATACACAGACTTACAAATATAGCTGAAAATCCACATGTGATAGAAGAAAAAAATAGTTGACAACCAAAAAGACAAAATTAAAGACACATTGTGCACAAAGTTTACATTTATTTTAAAATAAAATAATTATCTTATTTGTTTCCCCTTTGACCCAATATATTTTAAAAATGAACTGAAGTAAAAAAATTTTAAATCTATTTTAAAACATGACATTCAATTCTAAGTAGGTTTTTGTGTTTTATAATCACAACTTTTAAATAGTATTATTAAAATTTTACAAATCGTTTCTTTGAAAATAGTATATCTAAATAATTTTAGCATAATTTGTCATATTACAAATTTAAGTTTATAAATTTGTAATAGTATAAAAAGTTAATGTTGTCAAATGCACTAGATTTTACATTTACATGAAAAGAATTTAATGTAGAATGTTGTTATTTTCACAAAATAATTCAAAAATACTGATTTTATGGAAAATCTCTATTGAAATCTCTGTAGAGCATAATATTTATACAGTTTTTGAGCTTTGAAAATTGAAAGTTTACTAATAACTTTTTTAATGTATTGCAAACATTAAACACATTTTTAAATCATTTATATTTCTGGTTCTACTTTACTAATGAATGTTTTTTTATTTAAAAAAAAAATTATATTTTTCCTACAAAATGAACTCATTTAAAAAAAACAACATTCATGATTGTGGTGAGTGGGATCCAAAAAAAACATTTATTCTTATATAAGAAAATCACTATTGTTTATAGAAGAAATGAAAATTATTTTGATAGAAAATCAATCTGGGGAAAAATTTCTTATATAGTGATAAAACCCCAGCTAAAGCCTAAAATCAAAATCAGTAAGCATCAAGTTTCTCATGAACTTGATAAAAATTTTATTGGATGAATTTCCATAGGGGTTGATAATACAACTCCTGTGCTTTCATCAATTCATCAAAAGTTGGTTTTATATATTGAAATATAGATTTTTTTAAACAAGCTGTAACTCAAGAACAACAATTTACATTTGAAAATCTTTTTCAAAATTAATGTTTGTAAGTAACAATATTCTAAAATTACTTTTCTATACACTGAATTATTTATAAGTGAAATGATTTATAATAAAGAAATTATAATAAAAAAGTATATTAATAAACATATAAAGTTTATTAAAATGCATTTTTATTTGTTATCTTTTCATTATAAATTCTTCCATTTATAATTGATGTAATGTGAATGAAAATTTGTATCATTATGTTGGTTTTTCTCAGTAGCAAGCAATTTTTTGAAAAACAGCTTCTAGGAATTTTATAAATTAAAAAATAAATCAAGTTTAATCTATTAGCTAGCTTATTTATACTATTTATTTTTGTTGCTGTTAATGTAAAAAGATTTGACTGTGTAGTTGTAGTAACAATAATACCGACCCTGTTAAAAAATTGACACGCTATGGAATGAATGCTGAAAATATATTAGAATTACTTTTTAGCTATGTTTTAGGTGTTAAAACAGGCAGGAAGATTTATCTTATTTTATTCAAAAAATATTCTTATATGAAAAAAATAAAATAAAATTTTTAAAACTTGTGTATTATTGTTGAAAAAAATTATCACATTTGAAGGAAATGTTTACAAGTTTATTATTCGATAATTGACGAAAGCACAGTAGTTGTATAACAATAAAAATAAGTTAAATGATTATTCAAACAGTTCAGATCACCATTTATTTCAGTTACACTATGACGAATGTGCAACCTCAATAAAAGAAAAACTATTTTTCAAAATAAAATGGACAAAATTTTAAAAAACTGGAAAGTTATTTTTAACATTTCACATATTTTGAAAAGTTAACACAAAACTATTCTTAATATTTATGCAGAGGAGAAAAAGGTAACTAGAAACTGACATGTAAAATAGATGATGAGTGCCAATATTTTTGTTTGTTTACGTTTTTTTAGCTGAAATATTTGCTGTTTTTTTTTTCCAAAATGGAAACTTTGACAAAAAAGTTGAAGCTATTAAAATCATGCATATTTCACAAATTATATATCAAAATAATTCTGGGGCTTCAACCACCCAGGGAATTTTTTTTTTTTTTTTTTTGACTTATCTAATAACTTTTAAAAGGAACATCCATCGACTTTGTTCAATTGGATTTTCACTTCCACAAGTTGAAGAATGGGGAACAAAAACAAAAAAAACATCCTGGTTGTGCCTTCTAATTGGTTGTTCAATTTCAAGAATGTTTATAAAGATTGACCACTTTACTTTGGCAAAGAAACAGAATGTATAAAAGTTTTGAAAAAAAAATTAAAATTTTTCATTTTTAGCTATTTGCAGTTAATTACCACCTTAAGTTGCTGTAAAAAATAATTCAATAAAAAAAACACATGAAAATTACATATTTGGAAAACCTCTTTTCTTTTCTTTCCAACTATATAAATATTTTAAAGATTGGAGCAGAAATAAGCAAGAAATAACTAGTTGAATGGATATGAATCAATAATTGTCGGTTGAAAACACACAATCAGCTGGGACATTCTACCTCAGTCTCTCTCAAGTACATGATTGTTACTAGAGTAGTGTGTGTGTGTGTATATATATATATATATATATATATATATACACAAGCAGAAAAAATATATAAAAAGGCACCTCATTCTTATAAAACCATCTTTGTCCATTCTTTTACAAACCATTCAACTATATAAAAATGAAACTTACGTAAGAACTTCCTTTAATGCTTTCACAGCCTCTTCAAGTTTCAGGGAGTCAGGGTTGGATTTTGCTGTCTTCTTCAAGATTTCTACAAATATTTGAAATAAAGAACTTTTGATTAAAAAAAAATCCAACTTTTATTTTTTGTGTTATGTGCAAAGGAATTAGTAGTTTAACCAAACAATGACGAATAAAATATAAAACAATGAAATAAAAATAATACAAAGAAAACTGAAAACACTATGTATGTTGATCACAACATCTTGTCAGATGAATGCCACTCCTTCATTCATTGTCCATTCATGAGCTTGATGACTCTTCAGCCCTGCCAGCGATTTGCACATCTTAGAACAAATTTTGCACTCCTGACAATCAGTGTTGACTGAGACAACAGCTCTCATGTGACGCCTGAGACAACAGCTCTCATGTGACGCCTGAGACAACAGCTCTCATGTGACGCCTGAGACCACCAGCTGTTTAGCATGAAAAGTTTTCATAATGGGAATCAGATTGTAGCATGGGAGAGACAATAATTGCAGTCATATTGATCTCATGTGATTTTATTTGATTAACCAGGCCTGCCTTTGACAACAGGGCCTGGCCACACTCCTCACAGATTCACACATCTCCAAAATTGGCTGGCAGAGTTTCATGTTTTCTGCATGCACTCGAGTTTTGCCCAATCCACCCTGGCTGCTTCAAACAGTTCAGCACCCCTGTATATCACAGCCCTCCACTGTCCACAATCGGATGTCAGAGACTCCCGATTATTAACGGGAATAACAAAATATGTGAGACTTTCCTTAACGAAACCATTTTTTTTTTTTTGGCTTGTGTTGGGATCTTTTGCCAAAAAGGAATCTGGTCACCCCTCCATATAGACATCACCAAAGAGTGAACTGCACAATAGACATTCACACCACCCTGTTTCAAAAGCTCAACAGGAATGCTGTCTGCTTGGAAAGTATCTCACATACTGAGGAATTGGATTTATTCTTTTTATGTTTGCAGAGGAATCTGGGCCTAGCCATTTGATTAATAAGTCCAATTCCTCAGTAGAGCTGTCTATAATAATGACTGGGCATGAGCTTAGAGTTAGTATGAACCTACTTACATGAGAATTATGGTTCTCCAGAAAAACTTAAAGAGATGTTATTTCAAAGTTAGAAGCCTTTCCAAAGTTAACCACCAAAAGCCATCAAAATGCAAGGACTCTGAGATCTGCAACAAGAGAAAGCAGCAGCAGCAGAGAATGAAAGCAGTCTACCAGAACTGTCCTACTCAAACACAGCCAGAGAGTAACACTCCATAATGAATAAACTACCATTCAGTCTACAGGAGAAATGGATGACATGGAAGTGAATTCAAGGCTAGACACAAGGTGCACTTTCCTCCATTCTCGTATTTTCCGACTTCCTTTCAAGGGGAGCATTCATTTGAAACAACCCCAGTTTCTGCGTAATCTGATCATGATAGTCTGACCGTAATCTGATCATGATAGACCAACCAGAGATAAAAGCAAACGAACAGACTTTGTGTTTACACACAAAACAATTCTAGTGCACACAAAAATAGATGACTTGAACATCAATTTAGAGAAACAGTGCCTTTTTTACAAGACATCACACCTTCTCCAGCTCTGCAAAGCTTTCAGATACAAACCACCCACCAAAAGTAAGATGATACAATGGAAATCTTAGTTATGTTTCTGTTGTTGCTCCTCTAGAGCTTAGACAGGATTGTTCTATCAAAGTTCACTCTACAGAATGTGGAGTGGTGGGTCATCACATTTCCGCCTTGCATTTTAATGGTCTAAGAGAGATAACTCATTACAAACATGTAAATTTAAAAGTACTGAATTTTGAATCACATTCAGTTAAAAAATCTGCTTGGTAAAGGTGATCCCCATTTAGCCATAGAGATCAATGAAAGTCTAGACAATACTTAGATGATTAAACTAATCAATCATTAGCTAAACCAGAATTCTTTCACAGCTTTAATGTGAAGGGTCCCTAAATAGCTTACACTCTGCACACATGATAGGCTGACGGATACAATTGGAGCTGTTCAACCTCTAAGCAGGAATCTGCAGATCAACCTGTCCCAGGGTTCCCACTCATTTTAGGACATTTCAAAAATTATCCTGGACAACACTTGTTGGCAATTTCATAATTTAATCGATATTAACCTAATATTGACACATTTAGACAGTTTTATTCTTACTTTTTATGATGCAAGGTTAATGAATTATCTTGGGTTTATTATAGATGGTGCCTACATCTATCAATTAACAACACATATATGCACTTTAAAGTTATAAATTATCTAAATCGTACTTTGACTTTATGGACATTCTGTATAATAAAATTGACTGGCGCCCTGTTTTTGCTTAGCCATGATCAACATTACTGGTTTTTTTTTGGTTTTTTATTAGCAAATCAATTTAGATATTTTACACCCACACTCAATGTCTTAAATAAATGTTTTTTTTTGTTTTTTTTATTGAATTTGTACAAATTTCAATATTTATTGTGCAGTGTTTCTCGCTTTCAAGTAAACGTAGATGTTTTCAATGACCCCCTCACTTTATATTTGTATTATATTTTATATACTATTGTATATTAAAGTTATATTTTCAAGTTAAAATAATAGATAGGGACGGACATGGAAAACAAGATGTCTTAAAAAAGCAGCTCATATGTTGGACTGTAGTGACCTATTGAGTAGACCAAATACAGAGATGAACACAATAAAAAGGTTAAATCAAATTGTTTTTTTTTTTTTAAAGTAAATTATTCTAAAAATTGAAAAAGACTGAAGTATTTTACGCCTTTGACATTGTGTTTTGTAGAAATTCAATTGAAATTCGTAGAAATTCATTTTTTTTTTTTTTTAATTAAATTAAAAAAATTTTTTGAAACAGGTTGTAAAATATATAAATTGATGTGCCGAAAGGGGGGAGGGGGTCCTGTATAATATCTACACATATTGGTTGATAAAAAGCGAGAAACACATCACAGTACATATTTGATCGGTACCACCAATTTGTGCACTTATTTTCATTTTAAAAACAAATTAAAATTAATTAAATTGATTATTTAAAGTCAAATTTTTGTTTAAGTCAAAAAGTATAATGAGCATCATTTAAAAAAAGCAAAATAACATTACATATGTAATTTATTTTTAATACATTTTAAACAATTAAATTCAGCTAAAAATTTGATGAAAATGGGCACTTTGTGTAAACAGACTAAAATACCCACATTATTTAAGATTTTAAGACTTATAATAGTTTTTTCTTAGGAATCAATAATAAAAAACATTAAATACACTATGTACAGAATAATAATTAATTTTTTGATATTGATTTAAATGAGATATTTTCTTTTTTTTTTTTTTTTTTTTTTTTGTTTGTTCAAAATGTGCAGAAAAACTAGAGTTCCAAAAAAAAATCTGCTGTTTTTGTTTAAAAAAGTCAGCGAGAAATATGTTAAAAAATGTGGTGGCCTAAATTAAGGGGGTGGGGGAGGTGATTACCAAAAAACAGAGAATTATCTGATTTTAATAAAATTTTCAGTGAATTCTTTCTTAAAAGAAAGAATTCACTGAAAATTTTAATTACTGAATCATTTTAATCAAAAGACAAATATTTCTTTTATACAAGCCTACTTTAGAATTGTTATCTAATAATTTTTGGAGAAAACTCAAATTAGAATTGTTATCTAATAATTTTTGGAGAAAACTCAATTGACAAGTTAAGCCCCCACCCTTTTTATGGATGTATATTTTTTTCACTGATATGACAATTATACATATATAAACAAGAGTAGGGAAAAAAAAAGAAAAATACCAAAATTTTTTTTTTTACATTTGATTTTCAGATTTTCAGTACTTATTTTATACAAGAGGTGCTTTTTTAAATATTTTTCTTTTCTTCTATTTACACCTTCAGTCTTTTGTCTTTTTATTTATACTGTAATTAGTTTCAAAAGTATACAATCCCACCGATATTGAGCCCCCAAAATAAAGGGAGGGAGGTAAAATTAAGTGACCTGAAAAAAATCAGAAAGTTTTTAAATAAAATAATTAATGCATTATAAAATTCATTCATCAATAAATCAACACTGAAATGTTCATTAAAATCGGATAATTACCTGATTTTTGGTAATTTTTTTTTTTTTTTTTCAATCAAAGGGATTAAATTTAATTTTGGGAAATACATCTGTGAGGCCAAAATTGGCAGTATCTAATATTTTAAATTTTGAATTTGTGTTTTGTAAAAATTCATCAAAAAAAATTTAATGGGTGTGGGAGGGGTTAAAATATCTAAATTGATTTGCTGATAAAAAGCAGGGGGAAAAGACACCGTAAAATATCTACATTAATTTGCCGATAAAAAGAAACATGACTCATAAAATATCTGTTTGGCTGGAAATTATGCTTGACAATGGCAAGTAAAAACAGTGAATTAGGACAGGAGTCCAGTGACAAAATGTTAAAAGAATCAATATTTTCCAGGAGGGAGTGGGGTGTTCACTATTTACACCATAAAAAGGACAGTAACTTTAACTAAGATGAAATTGACATTTGATGAAAAACCCTGAAAAATTTGTTCAAGCGCCATATGCTTGAAGCCTTACTAGGGGGTCGGGGGGGGGGGGTGATAAATTCATTCCCCCAACCCACCCAGTAAACATAATTAAAAACAGTTACATTTTTTAACTGTAACAATAACATTAATTTTGTCTCAGATAATTCTAATTTTCCAGAACAAAATACAAAATCTTTCCAGGATTTTTGAGAAAAAACACCCCTTTTTCCAGGTTTTCCAGTACTGGAAAATGTACATTTTGTTTTCCAGAACGCATGAGAACCCTGTGTCCCTACTGATTGAGTGCTCTTATATCCTTGATGACATTTCAGAGATTCCTACTCCTGAAATGATAACACTCTTCTTACACCTCTAATAGCTCTGGACCTTACTGTCTGAATCCACATTCTCCTCAGATATATGCTAAGAGTCCATAAAATAAGGGAACAGAGAAACGGACCCAACAACACCTTGTATACTCAACGCACATATCTGGGTTGACACATTTGGAAGTTAGCCACAAAATTGAAAACTTGCACATTTACAAAATCCAGAGTGTGAATAACAGTAGACCTTCTCATCTTACTTCATGCAAAAGCCAAGTCTTTCAATTCATGAGAAACCCCTCTCCAACACCCAGCCCAGTATGTTCCTACGACTATCATGGAAGGCCTTCTTTTTTAATGCACAAAAGACAACTATCAGATTACTCTCTCAACACTTTGTTTGGATAATGAACAACGAAATGAAATTCAACAATGAAAACTGCAAAATCAGACAATGCTTACCTAACAACAAAACAAAAACTGTCAGATAGTTTGACTTGTTACAGCGGACACTGACAAAGAGAAACACGTTTTCGACATCATAGGGAAAATGTTAGAAAAAAATCTATGCTGAACTTGTACCCTTCTTGAAAGATGAAGAAGAGTACTGGTATTTCCCTATATTCAGTGTGTATCACCCTCAGAAACCTGATCGGATCAGAGTAGTGTTTGATTTGAGCACCAAACACTGCAGAACATTCTTAAATTGTGTACATCCATCGGTACTTCTTCTGGATCTCAATTGATTCAGATGTCTGTTGTGCTCCCATTGCACTGCGTACCATATACATGACTCTGACAACTCTTTTAGCAATAACTGTTTCCTAAACTTCTCTTCCTCTTTTAAACATCACAAGAAAAACCCCAGGCATGAAATATTTAGTTGGGCTTCTGATGTCATTTGTACTTTTTTTTACGTCCTAGCAACAGTTTGTCAAAAATATATTTTATTTTTCAAGCAAACATCAGTTTGGCTGGTGATATTCCTGATACTGCATTTGAATTTGGTGTTATTCTGTAAATTCTCAAAAATTGTTGTATCCTACCATTGGACTTTTTAAGGGTTCTCTTAAAAGTATCAACAAACCGTTTGGCCTGCCCATTTTGTAGATTATGAGTTTCAGTAGAAGGAACTCTTAGGCAAAAGAGGAAGACAGTTAATTAGCAACAGATTACATATACGACGATCGTCCACTGGATACACTATTTTTAAAGGACAAAAATATTTGGGTTTATTTGACCTTTAAGGAATTTTATGATTATAAGCATCCTTCCAGAGTAAGTATGATTGATTTTTTGATAAAATTTGAGTACCTATATCACAAACTGAATAGTTTTATGCTCCAATTACCGGAAGGTATACAATCTTTTTTTCTATTAACAGCTGCAAATATGTCTGACAAGAACGAGCGACTGGCCCTACAATTAAAAAGATTTTTTCAGATCCTACCGCAACTAATAGCCTGATGGGAGAACTAGGTACTAAATCTGAACCAGTTTTTGTAACCGAAAATGAGAATACATTTCAAACAAGAGGTTGGCATGGACGAGTAAATTATAGAGGGGGTTGGAAAGATTCCAGCAGAAATTATGAAACCAATATTGGTTACAATCCAATCGGCAAAGATGGACAAATTATGAGATACTTTAATTGCGACTCTGCAAAACACTTTTCAAGAGACTGCAGACAATGTCGAGAAAATAAAAATAAAATTCAAAAGATTCACATAACACTATTTAACACAGAACTCCATGCTACCGGGTTGGTTAAAAAGACTTTTGGAATGGGCATATTGGATAGTGCCTCTACGAAAACTGTCACCAGTAAAACATGACTGGATGTTTTTATCTGATCAAGACAAATACTTAGTTGAATATTTTTCTACTGACACAATATTCAAGTTTGGAGATAGAGCTAAAGTTACTGCAACTAGGAAATTAAAATTTCCAGCAGTGATTGAAAGAAAAAGAGTTATGATTGAATTCTGTATAGTAAATAATCTTACCTTTCATGCAAACATTATTTCATAATCTTATCTTTCATGCAAACATTAGTTCTGCTGGTGATAGCTTTGCACTAGTGTTTGGATTTGGTGTGATCCTGTATACAGCAAGAAATTTCTGTATACTACGTTCGTCCGTATCTAGTCCTTGGTTCTTTCTTAATGCTCTTTTGAATGTATCCACAAACCTTTCTGCCTGCACATTGAACCTTGGATTGTAGGCAGGTGTCGTGAGGTGTTCTATGGCCAATGATTAGCAGTAGTCTTTAAATTCTTTACCTGTGAACATTGTCGCTGACCAATATTCTTGAAGTTCCAAAGCGACTGAACACTTCATCCAATGCTTTGATGCTGTTCGTAGATGTAGGGTGTCTGAACTTGTAAATTTCTGGCCATTTAAAAAAACTATCAATGATGATCAAGTAATAGTATCCGTTCAGTGGTCCTGCATAATCTATATGCACCCGCTCCCATGGTATATCGGTCTTTGGCCAGGGTTGAGTTTTAATCGGAGGGGCCTTAGCTGCTAGTTGGAAACCTCTGCATTATTTAATCATTTTCTCAATATCCTGGTCTATGCGTGGCCAATACGTATAACTCCTCATCAAGGATTTCATACGAGACATACCCAGATGGCCTGTGTGAAACTCTTTTAAAATTGAGTGTGGCATTATCACCTTATCAGCATTTGATCGCAGATTGAAAATGGAGATATTTTTGTTCCCTTTTTGTTTCTTTCATTCAATCTGACTTGCTTTTTTCTTTGCTGAATAAAATCGTCCTTTTCAACGGCTTTTTTAATGTCTTCCAGGGTAACCGGTAATTCTCGAATAGTATTAATCAGTAACCCTGAAGGCTCTTTTTCCTCCTTCAATGATGCTATCACTGTTTCTTCCAAAGGTTCAGTGTTCTTTGGAATCAGTCTTGAGAGACCATCTGTGTAACCCATTTTTTTCAATGAGATATACTCCATTTTGAAATTGTAATTTAAAAGTATAATAGCCCATTGTTGTAACCGGTTCACTGTATGTGTTGGTACCCCTTTTTTAGATCCAAAAATCGTTAGTAGAGGTTTGTAGTCCATTTGTAGTGTGAATACTCTACCATGTATAAATCTATGACATTTCTTGATAGCATAAATAATTGAAAGGCTTTCCTTTTCTATTTGACTGTAATTTTTTTCTGCTGGTAGTAATGTTCTGGATGCATGAGCTATTGGTTTTGTATACCCATCTTCAAGTCTATGGTTTAGAACTGCCTGAGTCCATACTGGCTTGCATCTGCTACTACAATCAGTTATTTATTTGGGTCGAAGTGTGCTAGTGTGAGGTCTGATAGCAGACATTCTTTTTTTTCTTGAAATGCCTTTTCATACTCTTTAGACCAACACCATTTTTTACCCTTTTTTAGTAATTCATTCAATGGGGCTTTTAGCTCATACATTCTCGATATGTATATACTATAATAACTTGCTAGACCTAGAAATGCCTGTAGCTTCGTTACATTGTCCGGTGAGGGCATATTTTTTATGGATTTAGCCCTTTCTGGATCAGGTTTTCGACCCTTTTGATCAATTATCTGTCCCAGATATTTCAATCTATCCAAAAAAATTCACACTTTTCAGGTTCTAGCTTAAACCCGTATTCATTATTTCTTTTAAATACTTCCCGAACATGTTTCCTATGTTGTTCCATATTTTCGCTTTTTATTAGTATGTCGTCCAAATACGCCATAGCGTATTCTAGACCAGCTAGCACAGCATCCATGATCTGTTGGAAAAGGCTCGGTGCCACTTTTAGTCCAAATGGCAGACATTTTAGGGTATACAAACCTCTGTGCGTATGGATGGTTAAGTATTTAGAATATTCCTCATCGACTTTAACTTGTAGGTATGCTTCTGACAAGTCAATTTTAGAAAATAACTTTCCTCCATTAAGCTTTGAAAAAATGTCTTCTGCAGTCGGCAGAGGATAACTATGATCTCTTATACAGTCATTTAGGCCTGTCGAAAAATCAGCGCAGACTCTTATTTTTTTGTTTTTACTTTTTACATATACTGTCGGTGACACCCAATCTGAATAATCCACCTTTTTGATCATTCTTTAATTTCGAATCTTACTTCGGTTTTTGTGCAACAACCTAAACCCTCAGAAAATACTTGAGGAAATTCATTTTTTAGTTCTGTTAAAAATTCCTCTGTTTGTCTGGATTTATTCTTTTCTGTAGAGTCTAATTTATTACAAAATGAGTTTATAGGCAGCTCCCATAAATCAAATAAAATTATCCAGTCAATACCGAACAGACACAAATTCTTACCGGGTACAACATATACTTTTGCATTATGCGTTTTTCCACCAAAAGATACGAATTCGCCTTTAAATTTTAATCTATTTGCCAATACGCCTCTATCGACTTTATCAGTGTTCAGTAGTCTTGGTCGACCTATTTTTTTCCAAGTTGATTCGTCAATAAGTGAAATGTCACTACCCGTGTCTAACAAACATCGTACCATTTGTCCATTAATTTTAATGTCAACGATTTTCTTTTTCCGTTGTCTTTGATTTCTTTTTTGGATAAAACAATATTTACCTTATTTTTTTTCTTTTTTCTTTTTTTTTGTAAATCCGTTTTCTTGCGTTCCAAGTTCAAATCAGTGTTGCACCTTGCTACACGATTTTTTTTTGTCTCGGGTTCGTTCAGATCCTTGTCGCCACTTATAAGGTCACGTGGAGGAGAGTCCGTCGTCTAAGTACTTGAAGTGAGTTCTGCTCAGAGTAATCTGTGTGTTCTTAAATAGTGGTTAGAACCATCACCACTGTTAACGTTCAGGGGAGATGGGTCATTCCATTATATCAGAATACTTTTTAATTTGCTCACAATGTTGGCATGTAGCCTTCGTTTTCCACTCTTTATCAACACATCATCCAGATATGCAATGGCAAGATCTAAACTTCTTATCAGCCAGCATCGGGTCCATAATTTGTTGAAAAATGCTTGATGCAACCTTCACACCAAATGGAAGTCAGTTAAATTTAGCCCTTCTGTGTATTGATAGTCAACAATTTTTAGCATTTTTCATCGAATTGTACCTGAAAGTACACATCTGATAGATGATCCTCTTTGAGAAAACCTTCCCACCATTTAATTTTTAAACAAAAATCTCTTCAGGTGATGGCAACAGATATGTTTGTGGTTTAAGGCAATAATTTAGACCAATTGAGAAATCGACAGAAATGCTTATTTTGTGATTTTTCTTTTTTTATATATACTGTTGGTTTGTTGGCTTTTACAGCATGTAAACACTTGTTGGGTAATTTCATGCTGAAGACATTTTGTTTTATTCATTCTTGATGGGTATTCAATTTTTTTAAAACTCATTTTTTTCTTTTTAATCCACAGATGGGTACCACCACTCCAGGTGAGAGTGGACCTGGAAGTAATGGTGACGAAGGGGTACTCCACACTCTCCAGAGCTCCAAAAGTGGAACTTCATTAAATGCAGTTTAACATCATACCTAGGACACTAAGACTATCAAAGGCTTCTAGCACATGATAGAAAGGGTTAGGGGTTTATCATGAGGGCAATAGGATTCGGACAACCATATAGATGCTAAGACTTGACATGATCAAATGACCGCCCATCTAGTTTAAGTAAGGGCCAAAGTGGAGTGTTGTATGTCATGGACTGCTGTATTCCATCCTTAAATATCATGGGTTGCCGCCCACAGTCAACAGGTTGCTTCATTGGGAGGATTTTACCCCTCTGCAGAGGTGCAGTTGGTTTTTTCTTCTGCTCCAGCCAACAGGGCTGACATATACTGTTGGTGACACCCAGTCCAGATATCAGACTTTTGAGAGGACAACCAACTTTTCAAATCACTCTAACTCCTTGATTATTGGTTCCAAAGCTGCAAAAGGCACATTTCTTTTATGTTTGAAAATAGGTTTAACATTTTCCTTAACTTCAAACTTTACTTTTGTTTTTGTGTATCTCGCAAGTCCTTCTGAAAATACTTCAGGGAACTTATTTTGCAGATGCTTCATTAAGTTTTCTGCCACCCTAGGGGAAGAACGTCAATTTTATTACAAAAAGAATTTATGGGTAGTTCCCATAAATTGAATAAAATAATCCAATCTATCCCAAATAAATCTGAGGCATTCTGCAGCACAAAGACTTTTATTTTAAGCGGCTTTCCAACAAAAGTTATGATTGAATACACCTTTGATATTCATTTTTTTCCTGACACTCCTCGTGCAATCTTATCAGTTTTCTTTGATAAATATTTGCCAATGTTTTTCCATGTTTCTTCATTAATAATTAAAATATCACTTTCCATATAAAGTTGAAGTTCAACTTTTTCATAGTTGAATTTTACCTACACAAGTTTACGTTTTACTCCTCCTGAATTTTACATCTTAATAACACTATATTTACATTACAATTCAACTTTTTAATTTTAGTTTGTTTAGCTCTGCAGTGTGTTTTCTTATGCCCAACAACACCCCAAGAAAAACAACTTTTTGCAGAAAAAACAATCACTTTTGAAATAAAGACCACCAAAAAGTGTATGTCGTCTCATCAAATCTTTTTCAATTTTCTTTAATCGTATTTTAACCCAAACAATATGTATGTGTGAAATGTCCTTTTCTTCAATTCTAGTGTTATCCTGTTTTAAATTTACAGTTCTGACATTCTTCAGTAACATTCTGAGGCATTATATCAGGGTCCTGTTATAATTTTGTCAATATTCGAGACCAGATGTCTTTATCAACACTTGAAGTCTTTATACAAAAATGAGATATTTGAACTTTTCAGCATTTAGTTCATGCAACAAAAAAATTTCACAATTTTGATTTAAATTT
Organism: Doryteuthis pealeii; assembly: GCA_023376005.1. NCBI lineage: Eukaryota > Metazoa > Mollusca > Cephalopoda > Myopsida > Loliginidae > Doryteuthis > Doryteuthis pealeii. The sequence goes on from CM042153.1 coordinate 50,050,117, forward strand.
CCTGCATAGGTGATGAAGTCCTCGTTATCACCTTTAACAATACTTAAACATTTGTAGAGAGTATGAAACAAGTTTCTCTAGACAACATATTCATGGTTTCTTTGCAAGGAATATCACCTATTTTTCTCAGAAGTACGAAATTAGCATATTTATTTTTTTCATCTGGACCCAGTTTTTGAAGGAATAATCTGCCTTTTCCCCCATCAGTCAAATTTTCACAGTCTTTTTCTGTATAGGTTGACATACCCTTTAAAATACGATGGAAAGTGTCATAATACGCTTTATATAAAACAACCACTTAGAGTTACCTCCCTTAGAGTTCTAATTTTAGCGGCAGGACAAATTCTCTAAAGTCACCATTTAGCTCCGTTTCATGGCCCAGCACGAAATTCTTTCTCTTGCAAGTCAGACGTGATTTCTTCCTCTCTCTCTACCCAACTTAGTGCTATGAGGACCTAAGGTAAAGTCCAGTGAGTTTTCCAACTTGCTTCTTCATTATTCTCTCCTTAGTCATTTCTTCTTTACTGACCCTTAATTTATTACCTTTCTCTATACTATGCAGTGTTTATTTGTCAAAAGTACATTACTTATTGTGTTAAATTTCTCCTGCCTCGACCATTTATTTTACTCATTCATGTTAATGTAAAAGCCCTGTTAGCCCAGTAATTCCTTAATTTAATTCTTACCCCATTTTTGTCTTGTATTTAGCTATTAAGACAATACTATGTCAGACAATACTATGTCAGACATCCTTGCTACATTTTAACGACCATTCAGCACGGACCTTTCGTATATCTTGACACCCCTCGCTATTACTTTAGCTGTCGATACTTAAACTAGCCATGTTATGTTACCGACTATTTGGCCCAGCCTCTTTGCTTAACTTAGACACTCCACGCCATTATTTTTATCTGTTAGCAATTTAAGACAATTTATTTGATGTATTGTTTCCTTTTTGTTGTCACTGTCAATATTATTTTTTCATGTTTCAACTTTTTACACCTTCCTATGGTGAATAAATCTGTCTTATACCCACGGAATTTTGTCAGAGTCTTCATTGTTCGAGGGAGTTAACCTACACGCAACGAAACATAGCTGCAACGCCTGAGAAGGATAGAGCTTTGTAACGTGGAGGTGTGATAGAAAGATTATACCTTCTTCTGGACAGTACTTAAATTCTGTAATAGAATTTGTAATTGCCTCTGCGATGAAAAAACTTGATTTGCCTTCTTCACTCGATTTCTTCTGTATCACAGCTTCTAATAATATATATAAATCTTTCCGGAATTGTTTTTGCTATAGTCTCTGATTTTCGATTTAGCTTTCGACTAATGCTTTCATTACCGCTAACAATTTGTCTATTTCTCAAAACCAAAATATCCTCCATGTATTTTGAGATAGTTTGCCAAAAACGAAATTTAGTCCTTTCAAAAAATACCTCATAACCAAACAAAAAACTTCTATATGAGAACAATCCTCCATGTGACTAGACAATATTTCATAACGAAAATACAATCCTCTGTTTTTTTCAAACAACATGGTACCTTCTTTTTTTTTTTTTCAAACAGTAACATGCAAAACTATTAATTTTTGTTAAATCACCTTTACAAGAAATAAAATTTACTTGAAAGATTTATTTACAGAAAATTTATTTAGAGTCCATGAAAAAACAAAAATGTTCCAAACTTGAAGAAAAAAGAGTATCCCTTTTTGTTTTTCTTTTCAATTCAAAAGAATTTCTTTCTGAGTCATTCAAAAGAAAGCAGTTTTCATTCCATGCCAGTAAAGAATTTGAATTCTGTCGCCACTGTGTAGCAAGATGGGGATATTATCCTGACTTTTGTGAGCTAGAACTACTATATTAGAAAAGAAGGAAGAAGGAAATAAGTGAGAGATGATAAAGGTTTAAAAAATAGTGATGAGCAAAACAGGATGAACGATGGTTTGACCGTAGCGTGACCCTGAATGGAGAATTGTGTGTCAACCAGAAGTCGGGTGTTGACCGGAACCAGAAGTCACGTGGTGACATGGAACAACGAAGAAAGGGACCGGGCTCTTTTTGCTTTCGGACGCGTAGGGGAACGGACGGGCCTTTGGTGCCTAGTATGGGGTCACAGTAATCAAGTAGTGTTCTCTCTCTCTTTCTCTCCGATACAGCACACGAGGTGAGCACGATAATAAAGGCTAGCAGTTGTGACTACATATTTCTCGCGTTGTAATTTTTATCAACAAGATGACCACCATGTGCAGTATGCCTTTTTAGTACGGTAAATATATCATTTTGGTACTGTGAAATTACGACAACGTTACAGATATCATTTTAGTGCTCGGAAAAAAGACACAACGTTACACACTGTTACTGGGGTTGATTATTTAAATGATAACTCGAATCGTAACTTACAATGAAAAAGGGTTTATTTCAATAAAACATACAAGAATGGGTTAACAATAGTATATTACTAGCTAGTCTCACCAGGAAAGACAAACCACCTAGACTAACATCGTCAATGTTTATATTCAAATAGAATAGTCCATTCTATCTCTTCTCTACAACACCCTTAAAAATAAAAAAAATTCCCAAAAGAAAAGCAGGGAAAAAAGTCGGCAGGGTGGCCTAATGTCAGTAGCCAGACAGTGAAGGAGTCTATCCCCTTTTCACTAGCGCTAGACCAAGGAGACTGTTTTTGTGTCTGAGGTAGAGTGCTACACCTACCATCAGCTCCTCACTTTACCACACAGATCCTTACACTACTCATGCGCTGAGTTGGTAAGAGCTAGTATCGTGGTTCCTAGGTGAACACTATACCGACTGAGCTAAAGGAGGTAATTACTATACAGAGCAGATAAACTACATTAGAAAACATAATTCATCATATGAAAACAACAAGACTTGTCAACAAAACTGAATCTTAAACAAAAAATGTTTACTCACTCATTTGAATTAAAAATATATTTCTCAACAAAAATCTGAACTTTTTCACATTCACTTTATCTGGTTTTGGTCACCGTGCATTTTTAGGAATTGGTTTATAAAAAAATTGTTTTAATCTCGCAAAAGTATTTTTTGAGGGTATTTAAAATGGTGGTAAATTAAACAAGGTGCGCCAGGCTTGAACAGAAGTTGTTCAAATTTTTGGTGGCTGAGAAGTGCAAACCATATGAAATTTACAGAAGAATGTGTGATGTGTATGGAGAAGCATGATTTAGTTAAAAAAAAGATGTTTATAAATGGGCTACACATGAGTTTGCCACTACGAACCTGAGTTGAAAAGATAGTCCTTGAAGTGGAAACACATGCTGGTAAAGAAAATCTTTCAGGTGCAGCAGTCAGTAAAGAAGGTAATTTTGACTTTTTTTTTTTTTTTTTATATTAAAGGACCCATCACTATTGATTACCTTGAAAAAGGTGCAACTGTAAACAGTGCTTCTTATTGCCAAACATAGCATTAATTTAGGGATTACTTAACATTTTTTTGGCATATTAACCAGTTTCATTTTGGCAAATAAAAAAATCAAATAAATTAGACCGAATATAGTTTTAAACCTTTTCAGAGATCACCATAACAATTCCTTAATGTTAGGTTGAAATCTGGCCCAAAATGACAGCCTTAGTTGGACAGATGAAAATTTGTTGAAGTATAAAATTTTAAAAAGTTATGTGATGTATCACTTTAATAATAGATAATAACACGAACTAAATATATCCTATATTAACCACTTGATACTGGGATATTTAAGATGATACCAACACAATCTATCAGGAACTTTTCCAAAACTTCACATAATTTAATAAAACCTTTTGAATTAGTTCCTTATGGATGAAATACATTTTGGACAATATTTTTGTTGTTAATTTTAGTCAGTAAATGTTTTTCAAAAAGAAAACAATTCTATTAGTTCTTTAAAAATATAAAACATAGTATAAAAATACAACATAAAGTCATTTGAGTAAAAAAGATATGTAATTTAAGCACTGTTAAAAAACAAACATCAACTTCACTCACCATTTAAGAGTAAAATGACACTACCAAGGCGTTGAACAGGTCGTATCATCAGCTCCACCAAACTTTGTCGACCACACTCAGGCTTATTTAAAGAAACCTACATAAGTGAAGAAATAATTCACAATTTTATTAACATAAATTTACCTGGCATAGCCAAATATGTTGAACATAATTAATAACTTTATTTACAATTTATACCACATATATAGGCAGTATGGGAATTTTTCGTAAGAAGGGCATTATTTACCTTATTAATACATTCTTATTCGATAAATACTCCAGCAATGTGGTTTTATTTATTTACACATTACAAATACAAAACTCAATTTTTGATAAGTGGACCATTGTGACATTAAATGCATATGATTTATCATAAAATGTTCCCTATATTGATACTTCTGAAGATGTTCTAACAGTTACCATATTGATTACTACAGATGATAAACAAACGTACATTTATTGTCCAGGAAACTGCTACAACAGTATCTTGAGGTATATCATAAGGTTGAAATCGTACTATCACAATATTTGAAATTAAAGAAAATGTTTTTGTTTTTTTTAACAGGGGTTTTCAAATCAAAAAATAAGCCAATCCTGCATCACCAATTTCAAAAATTGTCCAAGAGACTCGAATTTGAGTTTCATCACAAAGTTGAAATTTTACAGTAACAATGTCAAATTATTCAGGCCATATCATCTATACCCTTCAATTTTTTTCTGAAATTTTGTCCAGCTATTGAATAATGTCTATATATAGAGCAAAATAACAGTCATAGTGCAATAGAAATGATCAGGATTACGTTGGTGGTCGGATATATCTAAAATAATATAGAAACATTACATTTCCCTTGTATCAATCATATTGACTGCAAAATTCTGACAATATGCAAAGCTCAATTTGCGGCACCATATTTCATTAAAGAACTGAAAATTGGACGGTAACAAAAATGATAACAATATACAAACAAAACATGTTTATCTACAAAAGTATTTACAGCTACGAAGCTCTAGAACTCATATTACAAACAAAAAAAATATTAAAGAAGCTCTAAAAATTGACATAAATTAGCCAATTTTTGAGGATTGCCTTACTCTAGCATAGTCCACACCTAGACAAAAATTTCAGAAAAATTTAAGGGTATGGGTGAAAATTTTCCTTTTTTCTGGATGATTTGACCCAATCACAATATTTCAATTTAATGGAAATCCTTACTGTAATGTATGTATGATCACAGGTGACAATCTCTCCTGGTTCACTGGTTATTGTGGGCCAGGGAACGCAGGCAATGCGTACCCGACACATAAAGGCAATAAAGGCTTGAATTAACACCTACGTTATTGTTCTCTATGAGAAACGCTACATGGCGACGAGGATGAGATACATTTCATAAAGTAAGTGTTGAATGTTTAAAAAAAAAATGTATCTCTACCATTAACTGTTTTTTTAAACACGGGAGACGGTCCACGCTACACGCGCGTAAGCAAAAAAATAAACAAATAAGACAGCTCTCATAATGACGTCGTTCGGACATATTGATGAATTCTCACCGGCTGGTGGAGATTGGGACACTTATGCAGAGAGACTGGAGTACTATTTTGAAGCGAATAGCATCAAAGATCCTCGCAAGAAGAAAGCTGTACTTCTTTCAGTAGCTGGAGCCGATACCTTCTCACTTCTTAAGGACCTCATAACGCTGTATAGCTTGAAAGATAAAAGCTATGAGGAACTGTCGCAGACGCTCAGGGAACATTGTAACCCCACACCATCGGTCATTATTGAAAGATTCAATTTTTATATGAGTCGCCAAAAACCAGGTCAGTCGATTTCTGATTTTATAGCACATTTAAAAAAAATTACAAAACACTGTGAATTTGGCGACGCATTGGAAGATATGCTAAGGGACCTGATAGTTGTGGGATTACTGACGAACACACCCGCAGACGTCTGCTATCCGAAAGGAAGCTGACATTTGCCAACGCCCGGGATATAGCACTGGCCATGGAAAGTGCTAGTAAAAATGCTAGTGACATCGAAGCCTGTGCAACAGCTGCAACACACAGCATATCACAAAAAAATGTGAACCAGGGGGGACAACCCACTCAATTTTGGAAATCAAAACCAAAACAAAAATCGTGTTTTCGGTGCAATGGCAAACATTCACCAGAATCCTGTCAGTTCAAAGAAGCAGTCTGTAATTTTTGCCACAAAACTGGTCACATTTCACCTGCTTGTTTGACCCGGAAAAATGTGGAGAAAAACAGAAACACCAGAACACACAACATTCAAAGTGAAGAAGCAGTAAATGAATGTGAATCTGCATCAATACACAGACTTTTTAATCTCCGGCAAAATGACAGAATTGACCCCCTGATGGTGTTGGTTGGCATCAATGGTCGCAACGTCGAGATGGAAATTGACACTGGAGCTGCAGTTTCATTGATCAGTCGTGCTGCATTTGATAACCTATGGTGTGAAGCCGATAAGCCAACGCTTCAACCCATGTCACAGAAATTAGCAACCTACACAGGAGAAAGCATCACTCCATGTGGTAGATGCCAGGTGTCGGTTGAGTACAACGGCCAACAATATCGTCTACCATTGGTAGTTGTTCCTGGTGCTGGCCCTATGCTTCTAGGCAGAAATTGGCTACAGGTTGTGCAACTGAGCTGGAAACGAATCCACCAACTAAAATCCGTAAATGCGACACCTGCCATCGAGGATATCATAGCAAAATATCCTGATGTTTTTAAAGACGAATTAGGCACCTTAAAGGGTTTTACGGCAAAACTAAGTGTAGACCCGAGGACAAAACCCATATTTTGCAAGGCTCAGCATGTACCTTTTGCCTTGCGGGAAAAGGTTGATAAAGAACTAGATCGACTGGTTTCTCAAGGCATTATCGAACCCATACAGTACTCTGAATGGGCTGCTCCTATTGTAGCAGTTGTCAAAACAGACCAATCAATTAGACTGTGTGGGGACTATAAAATGACTATCAATAAATGCTCGAATCTAGACCAGTACCCCATCCCAAGAATTGATGACTTATATGCAAGGTTGGTGGGCGGTCAAAAGTTCACAAAGCTGGACCTGCAATCAGCATTCCTACAGGTGCCATTAGAGGAAAACTCAAAGAAGTACCTCACAATTAACACACAACGAGGCCTCTATAGATTCAACCGCCTAAGTTTCGGGGTAAAGTCAGCCCCAGGTATCTACCAGCGCTGTATGGACAACTTGTTTGCAAACGAACCACATGTTGTCTGCTACCAGGATGATATACTAATTACAGGCTCAACAGACTCGGAACACCTGACCAATCTTGATAGGGTATTAAAGAAATTATCAGAATCTGGTCTCCGCATTCGCCTCGACAAATGCAAATTCATGGCGTCATCTGTCACATACTTAGGACATTGGATCGACTCTGAAGGACTCCATCCTACAGAAGAAAAAATCCGCGCCATCCGTGATGCACCAGCCCCTCGCAATGAGACAGAACTCAAGGCTTTTCTGGGCTTATTCCAGTTCCTAACGTTGCAGATAAGTTAGGTCCTCTCTATTACTTGCTGCGGAAAGGTGTCTCCTGGAAATGGGGCGCTACTCAATCAACAGCTTTTCAACGAGCAAAGGATTCGTTGCAGAGTGCAAAGGTTCTAGTCCACTATGACCCTGAAAAGGAACTGGTATTGACCTGCGATGCCAGTCAGTATGGCATTGGAGCCATATTGTCACATGTGTTGCTTGACGGATCGGAAAAACCTGTTGCTTTCGCTTCCAGAACGCTGTCACCGGCTGAGAAAAATTATAGTCAATTGGACAAAGAAGGTCCCAGCATCATTTTTGGAGTAAAAAAATTCCACCAATATCTCTTCGGGCGTCCATTCCGTATCATCACGGATCACAAACCCCTTATCAGCCTCTTTAGTCCAACCAAGCCAACACTGGACACCTTACCACCAAGAATCATACGGTGGTCACTTTTGATGAGCGCCTATGACTACACAATCGACTACAAGCCTGGTTCGCACATCGTCACTGCTGATGCAATGAGTCGAATACCTCTACAGGAAATTTTAGACATCCCAACACCAGGTTGTGTCATACACCTCATGGATCGCCTTAACAACTCTATGGTAGATTCCATGGATATACGAAACTACACCCGCAAGGATCCAGTTCTATCCAAAGTTCTTCAGACTGTACAATCAGGAGGGAACATCCCACAGGATACTCCATATTTGCCATTTCGTGTTCGCCAGAATGAACTAAGTGTGGAGGGAGGTTGCCTACTGTGGGGCTCACGGGTAATAGTCCCCCACCACCTCAGACAACAAGTTTTAGAAGAACTTCACCAATGCCACCCTGGCATGGTCAAGATGAAGGCCCTTGCCCGTAACTACGTTTGGTGGCCTGGAATTGACTCCCATGTGGAAGAAAAGGTAAAAAACTGCTACCCATGCCAATATTCCAGGGGTTTACCTGCCAAGGCACCACTCCATCCCTGGGAGTGGCCAGCAGAACCGTGGCATAGGGTCCACGTTGACTTTGCAGATTACAATGGCAAAAACCTGCTCGTCATCACAGACGCACATTCAAAGTGGATCGATGTGCATGCAACAACCACAGCTACGTCAACCACCACTATTGAACGGTTGAGGCACTGCTTCGCCACCCATGGACTACCGCACATTCTAGTCAGTGACAATGGGCCATGCTTCACAAGTTCGGAATTTGCAGAATTCACCAAACGGAATGGGATCCGGCACAAACGTGTTAGTCCGCATCATCAGGCATCAAATGGCCTGGCTGAGCGTTCTGTTGGACTGGTCAAGAATGGGTTGAAAAAGATGTCAGGAGGAACTCTGGAAACAAAAATATCCCGTTTCCTGTTGACTTACCGAACAACACCACACACAACCACGGGAACTACCCCAGCAGAATTGTTGATGAAGCGAAGATTACGAACAAATCTGGACCGCTTGAAACCTGCTACTTCAACCACTGTTTACAACAGTCAAGAAGACCAGAAGTTTTTTCACGACAGAACTGCTCAGATGCGTTCATTTAGTAAAGAACAAGCAGTCTTTGCACAGAACTTTGGTCAAGGTCCCATGTGGCTGGCTGGTCATATTGAGGATAAGATATCCCCTTTATCCTTCCTAATCAAACTGGAAGATGGCCGGATTGTCCGTCGTCACCAGGATCAAATCAGATCTCGTCCCTGCACGACTATAACAACTCAACCCCAAGTGGAAGACAACTCAGATCGTGAAGTGGTGGAACTAAGCATGCCCTCAAATACAGCACCCCTAGAGGTAACAAGGGAAAGTTCACCTGATAGTGAACAGCCCGCCACGGCATTGACACCAGCACTTCCACGACAAACTGGACGGACAATAAAACCTCCTAATCGGTTTAGTCCTGACTAATAAAAAAAAATAAATAAATAAATAAATAAATAAATATATTTTTATTAAAAAAATAAATAAATAAATAATCTTTTTCTTTTACATATGGGCCAAACAGAGGCAGAATAATCCTCGGCCATATAAAATGGTCATAAGGGCAGTCTACCCAGACCATTCTACCCCTAAAAGAATCTTGAAGGGGGGAGATGTAATGTATGTATGATCACAGGTGACAATCTCTCCTGGTTCACCGGTTATTGTGGGCCAGGGAACGCAGGCAATGCGTACCCGACACATAAAGGCAATAAAGGCTTGAATTAACACCTACGTTGTTGTTCTCTATGAGAAACGCTACACTTACTTAAACAGGGAATTATTAATTAAATTGAAAGTCCTCTATGCAAAGGCAATTTCAAAATTAAAAATAGTTATAAATGTGTTTACTCTCATCTCTAAATAAGTAAAGTCATTTAGTGGCCTAAAGTCGGTATCAGCCAGACAGCTAGGAAGTCTATCCCCTTTTCACTAGTGCTAGACCAAAGAGATTGTTTGGGCATCTAAGGTGGAGCGTCACTCCAACCATCAGCTCCTCACTTTACCGCACATATCTATATGCTACTCATACGCTGAGTTGGCGGCTGGAATCAAACCAGGAACCTCGAGATTCCCAGCCGGACACTCTACCGACTGAGTTAAACCATCTCTAGTTTGATTAAAATGTTGAAATTTCACAATCACAATATTTTAGATTAATGGAAATGCTGTCATTTTAAAAGGGGTTTAGGATTAAATAGTAAGTCATCGCCAAGTTCAAAATGTAGGATTGCTATCTAATTTCATATTAAGTTTCAAAATGTTAAAATTTCATTATCACATTTCCCTGTAATGGAAAGTGTTCAAGATTTTTTTTTAAAGTTCAAAATTAAGATTGCCACAAATTTATTCAATTTCATATGATGCTGAAATTTGGCAGTTACAATATTTCAATTTAATGGAAACCCTTATTTTTTAGAGATTTAAAATTTGAATAAGTCCTTTCTGCATCATAAATTACAACAATGTATATTCCAAGAAAATGCTGCAAATGTTATCTTGAGTTTCATCAAAATGTTGAAATTTCATAATCACAATGACAACAGTAATATAAACAAAAATTTGACAATTAATTAAGTGCATTCTGCATCATCAAATTCTAAATGGAATCCCTGTAATTTTAACATGGTTTTTTAAATTAGATAAATCATTTTTGCATTGCTAATTTAAAAAATGAAACGGCCACAGAAGTATTTTATGCCATCAGTTTCATCAAAATGTTGAAATTCCCAAACAGAATATTTGAATTTTATATTTATTTATTTATAAAGCTTTAGCCTGTTTACCAAAATTTTTCTCGTTCCCCAATGATAACTGCATCAGAAAAATAAGGTCTATAAAGGTTCAGCTTTGAGTTAACCATACTATGTTTCTTCACCTGGTAAAAATGCCAATATTTGGTTTACACATTGACTTTTGCCTATTTACTAAAACTTTTTTGTTCCCCAATGAGACCTGCACTGGAAAAATAAGGTCTAAAAAAGTTTGGCTATGGCTTACCATACTTTTAACCAGGTTTATAAAGTAAAAAATCAATTTAATAAATTATAAAAAATATATGCTATTCAGTAAAGTTTTTTTTTTTTTTTCTGAATTAAAAATTAAATCTTATAAATGATTAAATTATTTTTTAAATATTTTTTTAAATCTTCCTAATGCTAACAAAAAAATGTACATTTTAAATAAGACATTTTCTTTTTACAAAGGCAAACACATTCATTAAAATTTGTCCTACAAAAAAATACTTAAGTAAATAAATCAAATAAAAATAAGTCTACTTTATTAATTAAATTAATCTTTTTATTCATTTTTAAAATTATTTTGACTGTTTTATTCGTAAAATGTTATATTAGTTTTAGTATGGTTCTCATACAAAGTCTGATAACTTGATTTACTGACCCCAGATGAACTTTGATGTAAATATCAATAAGATTATTAATTTGCTCATGAAAATTTACCCCTATTAGTTTGATAGAGAAGGTCTATTTGCTATGATATTCATTTCTATAATGGACAAACTTTCTCTTTTATAGAGTAGAAAGAACATTAACAAATCACATATACACATTGAAATATTTTAGTAACTTTTTCTTAAGACTTGAATTATAAAACCAATTATTACCTGAAGTAGTAAAATTTGCATTCAATAAAATCCTAAAAAAGCCCTGCTGATAGTGAATAGACAGATTAATATTTTACTTGGTTTATTTTAAGATTTATGATAATGCTGTCTGGACATTGTTTAACCAAATTTCTCTCAATTTCAACATCTTTTAATGTAAAACTAAAAATTCAAAAAATGTTAAATGTATCTTAATCTATAAGGACAAATCCAACAGAGTAAAATTATAATTTCTACAAAGTCAATTATTTTTCTTATAATTTGCTTTCAATTCATTATTTTCAGTTATTAATTAATGCATATAACTAGCATTACCAATTTATTTTTTTAATATGAGGTTATTGTTATTAAATCGCATCAGTTATAAAGAAGTTTATAGATGGAGTTCAAAACTGTTTGAATGAGACAAATATCCCTGAAATTGGAGGACATGATTTTGCTAAAAAAATATGTCAAGTCATGGACCAATTCAAAACAAGAAATTCAGTAATTTCTTCATCATTTCTTTATTTTTTGAGTAATTTTGATAAAACTTGGAATTCTTATATTAAATTATATGTTCTTTCTGATTCTGCACTCGTATTGTATGTATCTCTATGCTGTAATCCATTATTTAGAGAATAAGAAGTATGGATATCAGCGGGGGGGGGGTGTTTGTTTGTTTTTTTAAGTTTACAAGATTATTCAATATTTTCATTTTAATATTGCAAGTATACACATATATAGTATCAATTTAAATAAATAATATCACTTGAACTTAAAAATACTTGTTACATTGTATTATATACCAGAAATAGAATACCTCTTAAAATATTAAGCAAGTTCACTTTTTTCCAAAATTGAAAGTTTGACCAAAAAGCCTGACATTAAAACATTATCTAAATTTCACACATTATATATTAAAATAATTCTTAGACTATCTTCTCTTAAGGATATAGTGATCTTTTTCTGCTGATCTTATATTTTTTGAAGGAACCTGTATCAATTTTGTTAGTAGTGGCAATAACAGCTCGTTTCGTAAAATCGTTGGACATAAACAATTTTTCACCTTAATTGGTTCAAATCGCAATTTCTCGGGCATTTTTTATACAATCTTAAAAATATTTGTATGGTTGGAAAGAAAATAAAATAATCTTTATAAATATGTAATTTTTATGTGTTTTTATCTATTGAATTATTTTTTACAGCGAGTTAAAATGATATTTTTCGTCAAAAAGCTGAAAACATAAAATATGACTTCTTTTTTTTTAGACTAAATTTTACATGCTACTTTGTTTTTCAAAATCATAGTGGCTAACCTTTATCAATATTCTTGAAAATTTACACTCAATTAGAAGACAGCTGGAAGTACAAACAGGACCTTTTTTTTATTTGTTCCTGGGCCCCGTGGAAGCAAAAAGACAATAGAGCAAATTTGAAAGCGATTTCTTAAAAAAAAAAAAATAAAGAGACAAAGAAAAAAAGCACTATACCAGTAATAAAAGACAGACTCAGAATTATTTCCATATATAATGTGTGAAATAAAAACAATTGTATACCGTCAGGGATTTCGCTCAAAGTTTTAATTTTGAAAAGAAAACCGTCAAAATTACTTGATTTTCAAATGTTAACAATTGGCTTAAACTAATTACTAGTGTATTTTGGGTCCAATGTTTTAAATATTTATATGGTTGGAAAGAAAATGAAATAATTTTTCTAAATATGCAATTTGTATGCATTTTTATCCATTGAATTATTTTTTACAGCAAGTTAAAACGGTATTTTGTCTTAAAATGGCTGGAAAAAAAAGAATACAAATTTTTTTATGTGTCAAATTTTCTGTGTTATTTATTTTGTAAAATCAAAGTGATTAATCTTACCAATATTCTTGAAATTTTACATTTAAATGGGAGACACTTAACTACAAGCAGAAACTTGTTTTTGTCTTTCCAGCCTTTGGAAGCGAAAATACAATAGAGCAAAGTTGAAGGTGATTTTTTTCAAAAAATATAAGATAAGCAAAAAAATAAGCACTATATGCCTAATAGTAGACAGCCTTATGATTATTTTCATATATAATATGTAAAATAAAAACGATTGTATACTGTCAGGGATTTGCATTGAAACTTTGAATTCTGAAGAGAGAAAAAAATCAAATTTACTTGTCTTCCATAACGTAAACAAATCTCAGCGAGGCATACCATTTTAAATTAGTAATTCATCACTTATTTCTGGTCCAATTTTTAAAATATTTATATGGTTGGAAAGAAAAGAAAATAATCTTTCTAAATATGTAACTTTTATGTGTTGTTACCCATTGAATTATTTTTACGGCGAGTAAAAATAATACCGTTTAACAGTATTATTACACACATATAAACAAAGCTGCACACGCAGGACAGGTTTTGTTAAATAAAATTATATAGAGTTATTCTATTTCTTGTATGTAATACAACATAGCAGGTATTTAAAAAAGTATTTTAAAGTCAAAAGTGGTGTTATTTATATAAATTAATACTATATGTGTGTATAAATGCTGTATTAAAATAAAAATGTTGAATAATCTTGTGGTAAACTGAAAAAAAAAAAATCTTGATATCCTACTTTTTATTTCCCAAATAAAGGGTTCTAGCATGGAGATACATAAATTTAAGTGTAGAATCAGAAAGAACATACAATTTTACATAAGAATGCAAAGTTTTATCAAAATTACTCCAAAAACAAGAAATAGTGAAGAAATTACTAAATTTCTTGTTTTCAATTAGTCCGTGATTTGACATTTTTTTTAAACAAAATCATGTCCACTTTTGTAAACCCAATTTCGGGGCTTTAAATTCTCATAACTTTTGAACCACTGGGGATATTTGCATAATTCAAACAGTTCTGAACTCCACTTACAAAGCTCTATATAACTAATGTAATTAAATAACAATAACTTCAAATAAAAAAATCAACTGGGAATGCTAATAGTAGTCGGAAAAGAAAAAAAAAAACAACCACCTCATTGTAGTTTAAGGTGCCTTCTAATTAAGTGTAAAATTTCAAGAATATTGATAAAGATTGGCTCCTTTGATTTTGCAAGACAAAGTAATATGTAAAATTTAGTCTCGGAAAAAAATTCATATTTTGCATTTTTGGCCATTCAAAGCAAAATACTGTTTTAACTCATAGTAAAAAATAATTAAATGGATAAAAATACATACAAATTACATATCTATAAAGATTTATTTTATTTTCTTTCTAACCATATAAATATTATAAAAATTTGATCAGAAATTGCAAGAGAAACCGATTAACGTGCAAATTTGTCAATGCCCACTGATTTCAGCTAAACTGCTGGTAATGTTAATATAACAAAAAAAATGATAATGTGATGAAAAGAAAAATTATGAAAATACAATTAACTCTCATTCTAATGTAACTATTCAATAACACATATATTCTAACAGCACATTTGTTGAGGATTAGATTTCAACATGACCCCTGAAATTTTGAGTATATTATTTTAAAAATAAAATTACTAAACCTTTGAAATAATGGAGGTAGATATGGCATAATGATTATTGTAATCGGAAATGAATTCAGCAAGCCAAGTTAAAATTCTGGACAAAGTTGTTTGCTAGAGATGGGCAGTTTAATTGAAAAACCAACCCTTTTTTGATTTCATCTGCACCCCAGAAAAACACTCCAAAATATTTTATGAAACTGAAACTGTTCAGTGTAGTGCTATTACTACTGAGCGACCATATCCAAAAAAACACGGTTGAAAATGACTTTCAGATTTTATCAACATTAAATTTTATAAATTTTATCAACATTTATACAATTGTAAGAGGAAAAGATTGAACAAAAATGGTAAAAACATTTAATTGATTTTTTTTGTGAAATCTACTTGTTTACAAAGTAAATGGAGGGAAAAAATGAAATACTACAGATATGATACTTCGGAAATCTATTTTATATTTTATCAAAGAATGGTTTCAAATCAAAAAAATGGACGAGGCGGAATACAACATGATATCTGAAATCTATAAAAGGTAAATGTTTAAAAAAAAAAAACTTTTGTAATAAAAGTAAATAAAGTCAGCAAAACAAAATGTCAAAAAAAAAAGTAGTTGCCAGTTTCACTTTGTAGAGATCTTTGTAGATTGATCAGTATTCAACTGTGTTGCAAGTTGAATCTGCTTCTGAGAATGCTGAATTGGTAAGTGGTTTAAATAACAGCTTGGGCTATTCTACTTTGTGGAATGGGCAAGTCTATTTCCAGGATTTTGATTGGCTGGTGGATATTTTTATCTATATATACTGAACCCTTGACCATGTCCTTTCAGTTGCTACAGAGTGTATTTGGTTACACTCTGTCTTCTTTTTTGTCTGATGACTGGATACTAGTTACAGTCTTCTTGTGAAAGTGAATATGGTGTTCATTCTACACACTTTAATGCTAAATTTTACAAGTCAAATGTTGGTGATTGTCTAACTTTAAGATAGTCTACACCTGTACCTTCAGAAAAATTGAAGTGAGAAATATTAAAAAATTTTAATAAAATTTTGTAGCTTCGGTTCTGAGCAAAGACCAAACTATGTTTTTGGTACAAATAATGTTCAATAGATATGAAATAATAATAGAAAAAAATATTTTTTATAGATGCAGTGCCACATCAGGATATTGATCTTGCTATGAAAAAATCAGAAATCATCAATAACATCATGCCTAGCGGTTGGGGTGTTATACATATTGTGTATTCATATATATACTTTTAGTAATTGGTTTTAACACTGTGTTAGCATTATTGGGAATTATATTGTATGGCATATGGAACACCATATTCACATATTGTTTCATGTCTATATTCTATGGTGTAATCTTATTTCCCTTAAAAAGGAGAAAATATCCCCAATGTTAACATTTTCAAATAGATCCTTCATATTGTTTGCTTTAAAATAATGTTTTCTGATGTGAGCAAAAAATCTGCATTCCATCAATAAGTGTTTGACTGTCAGGGGTGTTTGACATGTTTCACATTGTGGTTGTTGTTCTTGTTTGAGTATATAAGAGTGTGTTAGTTTTGTATGACCAATGCATAATCGGGACATAATAACTTGTTCCTTTCTAGACTTCCTTAAAGTTGGTCTGCAGCCTCCCAAAGTCGGTTTGATTAGGAAGAGTTTATTGTGGATACAGTTATTCCAGTGTTGCTGCCATTTTGTATGAAGGAATCTATTAATTTTAGGTTTCAAGTCAGTATATGGTATCTGGAACTTGTCAGGGATTAAATCTAAAGCCGATTTAGCTGCAGAGTCAGCTCTTTCATTCCCCCTCACTCCTATATGACTTGGAATCCAGCATATAATAACCTCCTTAGAGTTAGACATTGAGTCTAATCTATTCAGGAGCTTAATGATGAGAGGGTCTTCCAGTTTTTTATTTCTTAATGATAGTAGGACTGAGAGCGAGTCTGAAAAGATGATATATTTTGTGTGTTTATTTTCAGAGATGATGTCAAGTGCTATATCTATTGCACGGGTTTCAGCTGAAAAAATGGAACTTTCGTTTGGAAGGGCTTTTCTTACAATTGTTTTATTTAAAATAGCTGCACATGCCGTTTTGTCATTGACCTTAGAGCCATCTGTAAAGATGTGGAGGTGGTTGGGGTAGCGTTCTAGAACATTGTGGAATTTGTCTTGGTAAGTGCTAGGATGGGTTTTTGTTTTAGGAAGTTCACTTAGTTCAAGGATCACTTTAGGTTTTTTAATGATCCAAGGTGGTGTTTTTGGTATGATGGTTTTATGGATATTTGTGAGAGGAATTCTAGATTCTTTGAGGATAGGTTACATCCAGAGACCAAAAGGTTTTATCGATTTTTCTTTTTTTTCAAAACATTCTTTGTATCCTTGGTTGAAGGTGCAGTCATAAGCTGGGTTGGATGGGCAGGATTTGAGTTTTGTGTAGTATTGCACGGCTAGTTTTTCGCATCTTAGCTGTAAGGGTGCTTCATAAGCCTCTACATATAGGCTGTCAACTGGAGAAGTTCTATGACTTGCCATAAGCCTTCATGGCGTACTGAGTTGAGCTCTTTGAGGTAAGACCTCCTAGCAGATCCATATACAAAGCAAGCATAGTCAAGTTGGGAATGGATTAGTGTTCTGTATAGTTTAAGTAGTGTTTGTTGATCTGCTCCCCATTCAGTATGGGCAACTACTCGTAATAGTTGTTGGGCTCTGGTACATTTATTTTTTAAATGATTTATGTGTGAGATGAAAGTTAATTTTTTATCGAATATAACTCCCAGGAATTTATATTGATCAACAACAGGTATTTCACTTTCCTCAAGTTTGATGGTAGGGTCATTGTGCATTTTTCTTAAGGAACAGAAATGCACACATTGAGTTTTGGTCTTAGAGAATTTAAAGCCATTGTCTGTTGCCCATTTGTTCACTTTGTTGAGGCCCATCTGCAATTGGTGTTCTATTTTGTGGATATCTGTGGATCTATAGCAAATGACAAGGCCATCAACATAGAGAGCGCAGTTGATTATAGGATTGAGGCTATTTATTATATTATTTATCTTTATGGAGAAGAGAGTTACTGATAGGATACTTCCTTGTGGGATGCCTTCTTCTTGAGTTTGGAGGTCAGAAAAAGTGGATCCCACTGAAATTTCTATTGGAGAGGAAGTTTTTTATAAATAGCGGCAGCCTTCCTCGTAACCCTAGATCGTACATGTCTTTCATGACACCATACCTCCAAGTAGTGTCATATGCCTTCTCCAGGTCAAAAAAGACTGCCACTACATGCTGTTTTTTTATATATGTTTCCCTGATGTAGGTCTCTAGTCGGATCAGATGGTCTATTGTACCTCTCTTTTTTCGGAACCCTGTTTGGAGGTTTGTAATTAGGTTATTTGCTTCTAGATACCATGTCAGCCTTTTGTTGATCATCCGCTCCATCGTCTTGCAGAGGCAGCTTGTCAAGGTGATGGGTCGGTAATTTTGTGGATTAGTGGTGTCTTTGCCAGTTTTGGGAATGGGTATAATTTTTGCTTGTCTCCATGTTTCTGGGAATGTGTTATTTTTCCAAATATGATTATAGATGTTTAGGAGATATTTGAGAGATTCTTCTGGTAGGTTTTTCAAAAATTCATTGTGAATCTCATCAGGACCGACAGCTGTATTGTGTGATTTTGTTATGGAGTCATTAAGTTCTGCTATTGTGAAAGGCTTGTTGTAATCTTCAGAATTTTTTGAAGTAAAGTTTATGTTTCTCTTTTCTGCAATTTGTTTGGTTTTTTGGAATTTTTTGTTGGTTTGACAGGAAGAATTTTTTGAGAAGGTTTTAGCAAGTAAATCGGCAATAGCCTTTTTTGTTGTTACTTTTTCATTTCTTATTGAGAGGTGGTTTAATGGACTTGTTTTTTTTTTCCCCGCTATTTTTCTGATCATGTCCCAGACTGTTTTTAATGTGGAGGAGGCATTAGTTTATTTACGTAATTTTTCCATGAGTTTCTTTTAGCTTCTTTAATTGTTTTCTTTGCCTTTGCTCAATAGAATTTGAATGAAATTAGATTGGGTGTTGTGGGTTTGGTTTGGAATTTTCGTAGAGCAGCGCGTCGTAGTCAAATGGCCTCTTTGCATTCCTTGCTGAACCATGGTCTGTTTTGTTTGGTAGATGCAGTATTATATGGTATACATTTTTTTGCTATTGTAATTAGAGTTTGTGTGAAATGGTCAATTGAGCAAGTATTATCATTTTGTGTGAGGTATTTGCTGCATAGGGATTTGAATTTCTCCCAGTTAGCTTTCTTCAAACTCCATCGAGGTAGTTCTTCTTCCTGGGGGTGTATGCTTTCAATCACAATTGGGAAGTGATCACTCACGCAGGTGTCCTCATACACATTCCAGGAGAAATCTAGGTAAATTGAAGGGTCGCAGATGGTCAAATCTATGGCTGAGTAGGTAGCAGAAGATGAGTCAATGTGTGTTGAAGATTTTGTGTTGAGAAGTCATAGGTTGTTATTGTTAATTATGTTTTCCAGTGTTCTGCCTCTTTGATTTGTGGTTTTACAGCCCCATAGAGTATTGTAGCTGTTAAAGTCACCTAGTAAGATATAAGGAGTAGGTAGTTGTAGTAGTAGATTGTTGATTTCTTCTTCCTTGACTGGATCATGTGGCGGGATATATAGTGAACAGATATTGATTGTTCTATGTAGAGTTGCTTTGACAGCAACTGCTTGGAGTTCAGTTTGAAGGTTAATTTTGCTTTGGGGTACGTCATTTCTTATTAAGATTGAGACTCCCCCAGAAGCCCTGTGATTATTTTTATGTATGTAGTTGTAGCTTTCAAAGTTTTTGATATTTATTTTGTCGTTTTCTTTGAGAAAAGTTTCTTGTAGGCAGATTATAGCAGGATGTATTTCCGTTTGTAGTAAAAGTAAATCGTTAAGGTTTGCTTTGATTCCACGACAGTTCCATTGAATAATGTTTTGACCCATGTTTATGTTTTGTTTATTTGTTTTTGAGTGTTTTCTGTGATTTATGTCTGGTAGGTTGGGGGTTTTCTTCAGTTTCCATTTTTGTTAGTATATCAAATTTGTTGTGAGTTTCTAGAGATTCATTGGAAGTTTTATTTTCTTGTGTTCTGTGTCGGGATTGGGATCGTTGACGTGATTTGTCTTGATGCTTTTGTTTAGTTGGGGTTCTCTCTTTTGGTGTCGGTGAGTTTTCCATAGAGAGGGATTGTTTTGTTGGAGATCGTGATGGTCTCTGTTTTGAAGGGTCTTTGTTGCCTTCAGAGGGTTTTTGTGATTGGAGGGATGATGGTGTCATTTGCTCTTTTTGAATAGGATTTACTGTTGGGGTTGGATTTGAAGGTGGAGGTTGTTTAGTTTGGGGTATGGAATTCTGCAGTTCCTTAATAAGAATTGGGAATTCTTCAGGTTTCAGATTTAGCAGTTTTTCTATTAGGGAATTGCATTTATGGCATTCTGGAGTGGGAGGGTTTTGTAGGGGCTGTGTCACCCTTGAATAGGATCGAGCTGGGAAGGTAGATTCAACAAGTTTTTGTGCTTCTGGAAAAGGGATGTCTTGGGTGTATTTGATTTTCATTATTTCTTTTTCTCTTTTCCATGTTTCACAGATTCTAGAGTCAACCGAGTGGTCTCCTTTGCAGTTTGCACATTTGATTCGATTACATATGGATTCTGGATGGTCAGAACCATCCTCTCCACATTTTTTGCATATTTTCTTTCTTGTGCATCTGCTTTCGTGATGCCCATATTTCTGGCAATTGTAGCATCGGAGTGGGTTGGGGATATAAGTTTCAACCCTCTCCATCATATACCCAATTTTTAGTTTAGGTGGGGGTTTGGGGGTATTAAAGGTTAGGATGTAGGTGTTGGTGTCGATGAGTTGGTCATTTTTCCTTATTGTTATCCTTTTTACTTCTGACACTTGTTGCTTTTTTAAGTTTTGTTTAATTTCTTCGATAGAGCAGGAAGATAGTTGTGAACTTCTTACCACTCCTCGAGATGTGTTGAGAGATCTATGTGGGTATGCTTTAATTTTCATATTATGGAGGGTGGTCATCTTTAGAAGTAGATCTGCATATTTCTTTTTTGCTACTTCCACTATGAGGGTATTGTTGCGAGCTGCTTTTACGGATTTAGGTGCTACATTTGCAGAAAGGATTTTTTCTATTGCAAAAGGGGAGAGTTTGGTAATAGTTTTTTCCTCTGTTGACTCAAGGACTATGAACCTCGGAAAAGTGGTCATTCCTTCTATGTCATTATCACTGTCACTGTCTGTAAGTGTGTCTGTATCTGGGTGTGATCTTTTTGGTAGTTTATTTGGTATACGTTGGGGGTTTGTTTTTTTAAAAGAAGCCATGTTTATTATTTGCTTTTTCATCGGTCCTATGCTCCACCACCCGCCACGGAGTCCAACTTCTGTTGGGAATGAACCAAGGGGAGAAACCCATTCGCCTTGGCTGAGACGAGGATACACTACCGATATACTCAAATTGAGAGCCCCAGCCAATCCTAGGTCACCAGTACCATGTACTTGATGCCCCACGATTCAACAGAGATTAAGGACCTGTCCTCTCAACTTGATTGACCCTGAGCCGCCGCCTTCTAGCACCCATAAAGCAAGAAAGGGTTGGGTATTTGGCACAAGTGCTGATTAGAAGTACGATTAGGACTAAACATATGGGTGCTAGGGCCCGTCACAACCAGCCGATTGATCGGATCGGGCCTATCCGACCGCCCGTCACACCAAGTAAGGGCCAAAGTGGTGTGTTGCAAGTCGTTGATAACTCTGTCGCCGTATCAATGCCCACTCAACCACCAGGATTCCGTCCTAGCGCCTTACGGGTCGCCACCTACGGCCAACAGGTGGCCCCATTGGGGGGGGGGGTCTTACCCCTCTGCAGAGGTGCAGTCAGCGTATTCTACAGCCCCAGCCGACAGGGCGGTATCTAGTATTAAGGATATAGTGCCATTTTTTCGCTCATCTTATATTTTTTGAGGGAATCATTGTCAACTTTTGTTGGTAGTGGTTTCACTTCCGAAGGTCAAAGAAGAAAACAACTACACGATGTAGTTTAAGGTGTATTTTAATTAAGTGTATAATTTCAAGAATATTGATAAAGATTACCCTCTTTGATATTGCAAAGCAAACTAACAACTAAAATTTAACCTTGGAAAAAATCAATATTTTGTGTTTTTGGCTGTTCAAAGCAAAATACCATTTTAAATCGCCGTTAAAAATAGTTCAATGGATAAAAACATATAGAAATTACATATTTAGAAAGATTATTTTCTTTTCTTTCAAACCATATAAATATTCTTAAAATTGGATCAGAAATACTTGAGAATTTGTGAATTTAAATGATTAAGATCCGAAATGTGACATGTGCTGGATGTTTGTTTATGTATTAAAAATGACTAAATTTCAAGTTTTTTTTCCCCAAATTTAGAACATTTGACAGAAAATCCAGTAGGTTAACCATCATCCAAATGATATATCAAAATAATTCTGAGAGTATCTTCTATTAAGGATATAGTGCTCTTTTTTCACTCATCTTATATTTTTTTGAAGGAACCTGCATCAGCTTTCGGTAGTGGTTTCACTTCCGAAGGTCGAAGAAGAAAAAGACAATCTCCTCAATATAGTTTAAGGTGTATTCTAATTAAGTGTTCAATTTCAAGAATATTGATAAAGACTATCCTCTGTGATTTTGTAAAACAAACAGACAAATAAATTTTAGCCTCAGAAAAAAAAATTGTATTTTGTGTTTTTGGGTGTTTGAAGCAAAATACTATTTTAAATCACTGTAAAAAATAATTCCATTGATAAAACACATATTTAGAAAGATCATTTTATTTTATTTCCAATCAGATATATATTTTTAAGATTGAATCAAAAATACTCAAGAAATTGCAAATTAAACCAATTAAGGTGCAAATTTATCAATGTCCACTGATTTTAGTGAAGTGCTGGTAATGCTAACTAATGCATCTCTTCTCCTCTCAGCTATTGGTATATAGTAGGACAGACTGGAATCTTTAGCCTTGGTATACAACCAGTTTAAAAGTTAAATTCTGAATTCAAACCATTTGTTCTGGGTTTTTTTTTTCCAGATTACTACTACACAAGGAACGATAGAATTTATGTTGTTAATTTTACAAAAGTCTCCCACAAAAAATAAATAAATGTATCAAGATTTTTTAATGGAAAAACTGTGTCCCTAGGTGCATCTGTGGGACGCATGGATACAATTTTACTGCGTCCTTTTAGATTTTTATGCATCAGGGACGTAGGGCGCATAGCTATCAGCATCTCTGTTAATGTTGCATCCTGACAGGGGAGTTGGGTAAATACAAACCCTTAAAATATTAGCATGCTAAATGCAAACATACGGTTTAAAATCAATCAGTCTCATCAATTACTGATAAACTTATAATAATTATTTGTACACACTCTATAAAATTCCCCAGTTATGTTGACAAATTCATAATAATGGCATTTTAAATCCTTGAAAATGCCATAACTGAAGCCTACTGTAGGATAATTAAAATTCATTTAGTCAAGATAAAATCATTTTTTTACTTTTTTATAGTAATTAAGCATAGAAGTTATTAATACTGGTTCAGATAAGAAATGATAAAATATCTAAATATCATCAATTAGAAGATTTATTATTTTATATTTCTGTACTCAAAAAAAAAAATCAGAACAAAAAAAATATAAATTTGTATGGTCAAAAATGTTCAAAAAATAAGGTTAAAAATAGAAGTGTTGATGAATTATTGCACTTGAACACAGGGCCGGACCTAAAGAGGAAGGAACAGAATGTGGTGGGACGTGAAGCAGTCTGCTCCAAATAACAAATCATATTAATAAATAAATAAAAAATATACTAACAAAGAAAAATTAATTTTCTTTCAACTCCCGAAACTCAGTTTAAAAAAATATTTTGAATGATACATATTCAATAAATACAAATGTATACATATTGTACATGAATTTGACAATCAAAAATACGTATCTATTTGAGCATGTGTATTGAGATAGAGAATAAAAAACAGATTGAAGGAAAATTTTATGTGATATAATATAAAATTTATCTGCAGTATTTCAAGAGAAATTAAAGCATAAGGGTCATTTCAATTCTAGTCACTCAATATTTTTTAAATCATACTTTGCACAATGAAATACTTTTTCAGTACAATGAGTTAGATTTCAAAAAAGGAATATATGATAAGAACATCTATAACTTACCTTAAGGAAGGCATGAAATCTGGGATTTCTTCTCTCACATTCTAAAATGCATTCTTTTGTCTTTTCAAAGTAATTGACAAAAGGTGGATAAGTTTTCACAAGAGTGTCAGCCTACAGATAGTCCAGAAAAAAAAGATGTGAAAATATTTGCCTTCTTTTATTAATTGTGAACTGAGAAATTTAAAAAATATTTTTTACCTGACTTAGTCAGTACTTTTTTGTTTGTATCAGAATATTTTTAAGACAAAAAAATGTGATAATAACTTTAAAAAGTTTGATAAATCGACAGAAATATTCCACAAAAATTTGTAGAAAGCATTATGACAGTTTTTGTTTTAATATAAAAAAAAACAACTTTTGAATAAATAAAGATACAAATATAATCTATACTACTGTTGGAATGATAAAGAATACAATCTGCCAAGAATTTAATATTGGGGAGTGGGGGGTAAATGTGGCAATCAATAATAATCAAGAACTACTAACATGCTTGAGAATCACATTTCCAACAATGACATCTTCTATCCAGTTGTTGACAATTTCCTCCAATTCATCCCTTATTTGACAGTGAACATCATAAATTGGAGGAATCTTGCCAAAAATCGATTTCACCTGCAGAGGGGCCAATATAGGTCCATTATATTGGTCAGGACTTTCAATATTTTTCTTGAAAGTCTGAAATAGAAAAGTGAATTTATAAGCAAAAATGGAGAATCTATAGATGTTCAAATTTTTATTTACAACAATAAAAATTTTCACCAAATGTTAATATAAAAAATAAAAAATATTGTACTTACATTCAAGATCGTATCCAAGATCTTAACATAGTTACGCTCAGTTTGTAGTAATTCCATGACAACCAAACATCTCCGGGACTGTTTACCAGATTTTTTATCATTGTTATTTTTTTCTAGAAAATAAAAAGGTTATAAAATGTTAATTTTTTGGTAATGAAATTTGAGAAAGTGAGAATTTTTTTTAATTTATCATATAAAGACAAATTTTTAATAAGTTTCTCTATGAAAAAAATTTTAATGCCAAATTTTATAAACACACAAATAGCAGCAACAAAAATCTAAAAACAATAAACGAAAGAAATATGAAATATAAAAAAACACTTTTCGTAAGCAAAGATAGAATCAAAGACAGAATGTTTCCTACTCAGTTTAAATAAAAATAAAATACTGTAACGTAGTGCACTGACAAAAAAATATACCATGATGCGGACTTTCAGTAACGAGACACAACTGGTCATTTGTCTGTTTACTCCAAACAAATTCTTCCTAGCAGCAGTGTTGGGGTCTTTCTCCTGTTTCTCTGAGTGTGGGGGTGATTAGTGAACGAATATAGCCACCTGCTACAATCCTGGGAGCAGAAAGCTACAAGGCACATGTCCCACACAGGCCTTTTGTCATGATAATATACACTCAATTTGTTTACACAAACAAATTATCTTTCTCTTGCTTTCATTCATTACCATTTGGGGTGTGGAAAGGCTTTCATTAACACAGCTGGACACTCTTCCCATTTTACATTTCGTTCATTCATAAGTCTTCTCTTAGCAACAAAGTGCAATAGACACAGAAATACATTTCCTTAAGAAGTTTATTCTCTCTGACATGAGAGAGAGAGAGAGAGAGTATCTTTACCAGCTTGTTTTTCATTCAGTTCTGCCTATGTATCTCTTAACTTTGCCTGTCCGTTCTTCACCAGGTTAGCCCTCTAACTCACTAAGTTCAACCTCACTGACTCTCGCTCTAAGCCCAACTGACTCTACTTCTCACTGTGCTGTCTTAAGTAATCTATTTTTCAGAACTTTCCAGCACATTCTAAAAAATTCTAAAATGTGTTCGATTTTGATTGGCTCTTTGTAAACTAGCCCGTTTCTGCAATTAATATTCCTTCAACACTCCCTAATTCCAGGTGACTTTTATATTTCAAAGAAAATCAAAAGTCTTGCCCATTTCTGTCACCATAATGTCTGGATTTTTAGCAAAATTGTTTATTAAAAAAAAGAGTCATTAAAAATTTAGCTTATATGTTTGTTTATTTTGAGACGATAATGGAAAAACGATTGTCTATTCCTACCTAATTTTCAATCAAACTTTTTTCCCATTATCATATTTCCTCTGCCATCCCTTCAGGTCACTGACACACCTACTCTGATTTAAAATTTAACTTTTCTCCTCATTAACATATTTCCTGAATCATTGAATATATTACAATACAATTTTGATCCAAATCACTCAGGATCAAAATTTAGGTATTTGTATATTACAAGCTTTTTATTTGAAATTTATACATATGTATATTTTTTACAGATAAAAGTTTTAAGAGGGATGGGAGGGGGGGCTTAAAATTTAATGCTTCCAAGCATTTTCCTTCTGATCTTCATGACAAAAACTTAACACCAGTTTGTCTTCCTTACACTCCAAAAGAGTGTTAACTCTTAATAACCTATACTGCTTCATACTAGAGGTGGTTGAATTCATGGGACAAGTGTTTTCTATAGCCATTTTGGCTGCTGATTACGAATTTGAAGATTATTGGTCATTTTAGGTTGGTTCCATGACGATTTTCAAAATGGCGGCTGAAAATTTCAAATGAAACTTTTCATGAGTTATAATGGTGTAATATGTCTAATTATAGGTTTACTGGGTCACAGAATATGAAAACATTCATTTTACTGATTTAATCAACTCTTATCTTTTTATTATGTACTAGCTAAAGTACTCGGTCCATGACCGGACTAAAAAAAAAAAAAATAGAAACACCAAAGAGTGAGTGGCGAAAAAAATAAGAGATATCTCATAAAATAGAATAGGGGATGGGGGTAGACCTCATAAAAAATATTTCCCCTAATATATTTTCGTGAAAATCGGACCATTAATTGATTTTTCATAGTATATTTTAAAAATCCTCTTGTCGTAAGTTGTTTTTGTCTACGTAAAATTTCAATTGATTTAACAGTGCAAAAATGAAAACATTGTTTTTCAATCATAATTTTCATTATTTCCGTTAGCTGAAAATTTAAAAAAATCATCAGTAGTTTGTTTAATGTATCTTCTTTCGAACTGAAAATTTTGTTTCAAGATAATATTAATTTTTATGCAAGTTTCATTGTATTAAATATAGGGGTGGGGTAAATTTCACAGCGAAAATTGGTGGTAACTAATAAGAGATAATTATTTATCAAATTTTTTTAAAAATCACCGAGAATTGTCTAATGAATAAACGGTCAAAATAAATGTTATATTCGAGATGACACTAATATGAAAGACAGGAATAAAAAGATTGCGATATGAATAAGATTTGATTTTTCGTTAAAACATACTTTTGCTGTCCGAAGCAAAATAATTTTTTTTCTAACTCGCTATAAAAAATAATTCAATTGATAAAGACTCGTACAAATTATATATTGAGCAAGATTATTTTCTCTTCTTTTCACGAAAAGTTTCACTGAAACTCCACTTTGAAAATAATAATAGTATTTGGGGACAATTTTAAATTCAGTTTTTAATTGCTTGATAAGTTAGAAATACATTGTAATTTATTTCTTTGAATTTTTTCTACATGACAATTCAAATCTAGTTCTTAACGATAAAAAGAATGCAATATCTATTTTTGCTTACATTTTAAAACGTTTTCATTAGTTCTTTAAACTATTAAGACTTTTTTTTTAAACCCAACCCTATACTGGTGACTGATTTTTATTGACGTTTAAAATCTTATTTAAAAAAAATGTAACTGTAAACTTGTGTTTTGAAACAATTTTCATTTTTCAACAATTTATTGTGCATGACAACAATTTAATTTAAGTGAGTGTACATTGTACAATAAAAGTTAGTTTCAAAAACATACGATAAATATAAATAAATATTTAGAAAGATTATTAAAAAAAAATGAATTTATTTTGCGTTAAAATTTAGTCATAGTTCAAGTTTGTCGCTAACATTTTTATTATTTGTTTGTTTCTTTCTTTCTTTCTTTGTGCTGCTAAAACAGCCAGGCGAGTCGCTAACATTTTCATTGTTTCTTTCTTTGTTTGTTTCTTTCTGCTGCTAAAACAGTCAGGCGAGCTCCTGCTGATACACCAAGCAGCAGCAGCTATGCTATGGCTTTCGAAAAATCGTTTGATTATTGTTTGATTAATTAATTATATCCCTTAATCAGTAAAAATCAATAACCAAATTTGGAGCGTTTCTTAGTTAGAACGATATCAATGTGTATGCAAGATTTTAAATCTGAGTGACCTCCCGTTTTGGAGTTATACGTCGACACGTACATACCAAAATCTCTCTTTTATATATTAGATTCTAAGTGAAAATTATACAGTTATGTCCACCTTTTTATGCTATTTTGTACCAGAGGGTCATAAATTGCAAATAGTCATTTTTATATATGAGGAAGCCAGAAATGACATAGTTAGATTCATAGAATCAACATGGAGTAGTTCCCTAAAGTATTAGCAAACTCTAAAATGGCAGAAAGAAAATCAAGAAGTAAAAGCATGAAAGAACCTTTTTGGTTCTACATACACGAACAGGGTTCCCACTCGTTTTAGAAAATCATTTTCCAGGACGTTTCCAGGACATTTTTAAAATTTTCCAGGACAGCACTCATTCACGGCAATTTCATAATTTACTATTACATCTAATATTGACATATTAAGCCAGTTTTATTCTTACTTTTTTATGATGCAGGGTTAATGAAGTATCTTGGGTTCATTATAGATGTCTACATCTATCAATTAATTATAGAGGGTGTCCATAAAGTCAGTGTGCACTTGAAAGTTATAAATTCTTTAAAGTGCAAACAGACTTTATGGACACATTGTACAATAAAATTGTCAGGCCTCCTGTTTTTGTTTAGCCATGATCACCATTGCTTTTTTTTTAAATTGGCAAATCAATTTAGATATTTGACCCCTCTCTCTCCATGTTTAAAATAATTTTTTTTTTTTTTTTTTTTTTCGAATTTGTACAAATTTTAATAAACTCAAATTTCAAATATTTACCATACTGTGTTTCTCACTTTTTATCAGCAAATATATGGAGATATTTCACAATGCCCCTTCACTTTATATCTATATTATATATTACTAGCATAACAAAACCGCCCTTCGGGCGGTGTAAAAATAAGCTTTTTAAAAATATAGCCTGAGCAGAGTGGGATTTAAAATTCAATGTCAGAGGGGTAGTATCCAAGTAAAATTAATAAATTAATTAAAATAATAAAAAACAACAATGCCAAAATATGCCAAAAACTTTAAAAGGACATTCAACATTTAATGATTTTAGTAATTAAAATCATCAAATTCATTAAAGGAGTCAAGAATAAACAATTTGAAATAGAAATTAGGAAAGTTAACTTTCTACACCAAAGTTTTTCCTGAAATAATATTTAATAATAAAATAAAATTTAGTTTATCAATGAATAAAACAATTAACTATACAAAATGATTTTTTTATTGTTTTGATTATTTCTATTTTTTTGATAATTTTATTTAAAAAAAAAAAAAAAAATTAAGCATTCACCTTATTTATTTTAAATTTAACAAACATTTAGTTTTAGTGCAAATAAATATTATATAAAATAGAATAGAGTAATGATACTTAAATCAATTTTTAAATGCTAAAAAATACATATTAATTTTTTTTAATCGGAGGAAATAAAAATATCTAATTTATAGATTCATTTTCAACTAAATTTTATTTGGTACAATTCTGTAAAAATATAAATTCTTTAAAAATTTTCTTCAATAAACAAAATCTTTTGATAATAGATTCAGTATCAATTTGTCTGTAACTAAAACTATGTAACTGTAAAATTAAAAAATCAATTAAAGTAATAAAAAACAACAATGCCAAAATATGCCAAAAACTTTAAAAGGACGTTCAACATTTAATGATTTTAGTAATTAAAATCATCAAATTCATTAAAGGAGTCAAAAATAAACAATTTGAAATAGAAATTAGGAAAGTTAACTTTTCCACACCAAAATTTTTCCTGAAATAATATTGAATAATAAAATTAAATTCAGTTTATCAAAAAAGTAAAACAAAACCTTCGGGCGGTGTAAAAATAAACTTTTGAAAAACATAGCCTGAGGGGAGTGGTAGTTAAAATTCAATGTTAGAGGGGTAGTATCCAAGTAAAATTAATAAATCAATTAAAGTAATAAAAAACAACAATGCCAAAATATTTTTTTTTAAATTTATCCTTTTATTTTAATAGATAAATCTGTAGAGTGAAGATGATAATAAAATTTTTCCTTTTATTTTGATAAATAAAACACTGAATGATAATAAAAAAAACACTCTTCCCTTTTATCGTAATAAAATTTATTAAAATAAAAGGAAGGGTGTTTTTTTAAATTGTTATTTAGTGTTTTATCTATTAAATAGATAATACACTACACTGAATAATAAAAATATAGTTTTTAAACAAAATTTATAACAAAAACAAAAAATAAGTTGGTAGGTTTACGTTTTTTCAAAGTTAAAAAAAAAAGGTGTTACAGTTACATTAATAAAAGTTTGCAAATACAAAATTAAAATATATTGAGCAAAAGTTATAAATAAATTTCTTTAATTGATCAGTAAAAAAAATAAATAAATAAATAAACAAACAAAACTTTTAGAAGTCAAATCCGAAAGAAATATATCTCCGCAAATAACTTATTTTCCTTCCTTAAATAAAATAAAACTTTTAATAAATCTAAACTGAAAGAATTGAAGAATAAATTAAATAATAAACTCACATGACAATAACATTTTTTTAAATCAATTACTGTTTACTACAGCTTTTGAAAAAACAAATGCTTTTGTCAAAAGCCTTTTGATAAACAAACATGCTTTCAAATTTAAAAAAAAAATTAGTTGTAATGAAATATTATATTAACAGGTACACCGATTTTTTTAATAAACAAACCTTTATGCGGAAAAAAAAAGATTTAAAAATAAATATTTTTACACAATTCTACAAATTGTATTTTAATTAAATGAATGGGTAAAAAAAAATTACTTTTTATTATCTTAAAGTTAATAACACTATTATATTAAAACTTTAAAAATGTTTAAAGTTTTAAAAAACGGAAGTTACTGGCACGGAGAAAATAAAACACATAAGAATTTAAAGTAAGGTATTTAAAGTGGCTATATCTTATTTATAAATAAATTTCTTGCAAAACTATATACATTAAATAATTATAAATACAAATTAAAATGAAAATCACTATATAAAAATGTATATAACTAAACATGCATTTATTGAAAGATTCATTAAAAAACCACCAAGACCATCAGATATTACAAACAGAACTTCATAGTGTATATAAACCAATCTGTTTACTTAATAATAAGATAACTCAACTTGATTAAAAATTAGGTTCTCATAGATGAATGCTTTAGATTGTGGAAGCAGTGACATAGTTTCGGCTTCGGACAAAAATGCAATCTATCTCCATTATATACAGATATACTATTATATATTAAAGTTATATTTCAAAGTTAAAATAATAGATAGTGAAGCACATTGGAAAAGAAAACATCTCAAAGAAGCATATGTTTGACTGTAGTGACCTATTGTGTAGACCAAGTATAGAGATGAACACAATATGGGAACAATTATAAAAAAGACTAAATCAAATTGTTTTAAAGTTAATTACTTTGAAAATGAAAATATAAAAAAAGACTGATGGCAAATTTTATGCCTTGATTTGGACAGGAAACACCAATAAACTTTTTCTAAATGATCATGATTCTTCACGTGACACATGTCAGAATGATAGGCATGCAAATACAATGGTCATTGTTTTTAAATGAGATCTTTGAAGGTTCTTCAACGCCTGTTTGATCAACTGTCAAACTGTTAAAAATGATTTCCCAGGTTGGATCATTACTATACTTGGATACAAAGGGAACACCCGAGGAAGGCCAGAGGATATAACAGCTGAAACATTATACGTATATACATACAATAATGATGAGGACAACAATCCAAAAATTCAAAATTATTCCTATCAAGCCTCAGCACAAAAATACAGTTCATGTTTATTTATGTTGTCATATTAGGCAGAGGGGGGAGGGGATTGTGTTTTGTACAAATTCATAAAAACAAAATGTTTTTAAACAGAACGGGTTGTTTGATTTTGTTTGTTTTGTTTTACAGCATATCAACCTCAGTGGGTCATTTAATGCTGACAAACTTTTGAAATAAATTCATTCTTAATAGATAATCAATTTTTTTATATACACATTTTTATATTCAACCCATAGATGGGACCCTAATAGGTACTACCACTCCGGTAAAGAGTGGACCAGGAAGCAATGGTGATGAAGGGGTGCTCCACATTCCCCAGACCTCCAGAACTGGAACCTCACCATCAGATATCATTCCTGGGACATGAAGACTCTCAGTCACTACCACCTAGCACATATTATAAAAAGGGTGGGGGGCAATCATATAGGTGCTTGGGCTTGACATGTGAAACTGATTGGTCGGAGGGGCCCTCTCCGACCGCCCGTCTAAACTAAGTAAGGATCTAAGCTAGGTATAACCAATTTGTCAAAAAATCCGTGCTTTTACAATACAAATATACACACGCCTTGTTTCAAAAAATGTTATCAAAAATCAGGGAATTATCCAATTTCAATGAAATTTTCAGTGTTGATTTATCAATGAATGAATCTTATAATGCATCAGTTGTTTTATTTTAAAATTTACTGATTTTTTCAGGTCACTTAACTTTGACCCCTCCCCTTATTTTTGGGGTGTAAAATATCAGTGGGGTTATATATGATTGATACTAATTTCTGCATGAATCAAAAGACAGAAGGTAGAAAATAAGTACCGAAAATCAGAAAATAAAATGAAAATAAAAAATAATTTTTGGATATTCTTTTTTTTTTCTTTTTTTTTTTACTCATTTCAATAATTATTTAATCTTTATTTAATTATTTATCTTTTAAAAGAAAAAGTATACATCAATATTTGTTCTGTTTAAAAGGGGGGCACTAATTTTCAATAGAGTTTGTGACAAAAAATTATTAGAGATTGATACTAAAGTAGTTATTAAAAAAATGTTTTTAGAATATAATAATATGACATTTTAAACTTAACATCATGATACTCATATCTTAAACGAATTTTATATATTAATTTATCATAGCAGAAATACCTAATTAGATCAGAAAGTTTTGAAATAAAATAACTAATGCATTATAAAATTCATTCATTGATAAATCAATACTGAAAATTTCATTAAAATCAAATAATTCCCAGATTTTTGGTAATTCTTTTTTTTTCAATTGAGAGTGTTAAATTTATTTTGTAAACACGGATTTTACAGCAACTCCAGTGGCCAATATTAAGTCATATTTAATAAAAATTGACCGAAAAAATAGTTTTAAATGTATTAAAAATAAATTACATGTGTAATATTATTTTGCTTTTTGTACTACTTTTGTTACTACTTTTCGACTTTGACAAAAATTGGACCTTAAATAATCGATTCAATTTTAATTAGTTTTTAAAATGAAAAGCAGACAAAAAAATTGATATCCCTAGTCTAAGCAGAGTGTTGCATGTCAAAATGCTCATCCACTAGGATTCCATCCTTAAGCATCACAGGTCACCACACATGGCCAACAGGTGGCACCATTGAGGAGGGGTTCTTACACCTCTGCAGAGGTGCAGTCAGTCTATTCTAAAGACTCAGCTGACAGGGCTAGGGGCAGGTTGTAAAATATCTAAATTGATGTGCCAATATAAAGCTGGGGGGGGGGCGTAATTGTATAATATCTACATATATATAAAGTGAAAAACACAGCACGTACATATTTGAAATTTGAAATTTGAATTTGTTTTGTAAAAATTCATGGATTCATGGTAAAAAAAATTAAACAGGGAGGAGGGGGTAAAATTGATTTGGCGATGAAAAGCGGGGGTGGATGGGGCATTGTAAAATATCTCCATTAATTTGCCGATAAAATATGTAAAAACACGACTCGGAAAATTTCCATATTTGGCCAGAATTATGTCTTATGCCGGCAATTTAGAATGTTAAAATGACCAATATTTCCAGAAGTGGGTGGGGAGTATTTACATCGTAAAAAGAACACTTACTTTAACCGAGTTGAAATTGACATTTGATGTCCCTGAAAATTTTGTTCAAGTGCCGCTTGCTTGAAGCCTTGCTAGGAAGGTGTATTCCTCCACCCCACCCCGTCAACATGATAAAAACAGTAACACTCCCAAACCCTACATTGTTGACAGTCACTTGATCCCAGCCCCCACATCCGTATAACTACCAAATAAATGGAATCAACTTTTGTCTTAGGAAAATTTTTACTTTTCAGTGTTTCTAAAAATGTTTAACAAACTTTTTTTGAATGAACATTAATTTTATGTAATTCTTAAATGTATTTTTTTTTTTAAATTGTTCATTTTCAGTCAAAATTTTGCATGTGTGCTATTCTATACAAGTACAGAAAATTCTTTTTAAATGTTCTAAATTTTACAAGGTAGAGGGTCAGTTTTGTAAAACGTAATTTATTTTTTAACCTTTCTTAACGAATACCTTATTATCTGTAGTCTGATGACAAATTCTTGTCTTGTTCATGTTCAGTATCGTGTAAAAATAAATCAAAATATTGCTACATGATGAAAGCGAAACTTCTAAATAGCCAATCAGAAGCATTTTTACTGTTTAATGAATATTCATGACCAGTTTGGGAAATGTTGGTTAGGTTCGTTGAGCATTAAAACAAAAACAATAAATAAAAAAGTGTCCTTGTTATTTTAATGGTAACAATAACATTAATTTTGTCTCAGATAACTGAAATTTTTCAGGACAAAATGCAAAATTTTTCCAGGATTGGAAAATGTACATTTCATTTTCCAGGTTTTCCAGGACGCATGGGAACCCTGACAAAGATTAAGGAATTAAAACCTACATGAAAATTATCTCCTGGGACTGTGCTGATTGATCGAATGCTGTATTTGTGTAAATGACAGAAGGGGAAACACTTTGAGTAGGGATCAAACTAGTAATATTGTTGCAAATGAACTATGGCATGATTGGATAGACAAAATGTTCCTACTAAATGAAAAAGCAGTTGCAACTAGAATGAAATGATTATGAATAGTTCAATGCTTTACAGAAAGCTTAAAACTGCAGTGCTAAATCCAAAAGCTAGGATTGGTATGCAAAAGCATCAGAATTCAATGCAGCTCTTACTTAACATGTAAGGATCCATTCTATCAAA
This sequence comes from Doryteuthis pealeii, assembly GCA_023376005.1. Lineage (NCBI taxonomy): Eukaryota > Metazoa > Mollusca > Cephalopoda > Myopsida > Loliginidae > Doryteuthis > Doryteuthis pealeii. The sequence goes on from CM042153.1 coordinate 50,085,777, forward strand.
AAACCAATGAAAGAAGACTTTGGTGTCGAGATGCTACCTGACATTCAGGCGTTTATGAGGAGAACCGTTTCAGAGTTTATAAAGCAGTTTGCACCAACACAGTTCCTAAAGATTGAATAAGGATGAAGAAGAGAAAAGACAGTCAAGAATGTTCTGCTAAGAAGCATTTTGAAAAAGAAAAAAAAGAGAACTAAATCAACTGATGATGAAAGACACATTGGTATCTGTTTTGGATGAAAACTGTGAAAATATGTAATTTCAAGTTAGCAACCCACATAAAATGAACTCTATTTACGAATAGAAAACTTTGTTCTTAACAGGTTGGCAAAAATGATACCGCCATCAGTTGTTCTCTTGCATTCCCAGATATGAAAGTTAGGAATGGATACAGATCATTCAATGAGCCTGTGATTTGTTGTTTGGTCCAGTGTTTGTCAGAATTCACAACTTCCCCAAATGAAGTTTGCAGAACTATGTAGCCAATATGATATTTGGTTAATGGTGGATATTTATGAATGTAGGAAGTGAATCAGATCACAAACTATGTTGCACAACAGTTGTCCAACAAACAGGTTGAAATCATTACAACAGGGCTTGGTGAAACCACAAATGCAGCTGTCCATCGTCACTATGATGTCAAAACGGATCATATAACAATAATACAAAAGTCTAGTGCAAGACCATCACTTACAGCTGGCTATGGTGGGAATCTAAGCCACTCAGGGGAGGACAGTGCAAAAGCTTATGATTACAAACTGAAGCAGTACTTGCTAATTGCTCTGTTGATGACATTAAAAGTCAAACTGAATACTAAGCAAGTAAAATGTTTTACTCGTATTGTGTGTGGACCATGCCATAGACAAAATCTACAAAAACACTGAGCAGAAGATTGAGATTCAAAAATTGTTATTGATCACTTGCTGATGAGAAAGCCTTGTTCCCCAGGAACTTCTGTTTATACACTTGGACTTATTGCTATTGCTAAATTACTTTCCATAAGTCATACAGCATGCTCTGTTTCATTATACAATGATTATAGAGTGGATGGAAAGAAACAATGTTCAACATGAGTGATTCAAAAGCTTTGTATCAAACAGATTTGGACGTATTGCAGACTTGGCAAAGTTATTTGTGACACATCAGGAGCATATACAAGTTTTCTTTGATGACATAATTGATATCAACAGCAAAAAGTTAGAGTTTGCTGATTCTACATACATTCAGAATGAGTGGTTTGTCTAGTGCTCGGAAATCTACAGGATGATGGGAGACATGAAAGTTGAAGTAAAAAGTTTGAGTTTATGTTATTATATAATTATATTTGTTTATTAATTTAATAAATCTTTGAATAAGTATTGTTAAATTTGATAAGATGAGCATACGTGTATTTATCTTGGTTATTTATTTATTTATTTTAATATAATCTTAGTGATCATAGTTAAAATTTATTGTATCATAATAAATTAAGCAGTCTAGGGAATAATAATCAAACTTTCTACTTCAACTTTCATGCACAAGTTAATATTATTTATGAAAATTAAAAATTCCCCACTTTTCAAATATCACTCATCACTGAATATTCTTTATTCTCAAACCATAAGTGTCACTAGATATTTCCTTATTCTCCAACCGTAATCATCTAAAAAAAATGTTCAAAATAATTATTTTTTCAAACACTTCTAAATTATCTTATTTCACTGTTTTAACTTAAAATATCAAACATCTTGCCCTGAGGAAGGCTGTTTTCTTTGTATACCTAAAGATTTTCTATTTTTCTATTATTATTTTATTTCATATTTAAAATAGTAATAAATAAATTACAATGTGTACATGGACAAACTCTCGGCCGAAACATGTGTTGGCATTTCATTAAACCATTTTTATCCATTCAACATTTTCTTTTATTTATTTATTTATATTTTCAACATTTTGTCGGATTCATTTCCATTTTTCAACTTACATTATATATACTAGCAAATATATGCACCCTCCGGGTGCAAGTATTTAACTTTTGATATAATAAAAATATCATATTAAATTAGAAAGGCTAATAAAACTGAATAAAAATGCAGATAAAACGATTTGGAACAGAGGGGGTATGATTGAAAAATAGAACAACTTTGAAACTAACTCTTCCATCATTTTCCATTACTCCCGTCTTTCATTGGTAAATTTTCCTAATTTTCCTATTTAGTTAAAATAGGAAGTAAAGAATAATATTACAGTTACTTATTCTTGTTAATGGATTTCTTTTAAGATTTATCCCCGAGATTTTTGCTCATACTCATTAAGATAATACCAAACAATTAGAAATCAATAATACTAAGCACATATTTATTAAAATCAAATTTTTAATATCAATATGCAAATTAGCCTTCCCATTCACACTGTAAACCGCTATTTTGTTGTATATATAAGTACAACTGCGTGTTATTAGCATGTAGATATGGTCAACAGTGGCTTTGGCCTCTGGACCATTGATATAATTAACGGCGTCGATCCCAGGGGGCCATCCCCCCAGGCAACACCTGCCCCCTTGATTTAAAGGGGCAGGGCTGGGTTTATTGCCCAGTGCCTGAGGCGCCCCCCTTGAGGGGGAATGCCGACGGGATCGACGCAATTTTTCACCCGCCACCCCATGAGCTTCGGTTTGTGGGTGGTCCCACATAAATAGGGCCTTGTGCCTGACCCGTACAAGTGAGGTACGTGGAAAATATCATGTAGATATGGTCAACAGTATTAATAATGTAAAACAATTTTATTAATAATTGAGGTTTGAATAAAAATAAAATCATGGAGAATGTGATGTAAATAACAAAGGGAATTGTGACTTGTATAGTAATATAGTTTCGGTTACAGACAGACAAACACACCATCTCCATTATAAGATATATATAATATATATATATATATATATGGAAATATATGCATATATGTTGGCCTACATTCATGACAAGAGACTTAGACAGATTTTTGAAGCTAGTGCAATAAGCAACATTGACAATGTTAACTATAGGCCTGGCTTCTTCAACATATCCAAACACATAGGCAAATTAATAATCGGTGGTTATAAGATTGCAAACCCCGGTCACAACAGTATAACATGACACGCCTGTGCATATGTGTATGCATTTTGCATATTTATGTGTGTGTACATATGCATATGCGTATGTATATGTATGTATATTTATGCGCGTATATATATATATATGTATGTATATGCGTATGTATGGATATATGTGTGTATATGCATATATATGTATATATTTATATATGTATAGGTCTATGTATGATTATATGTGGATATGCATATATATGGAATATATGTATTTATATATTGTTTTAATGTTCTTATTTTTCTAACATTAATATTCCATATGATACACGTCATATCTTTATTAACTTTTCGTTTTCCACTTATTCACGTTAAAGCTTGTGCCATTATATGTTCTTCGCCTTCCATTTTTGCACATGCATTGATCACGTCATTTGCTTTTCATCAACAAACGCACATATGAAAATTAACGGTTAATAGCATCAGATTCACACAACCACTATACACTTAACATCTTTCATTTTGTTCCTCACCTAACAGTGTCCTGAAGATGGTATAAAATACTGAAATACTTAAGTATTGACACTAAAAATTGTTTCCTGATTGTAACATCCTGTGTTTGTTATATTTTTTAAATATTTTCTTTTCATATCTATATATCTATATATATATATATATATTTTATTTCTTATGAAGCAGAAATTTTTCAAATCAGCATTTAAGATTAAAACACTGGGTCTTAAATATAGTAACTAGAATAGTTCCCATTAAAAAATGGTATTATCTCTACTCCAATGCAATGAGAATCTTTTTTTTTTCTTTTTTCTTTTTTTTTACATGAAAGTTTAAAATATCATTTAAACAAATAAAAAATAACAAAGCAAGCCTACTCAACTTAAACAGTGATGTTATAATTGACAAAACTAACAAGTTAACACACCTCCACCAAAAAAAAAAAAAAAAAATTAATTAAAAAAAAGAAAATGCTTGTAATTTATAAGCACAAAAACTAACAAAATACCTTCTGTAAAAGATGTACTGGCTTCTTCATGAAACTTCCGATTGGAACTGAACAAGGTTTCATTGCGATCACTTGAAAGTCTTTTGGGTCCCCAGCTGGGAGATTGGGGGTCACCATTATGTCGTTGGTTAATATCCTGAAGTAATCTCCGTTTTCTATTCTTTGAAGAAGAATTATTTAAACATAGTGGAATTTTCTTATCAGGTGTTTCTCTCTAAAAACAGAACAAAATTTTGTTTAAATGAAATAAACATACTCTGTTGTGTTACTGAATTACTAAGTACATATGTAAATATTTAAATCTTATTTATAGAAACAAAAATTAGCAAAGGGAAATTGTTGAAAATTCAATGTAACATCTGTTTTAATAGATGTTTTTCTACAAATAAATTATGAATAAACAATAGCAGAAGTTTCACATTAAGTTTTACAAACCAGGCAGGTAGACTTTGTGAAATAATTCCTCATTTGTCTGATTTAATATCTTTTTTGGGAACTTCCAACAGACACCATAACAGTATATTTGAATAAAGACAAATTTTCAGTTTTTATATAAAATTAACAAATTATAACAAAAAAGTCCAAAAAGTACTGACTAGTTGAAAAATCTTTCATCAAAACAATACTTTTTTTTCTTTAGCCTTCTAGAAGCATATGAACTGTTTTTAGATGTCTACATATTTTTAGTTAACTCAAACTTATTAAAAAAAAAACAACATATATATATCTAAATAATAACTAACCTTTTCAAATAAGTAAATCTCTTCCCAAGCACAAGCATCCATTTGTATGCTGCCCCAAAACCACTACAAAATAAAATGATAAAAAAATTGTCTGCATGAAAAAATAGGCTTTGGTTTTCATATTGCCAATGAAAATGATCTGAAAGTAAGAATCATTGCTAACAACTGGGAAATTCCATGTCAAATCATCCAGAAAAAAGTAAAATTATCACACAACCCCTTCAATTTTTCTGAAATTTTGTACAGGTGTGGACTGTATTAAAGTTAAACAATCCCCAAAAGTTGAGCTTCCAAATCCAAAAATTGGTGGAGTTATATCAATTTTTAATTTTCCAAAATTTGGGTGATTGGTCGCAAAAAATGGCAACTTTTTGTAATCTATTTTTGTCTGTAAAATGGGTTCTAGAGCTTCCCCACTCCTAAAAATTGGTTTATAAAAGCTTTTTCACCCAAGTAATCCAAAAATGTTATCCAAAAAGTCTGAAAGTCAACCAATTTTAAGTTATTGGTTTCATCAGGCAAAAATGTTTTTATAAACCAATTTTTAGGAGTAGGTCAGGTCAGCTCTAGAACTCATTTTACAGATAAAAATAGATTTTAAAAAGTCGCCATTTTTCGCACATACACACACCCCCTTCAAATTTAGAGAAGTATACATCCACAAAACTCTGACAACTGGAATTGGAAGCTCAAATTTTGGGGTATGTCTAACTTTAACATAATTATTCAAATTAGAGAAAAGCGGTTTAACTGAAAAATCAATTTTTTTGTTTCATCTTCATACCGTAAAACCAAAACCGCACCAAAATATTTCATGACCAATATAGAAACATTTAATTGACTATTTTTTAGAAAATAAATGTGAAATCTATTTGTTTACAAGGTAAGGAGGAGGGGAAGAAAAGAAAATACAACAGATATGACAGTTAAGAAATCTATTTCATATTTTAGCATAGAATGTTTTCAAATAAAAAGGGGGAGGGATACGAAATCATGTCTGAAATCTATTTGTTTTAGTTATTTAAGTTAAATGTTTAAAAATACTTTTTCTAAGAAAAGTAAATAAATGAAGTTGGCAAAACAAAATAGCAAAAAAATAAAAATTAGTTGCCAGTTTCATTTTAATGTTAAATTTTACAAGTTGGAATTTTTTAAGGGTAATTCTTTTCTGGTAAGCCATTACCCAATCACAAAATAAAATTGTTGTAAACAAGAAAAATGAAGGAAGATTTTATTTCATAAACTAATTTGTCTTTATCTAGAAAATGTACCTAAAATTAGATAGTAAGAATAATTAAAATAGTTGTTAATTTCAGTTTTTTCTCCCCAAAATGTATTCAAGGACAAACAAATATAGATAGTTTTGTTACATAATCTATGCAGTTGCATAAGATTATTGTCAATCCCCTGTAATTCTAAAGGGATGGCCCTTTTCATATCACGGGCAGGACTTTCCATGGAATAGTACAGAAAGCCCGCGAAATATGTGAAGTCACTTCAGACCTGGTTGGGTCCTCAGTTTTCAGTTGGACGTCGGGCAGAGAAGATGTCCTGCCTTAACTGGAACTCACACTGCATACGCGCGCTATGTTAGTCAGATATTTAGTAACATGAAATGTATAGTTAAGTAAATAAAAGTTTAAGAAAAATAACATGGTCTTGTGATTAATGAATGTCTTGGTAACAAAACTGATCTAGAAGAAGAAATGAGTTAAGTGCGACCGACCACCAAGACGATAGAAGAGACGCTAGAAGATGACTAGAAGAACAGAAGAAGAACTTAAGAGATGATAGAAAAGACATCAGAAGAAGAATAGAAGTAAGTAATGAAAAGGGTATACAACAGTTTATGCAATGATTTCTTTCACATTTTACCAAATTGTTAATAAATATTGTATTTATTTATAGTTGACAATTTATTCATAAATTTAAACTTAAATCTAAGTCATGAATTCTATGACTAAATTACCTTTAAAGATTAAAAACTGACTTGGGGTGAATAATCCCTACTTTGTTTTTACCTACCCTTCGTTTAATTCACAGTTTTCGGCTACATGCATGACTATAAATTTTTATAGAATCAAATATTATACCCTACACATCAGTTGACAGAACTTTGGGCATCCAAAATATCAGCATTTATGAAGCATTTATTTTACATGACAAGAGAGAACATCTTGCAAATATATTTGGAAACACAAGTAATCTGCAAAGTCATTTTCTGAGTTGTATTTTAGTTTCTGAGGGGTTAAAGAATTAGACAGAATGGAAGAGTTGTGTGGTTTGGCAATTTTGATTTTGATGTCGATTTTTTCCCCTTGATATTGCAGTTTTTCGTTTCAGTTTTTAATTTAGCATTTTTTCTAAAAAAGTCATTCATTGTTTTGTGTCCCTGACGCAGTAAAATCATATCCATGCGTCCCAGTGTTTTTCTTTTTTCTTCCCTCACCAGTTCAAGCTAACTGTAAATACATTTCAATGGTTTCTTAGAAACGAATTACACAGGATAGGTTACAAGATAGGAGTTAGCTTTAGTTGTTTCCCCAGATTATAAATAAAAACCCTACAATCTACTAAGAAACTTTAGTTAGGACCCATCAAATTTTCCGGGGACTCATTCAAAGGAAATATGTGCATCCCAGGATGCACTAAATCAAAAAGCTATCAGCATCACTGAGTAGGCTTAAAAAATGTGTTTAAAAAAATTGAGCTTGAAAAAATAAAGAAAGAATACCTAAGAATGAATAAAACAAAATGTCTTCGGCATAAAATAACCCAAGGGTTGATATGCCATAAACCTCAACCAACCAACCTTAAAATAGTAAACAGCATATGGAGTTAAAAGGAAATGTGATATTTCACTTTGTCAGTGAAAAATGGTAAAATATTTATGGCAGCCTATAGATGTCAATTACATACAGTAAAGTTACACAGCCTAATTCCCTATTAAAATTTTAAGTGAATAAAAATAGGTCAGTTGAATTAGAGAAAATACTTTTTTTTTGCATTAATTCAAAGAAAAATATTGTTTTTAAAATTACCAAAAGAGAAAACTTACTTCAAAAATTATTATATTAAATAACTTAAATTTTCAAATAACGTGTTTCGGGTCTTGAAATTTTTTAATTCTTAATTTTATTTTATGATGCAATCTTCTGGATTTATCTTTCTAGAAACATAAAAATAAAGGACTGGAAATTTTTTTTTTAATCGAATGAGTAAATGTTGATCCTAATATTTTTTCCCCAAGTTTATTTTTAATAAAATAACCTATTCATTATAATATTAAGTTATTAATGAATAAAGTGCTAAAAATTTCATTAAAATTGAACAATTCTCTGATTTTTGGTAATTGCTTTAAAAAAATTTTTTTTTTTTTTCCTAAATTTATTACCTCCTTTGAGTAAAATTGCACATATCCACAAATCATCATTACACAAAAGAATGAATGGGCTCCTCAGAAAACCGTGGTATGGGGGGGGGGTGAAATCGATACCGAAATCAAAATTGCCAAACTGACCAACTCTAAATTTAAATACAGCTCAATTTTCTTTCTAGTTTATTTTCTACATCCATTTGGCCCTATATAATACCAAGCTTAGTCAATAACATATCCAATAACCACATATGTGTATGTACAAATCAAAATTTTTCATTTTGATACATGAAAACTATCAATTGGAGACATGAAAACTATCTTCCATCTAAAATTAGATAATTTCTTTTTTGTTTAAGTCTTAATTTATACAGATAAATATGTATAAGTAAGAGTATAAAGACATAAAAAACAGTATTAGATTCACAATTCTTCTATTCTTTTTTTTTTTAAGTATAAAAAGAGAAACTCACTTCAGCTCGAACAACAAAACCTTTTGGCTTTATATTTTCTGGGAGAATGCTTACAGCATGATCATCAACTACAAGATGTGTACATCGATCATCATCAACAGGCAAGTAAGTTCCACCTGTAAAACAAACACAAGATGATAACAAACAACAAAAGAGAGAATGGATATTTACCAATATTTCACATCAGTGATAGAAAATGCAGTATCAATATTTTGCTTTCACATTAATTTAGAGACAATGTATGTGTAGTATTGCCAGCTCATTTCATAAATTCGTTGGACATAGATAATTTTTCACCTTAATTGGTTCAAATCGCAATTTCTCGGGTAATTCTGACCCAAAATATTAATATGGTTGAAAAGAAAAGAAAATAATCTTTATAAATATATAATTTTGATGTGTTTTTATCTATTGAATTATTTTTCACAGGGAGTTAAAATGATATTTTGCTTCGAAAAGCTGAAAACATAAAATATGACTTTTTTTTTTTAAAGACTAATTTTTAGACACTACTTTGTTTTTCAAAATCATAGTGGCTAATCTTTATCAATATTCTTGAAATTTTACACTCAATTAGAAAACAGCTGGAAGTACAAACAGGACTTTTTCTTTTTTTTGTTTCTAGGCCCCGTGGAAGCGAATATACAATAGAGCAAATTTGAAGGTGATTTCTTCAAAAAATATAAGAGAAGCAAAAAAAATGCACTATACCAGTAATAAAAGACACTCAGAATTATTAACATATATAATGTGAAATAAAAACGATTCTATACCATCGGGGATTTTGTTCAAAGTTTTAATTTTGAAAAGAAAACCATCAAATTTACTTGATTTTCAAATGTAAACAATCTTTTGTAATTCTGGCTTTATCGGCTTAAAAAAGTAATTACTAGCATATTTCGGGTCCAATTTATAAAATATTTATATGGTTGAAAATGAAATAATCTTTCTAAATATGTAATTTGTATATATTTTTATCCATTGAATTATTTTCTACAGTCAGTTAAAACGGTATTTTATCTTAAAAGGGCTGAAAACATGAGATACAAATTTTTTTCCGCAGCCAAATTTTCTGTCTTAATTTTTTTTTTCTTAAATCAAAGGGGTTATTCTTTATCAATATTCTTGAAATTTTACACTTAAATAGAAGACACTTTTAACTACAAGCAGAAACTTGTTTTATTTTATTTTCCGGCATTTGGGAGTGAAACCACAATAGACCAAAGTTGAAAGTGATTTTTTCAAAAAATATAAGATAAGCAAAAAAAAGAAAGCACTATATGCCTAATAGTAGACAGCCTTATGATTATTTTCATATATATGTAAAATAAAAACGATTGTATACTGTCAGGGATTTGCTTTGAAACTTTGAATTTTGAAAAGAAAAAAAAAATCAAATTTGTCTTCCGAACGTAAACTCTCAACTATTCAGACCTTACCATTTTAAATATTCATCGCTTATTTCTGGTCCAATTTTTAAAATATTTATATGGTTGGAAAGAAAAGAAAATAATCTTTCTAAATATGGAACTTTTATCTGTTTTTTACCATTGAATTATTTTTTACAGTGAGTTAAAACGGTATTATTACACATATAAACACGGACAAGCTTTGTTAAATAAAATTATATAAAGAGTTATTCTATTTCTTGTATGTAATACAACATAGCAGGTATTTAAAAAGGTATTTTAAAGTCCAAAGTGATGTTATCTATATAAATTACTATATATGTGTATATATGCCATATTAAAATGAAAATGTTGAATAATCTTGTGGTAAACTTAAAAAAAAAATCTTGATATCCTTACTTCTTATTCCCCAAATAATGTATTCTAGCATGGAGATTAGCATTCCCAGTTGATTTTTTTATTTGAGGTTATTGTTGTTTAATCACATTAGTTATATAGAGCTCTGTAAATGGAGTTCAGAACCGTTTGAATTATGCAAATATCCCCAGTGGTTCAAAAGTTATGAGAATTTAAAGCCCCGAAATTGGGGTTAAAATGTGGACATGATTTTGTTTCAAAAATATGTCAAATCACGGACCATTAAAAAAAAGAAATTCAGTGATTTCTTCACCGTTTCTTTATTTTTGGAGCAATTTTGATATAATTTGGTATTCTTATGTAAAATTGTATGTTCTTTCTGATTATGCACTCAAATTGTATGTATCTCTATGCTTTAACTCATTATTTAGAGAATAAGAGATACAGATAGCATTTTTAAGTTTAACACCCAATTATTCAACATTATCATTATAATAGTGCATGTATATACATGTATAGTATCAATTCAAATAAATAACACCACTTTGAAGAAAAATAAAACATTTATTGCAAAAACACAGACATAAAATGAGGGTTCAGTTTATTTTATGGTAGGAATTTACAAGGAAAAGTTAAGGATTACTGACTTTAAAACATACCTAAAAAAAAGTTCAGAAAAAAAAAAAAAAAAGTAAATTCGTTGTTGTGGAAATTTCCATAAAATACGATAATTATCAAATTTTTTACGTGTGAATCTGAAAATACTCATGCCAAAAATTAATGTTAAATAAATATTGGGTAAAACTTGCAAATCATACTCAAAATCCCATGATATTACAGGGTGACCCAGAAAAAACAGAACCCAAATTATTTATTTTCCCATTAAACTAACCCTAAACCTCCCTAGTTAAAATTAATAGTTTTATTACAAAATTTGTGGGTTCTGTTTCTCCTGGGTCATAGTTTGTTTTGAAATGTATGATGTTTACGGTTTACAATTTCTTGAAAGTACATCGTATGTTTACAAATTTTGCACAGGTTGATTTTTCAAAGGTAAATATATGTATACACATATATAATATTAATTTAAATATATATCATCACTTTGAATTTAAAAATACATTTCTAAATGCTTATGTTGAATTACATAAAAAAAATACATTACCTATTTATTTACATGTTTTGACACAAACCCGGTTAGTGTGTGCTTTTGTTTACATTTCTCGTAATTTCAAGTTTTTTTTCTTTCCAAAATTGAAACGGACGTAAAAATAATTCAATTGTTAAAAACACATAAAAGTTGAATATTTAGAAAGATTGTTATTTTATTTTAAAATATATTATAAAATTTAATATATTAAATATTTTAAAAATTCGACGAGAAATAAGCGAATTTAAACTTTGTGTGCGTTTTTTTTCTTCAAAATACAAATTTTCGAATAAAAACCCAAAGCACTTAGCAATCTTTAAATTTTACAAATTATATATCAAAATAATTCTGAAACTTTGTAATATCATGGACAGAGTGCGTCTTTTTTGCATCTTTTATATTTTTTAAATAAATAGCCTTTGACTTTGCCCTCTCATATTTTTTTTTCCACGGATCCTAGAAACAAAAAAAAGGCCCCGTTTGTACTTCCAGGTGTCTTCTAATTGAGTGCAAAATTTCAAGAATTGGGATAAAGATTAGCCACTTAGATTTTCCAAAGAAATGTAGAATGTAAAATGTATTCTTGGAAAAAAATTCCTATCACGCATTTTTGTTTTTTTAAGCAAAATACGTTTTTAACTCGCTGTAAAAAAATATTCAATTAATAAAAATACATACAAATTACATATTTAGAGGGATTGTTTTATTTCATTTTCAACCATATGAATATTTTTAAGATTGAACAATAAATATATGAGAAATTGTGATTTTAAATCAATAAGGTCTGATTTGTGACGTCAGTTGACAGGGTGTTTTTACATTCGAAAGTAACGTAAATTCGAGGTTTTTCTTCAAAATCAAAACTTTCGGATCAAATCCCGAAGCTCTTAGTAATCTTTAAATTTCACAAATTTTATAGGAAAATAATTTTGAAAGTCTCTAATTTTACAGAGAAAGTGCGTCTTTTTTGCGTCTTTCATATTTTTTAAACAAATAACCTTTAATATTTTTGTTTCCACGGATCCTAGAAACAAAAAAAAAAACCCGTTTGTACTTCCAGGTGTCTTCTATTTGAGTGCAAAATTTTAAGAATATTGATAAAGATTACCTACTTTGATTTTGAAAAATAAAACAGCATGTAAAATTTATCCTTAAAAAAAAAAACGGTCATATTTTTGTTTTAAGCTGTTCGACCGAAAATACAGTTTTAACTCGCTGTAAAAAATAATTCAAATGATGAAAACCGATAAAAGTTACATATTTAAGAAGATTACTCTATTCTCTTTCCAACCATATAAATCTTTTTAAGATTGGTTAAGAAATACTCGAGAAATTGCAAATTGAACTGATTAAGGTCGCAAATTTGAAAATGTCAGCGTTTTTCAGCTAAATGCTTGTAATGCTATGGAGATACATAAAATTTACATGCAGAATCAGAAAGAACATACAATTTTACATAAGAATGCAAAGTTTTATCAAAATTACTCCAAAAATAAAGAAATAGTGAAGAAATTGCTAAATTTCTTGTTTTCAATTAGCTGGAGATTTTTTTAGCAAAATCATGTCCACTTTTGTACCCCCAATTTTGGGGCTTTAAATTCGCATAACTTTTGAACCACTGGAGATATTTGCATAATTTAAACAGTTCTGAACTCCACTTACACAGCTCTATATAACTAAGGTGATTAAATAACCATAACTTCAAATAAAAAAAATCAACTGGGAATGCATTTTTCATGTAGCAGACATTAAACCATAACAAAGAAATAAAGACTAGTATTATCAAATTAAAAATAAATAAATAAATAAGAACTACAAATGTTAAGCTTCTTTTACTGCATGATATGTACTTCATACATTAATCATATAAGCAAAACAAAATTAATGATATTTGTTTTCTGCTTAGAAAATGTTTTACAAAACTACCTATTTTTTGCCTTCTTAAAAAAGCATATCTTATGGAAGCAATATCTTGATATTCTATGAAATTAAAAGTTCAACATGTAAAACCATCTCTAGAATTAATCTTGCATTTTTCCACCCACAAATTTAGAAATCCTGCTACTTAACTGCCACATTTTTCAATTTTCTGTAGCTTCAAGTGCTGCATTTTCCAGCAAAAATGATTAGATGATTCTTCTCAGCTATTGCAGAGAGCCTAGGACCCAGTATTTGATTATAGGGCAAGACACCAAAAAAGAATAAAATTGTTATTATCCTTATGAAGCTCCAACACCACATGATCATCATTATTCCCACCACTAGCCTGAACTATATTATTTCATATATTATATTATATAAAACAATTATCGTCAAAAAAGACTTTGTAATAACTAATTTCACTTAATTCTTGTAGAATACTGATAATTGTCATTCTGTGTTACTTTCACCCTTAGCCAGGATTGAACCTGCAGTCTGGAAATGACTGTTACAGATTATTAACTATTGGACAGTAGGACAGTCAAACACCTCCTCAGCTTAATGGACTCTTCCTGGCAGCAGTGGCAGGATTTATTTAAGCTGTTATAGTGGGCTCATTAATGAACTAGTAACTTCATGTTAGGCTTGGTCAGTCAAACCAATTGTTGACTGTCTAATTGACTGACTTCAATATGGCGCTGCGAACAGGATTCGACCTAGCTGGATGGGAAAAGCTGTTTATTGAGGCAGGCATATCTGTTGCCTCTGCCAAAACTTATGCCCAGACATTTTCTAGTGAAGAGATTGCAAGGTCCAGCTTGCATATGCTAGACCGTGCAATGCTTAAGGAACTGGGTATCAAGACTATGGGTGACATGCTCACTATACTAAAGCTAGCCAAGGATCCCCCAGTGACACTCCCATTATCAGCTAATTATGCAAGAACACCAACTGCAAAACTTCCTCAAATCCGTTCGGAAATGACCCCACAACAATTCAGGAAGTTCAGGATAGACTGGGACGTATTTACAAAGATGACCAATCTTCCCCCCATACAGACTAACATTCAACTGTACAATTGTGCCGATGAAACCGTCCAGAGTTCTATCATCAATACTTACCCTGACTTCTTCAACACCAACCCTAGCAAACTGCTTGATATGCTAGAGGTGTTGGTTACACAGAAATCAAATCCCATGGTGCACAGAATCTCCTTTTCATCCATCATACAGAGTGACCATGAGTCCATCCAGGATTACTTGATTCGTCTACAGTCAGGAGCACAAGATTGCAACTATATATGCCCCAACTGTGATCATGACTTGTCCAACATATATATAAAGGATCAGTTCATTCGGGGCATTGCTAATGACACACTACAGGCGGATATATTGGCTAAGGCAGGTTCACTGATGACCTTGGAACAAAATATAACTCATGCAAAAGCATTCGAGATGGCCATGTGAGACCAAGATAAGATATCTGGTACCTCAGATGTTGCAAGGATTCGAACATCTGCGAACAGATGCGAACAGATGCGACAGAAATGGGCCCAAAATTCAGCCCGTTCAGGCACTACCTTCAACCGTGGAGACATGGTGAAAAAAAAAACCCAACGTAATGCATGCAGAGGTTGTGGTAGTTACCGGCATGGTGGGGCTGGAATAAGTAACCGGCCACGGATGTGTGCGGCATGGGGTCAAACGTGCAAAGCTTGTGGGAAACGGAACCACTTTGCAAATGTCTGCCAATCAAAGAATGAAGAAGGTGCTATTAAGTGCCTGGAAGATGAAGAAGCCAGTATGGATGCCCTGATTGCGCACCTAATATTCGATCCAGTAACTGACAGTTACAAACCAGATAGCCACAACGGCCGCGAGGAGGTGGAAGCCACATTAACCCCATTTTCCCCCTGCCCTGACCCAAGACAAGCCAGAGATATCCCTGCCGCTTGTCCTACCAATCTCAAAATCTACCCTGACAGTGGTGCAACCATATGCCTCGGTGGGTTGAAACATCTACAGTACATGGGACTCTCGGAGAAAAATTTAGTCCCCTCTAAAAAAAAAGTACGTGCAGTAGGAGGGTTCTCATTGGTGTGTCAAGGTTGGCTACCCATCATGTTTACAATTGGGGAGAGGACTACAAAACAGGCACTATATATATGTAAAAATATACAGGTGATATACTTTAGTAAGGCAGCCTGCATTGATGTGGGTATATTACCTCCATTCTTTCCTAAACCTATGGCAGGGCCTCCCGCCCCTGCAAGTAATTCAATAACATGCAATGCGGTATTCACGGATTCCCAGCATAACACACCAAAAGCTCCAGCCCATAAAATCCAATATCCTAAAACCCCTCCATTTCCACCAACCAATGAAAACGTAGAAAAAATTAAGCAATGGTTGTTAGACCAATTCGCCACGACGGTTTTCAACAAAAACGGAAAATTTCCTGCTATGCCTGGGCCCCCAGCCCACATACACCTCAAGGAAGGATCAACCCCCAAAGCAAGACATAACCCTATCCCAGTACCATATCATTTTAAAGAGAAGGTACGACAGGCCCTTTGGGATGATGTCAAAAGGGGTATCCTCGCCCCAGTACCCATTGGCACCCCCACTAACTGGTGCAGCACAATGGTAATAACTGCAAAGAAAGACAGGAGGCCTAGAAGAACGGTAGACTACCAATATTTGAACTCCCAATGCAAGCAAGAGACACACCACACCAGCTCGCCATTCCAATTGGCATTACAGGTACCTTCCAACACTAAGAAAACTGTCTTAGATGCTATGGATGGCTATCATTCAATCCCTCTAGATGAGGAATCACAACCACTCACTACCTTCATCACTGAGTCGGGTCGTTTTATGTATCTGCGAATGCCCCAGGGATATTTAGCCTCCGGCGATGCCTATACACGCAGATATGATGAAATAATCAGAGATGTTCCCCGCAAAGTTAAGGTAGTTGATGATACCCTACTCTATGACGAAAATATAGAAGGTGCTTTTTATCATACCTTTGATTATTTGTCACTGTGTGCAGAAAATGGGATCACGCTCAACAAGGAAAAATTCCAATTTTGTCAGGATGTGGTTCAATTTGGTGGTCTCCAAATAACACCAACAGGAGTTGCCCCTTCCAAAGAACTACTCAATGCAATAAAAAACTTCCCTATCCCAAAGAACATAACCGACGCAAGGTCATGGTTTGGGTTGGTTAATCAAGTGGCATGGGCATACTCCCTAAGCCCATAATGGCTCCTTTTCGAGACCTGGTCAAACAAAATTCACACTTTACGTGGAACCAAGATCTCGAGAACGCGTTCCGCAAATCTAAGGAGGTTATCGTTGGCTTGGTAAAGAAGGGAGTTACAAGCTTTGACATCAATCGCGCAACCTGCCTTGCCCCAGACTGGAACAAAGAAGGTATGGGTTTTTTATTGCTCCAAAAACACTGCACATGCCCCACAGACAAGGCTCCAGTTTGTTGCACAGAGGGCTGGCGCATCATATTTGCAGGTAGCAGATTCTGCACTGACGCAGAGCGCCGATATGCACCCATTGAGGGTGAAGCAGCTGCAATCGCCTGGTCATTAGACAAATGCCGCATGTTTATCATGGGATGCCCTAATGTAATAGTGGTCACAGACCACCAGCCTTTAACAGGGGTATTTGGTGATAGGGACCTTAGTAAGATTCACAACCCACGCCTATTTAAACTGAAGGAGAGGTCCCTAAGATATTTCTTTACCATTCAGCACTGCCCCGGCAAGTGGCACAAGGGTTCTGATGCCATATCCCGCAACCCAGTTGCCATAGTAGAAGCCCTTACTACTTTATTCTCAACACAACCTTCTAACCAGGACACACACCTCTCTGACAACATAGATGACTTAATGGAATCAGTGACCCATCAGGCAATGACGAATTGTAGGGATAGCAACAATATCATATCACTTGACCATATTCGTGCATCTGGCCAGAATGATCAGCATTACACATCACTTTTAAAGGTGATTGAACAAGGATTTCCTTCTATACGTTCTCAGGTCGAACCAGGAATCCGCCATTTCTGGGAGGTACGTCACAGACTCACCACGGACAGAGGCTTAGCACTGATGGACGAAAGAATTATCGTACCTAGGACCCTACAAGGGAAAGTGCTACATTGCCTACATTCAGCTCATCAGGGTGTAGAGGGCATGAAAGCTCGTGCAAACGATTCAGTGTATTGGCCTGGTATGAACGCATCCATACGCAATTTCAGGAATAATTGTCGGGTGTGCACCAGTATCGCCCCATCCCAACCCTCGAGCCAATCACTTTAACAGCAACTCCAGATTGGCCCTTCCAACAAATAGTAATGGATATATTTTACGTTGGGCATATTGCATACCTTGTTTGCGCAGACCGACTCACGGGCTGGATCATCTTATATCACCTAAAACCTGGTCATGCCACCACTAAAAGATTAATATCTATTTGTAGGAAACTCTTCCACACTTATGGTACTCCTGAAGAGCTGAGTAGTGACGGTGGCCCTCCTTTTAATTCTGAGCAATTTCAGCAGTTTCTCAAGTCATGGTGTGTAAAACATAGAAAATCATCAGTAGCATACCCTCAATCCAATGGCCGAGCGGAACTCGCTGTCAAAACTGCCAAAAGGATAATCCATGGCAACACAGGCCCTCAGGGTTCACTAGACAACGATAGTGTTGCCCAAGCAATCCTCCAATACCGCAATACTCCCATTCAAGGCATCGGCCTATCCCCAGCGCAGTTGCTGCTCCACCGCCGACTCCGGGATTCGATCCCATTGAGACCTATCCTCTACAAACCACATTCTGAATGGATAGCCGCAGCACAACGTCGTGAGGAGAGTTTTCGTCAACGGAATGTCCTGCTGTCGGAAAGATACAATAGGTACACACACAGTCTTGACCCGCTACAGAATGGTGACAAAGTAGCCATTCAAAACCCATCAAACCGCCGGTGGACCACTACAGGCACCGTCATTGAGGTTCTCCCACATCGGCAATACCGGCTCCGAGTGGACGGATCAGGTAGGATCACACTCAGAAACCGACGCTTCCTGAAAAAGCTGACCACAAAACCCAAACCCACACCAATGCTTGATCCCATTGGCTCCAACTCTAACACCCCACACCTCAACACTAGGGACCTGGCCTCACCCAATGTCACTCCGCCCCCAAAACCAAGGCCGACGAAAATACCCCGGGCATTGTCAAGATTGCTCCCCTCTAATCAGCCTGGCCGAAAGGAACTAATTTCTCCTCAAAGGCCAATACGCCTGCGCAATGGGAGAGGGGGGAGGAAGGGGAGAGGGGGGAGGAAGGGGAGAGGGGGGGAGGAAGGGGAGATGTAGAATACTGATAATTGTCATTCTGTGTTACTTTCACCCTTAGCCAGGATTGAACCTGCAGTCTGGAAATGACTGTTACAGATTATTAACTATTGGACAGTAGGACAGTCAAACACCTCCTCAGCTTAATGGACTCTTCCTGGCAGCAGTGGCAGGATTTATTTAAGCTGTTATAGTGGGCTCATTAATGAACTAGTAACTTCATGTTAGGCTTGGTCAGTCAAACCAATTGTTGACTGTCTAACTGACTGACTTCAATAATTCTGAGTCTGAATCACACTATTTCTTCTAGAATCTGCATAGTATAAAACTATAACATTTACCTCTACAAGTTTTCATAACAATCTGAATAAAAAATATGGCAAAAACTCAAATTTTCTGTCAAAACTTCTCAGCAAATTTTTCCAGACCAGCAAATATGAAATTTGACTATATTTACACACAACATGGCACTAGGAATTTGATAATATTAAATGTTAATTTTCAAACAAAAATGTAATAATTATACATATCAAGCATTAGAGAAAAGGTGAAATCTGAAGGTTTTAGTGATATAACTATTACATCAACATCTCTTGAAATCAATAAATGAATAATCAATTAAGTTAATAGATTAGAGCTAATTATCAGCTAATAAAATATAATAAACCTTCAAATGAATTGTGGTATTTCAGACCTTATAAGAAAATGATAAAATACATTTTTACATTATGACCAAGAATTCTTTTGTAAAGTTACTGAATTTGAAACTAGTGATATAAACAAAAGATATTGGGGAAAAAAACTAGGAATGACCAATACTATAAGACAATAGATGGCCACAATAGTGCATCAGCAAATTATGGTGTAATGAATATGGTTAATGTCCATAATTAGTCTTAATTCTACCTGTAACAACTTTCTTAAATGAAAATAATGATTTTATGGTTTATTATTAGAGATTATGTATCTGTAATCGAAACTACATCACCAATGATGCAACAATTCTCAGTTATTTATATCCGATTCTCCATGATTTTATTTCTATTTAAATCTCAATTATTAAGAAAATTGTTTTATACTATTACTACTGTTGGACATATCTATATACTAATAACATGCAATTGCATTTATATATACAACCAAATAACAGTTTACAGTGTGAGCAGGAAAGCTTAATTGCATATTAATCTAAAAAATTGATTTTAATAGATATTTGATTGGTATTATTGATTTCTAATTGTTTGATTTTATTCTAATAAATATGACCAAAAATCCCCTTGATGAATCTTTTAAAAAATACAGACACAAAAAGAAATAACTGTAATTTTATTCTTTACTGTATAATTTAGTTAAATAGCTAAATTTTAAAAATTTAGCAATGAAAGCTGGGAGTAGGAACAGTTAACATCCAAGTTGTTTTATTCTCTTTCAAATAAATTCCATGTAATAATTGATTTCAAATAATATTAATACTTTTGTTGTTTTTTTGCTTTTTTGCTTTACCCAATATTGATTTTTTTTTTTAACTATTTACACACACACACACACACACACACACAAAATAAAAATCTAATTTTGTTCTCGATTGTCTTAGTTAAATAAGGAAAATTTGGTTATATTCTGCAATTGGTGCAATCAAAAAATAGAACGGCTTGGATGCTAGCTATTTCCATTACTCCTGGATTTCATGCTTCAAATTAGTTTAATGTTATGATTTAATTTAAATAATTTTAAATGCATTTTTTTTTTTTTTGCTTTGATAAATAAAATTGATATTTATTTATTGACATACAAACTCACTCACACAAAAATAATTAAAACATTATAAAAGAAATAAGCCATTTTTTATGCTTTCTAATTTAGTTAAATAGTTAAATTAGGTTTAGACAACTTAGCTAATAAAGCCAGGTCAGTCTGAGAGTGGAACATCTTCCCACAGTATCCAATTTATAATAAAATAAATGTTAATAATAAATAATTACTTAGTGTAATAGATTTCTAATATTGTTTTATTCTCAAACATTAAAAGCAATCTTATGCATAATTTTATATAGAAATCAATCAAAATAAGTGTAATCTTTTTGTTTTCAAATATATTTAATTACATTAAAACTGAGATTTAAAAACAAAAAAAAAAAAACGATTAACCAATATCAAGACAGCATAATTATACACTGATTTACTTCAAGTTGTTTCCTCATCATGGGTGTTAGAGCCATGGATTCAATCCCCAAGTCGGGTAGTAGGATTACCAGCACTTTTGCTGAAATCAATGGACACTGACAAATTTGCACCTTAATTGGTTTAATTCACAATTTCTCGATTATTTATGATCCAATCTTAAGAATATTTATATGGCTGCAAAGAAAAGAAAATAATCTAAATATGTAATTTCCATGTATTTTTATCAATTGAATTATTTTTTTTACAGTGTATTTTGCTTTGAACATCCGAAAACACAAAATATGAATTTTTTTCCGAGTCTAAATTTTACTTGTTAGTTTGTTTTGCAAAATCAAAGAGGATAATTTTTATCAATATTCTTGAAATTGTACACTTAGTTAGAAGACACCTTAAACTACATCAAGGAGGTTGTTTTTTTGTTTTTTTCTTCAACCTTTGGAAGCGAAACCACTACCAACGAAAGTTGACACAAGTTCCTTCAAAAAGCATAAGATGAGCAAAAAAAGAGCACTATATACTTAATAGAAGATAGTTTCAGAATTATTTTGATATATAATGTGGGACATTTGGATGATGGTTAACCATTAGTTTCTTTTTTTGTCAAATGTTAAATTTTGAAAAAAAAAACAAAAAACAACTTACAATTAATATTAATGTTCATATTAAATGTTAACATAACACGATCACATGCCAGTCGGACAGGCTTTGTTTTAAAATTATGTAATACAACATAGCAAGTATTTAAAAAGGTATTTTTAAGTTCAAAGTGATGTTATTTCTTTAAATTAATACTAGATATGTGTATTCATGCAGTATTAAAATGAAAATGTTGAATAATCTTGTAAACTTTTTTTTTTAAATGTTGATATCCATACCTCTTATTCTCTCTTTAATTGGCTACACCATAGAGATACATACAATTTGAATGCAGAATCAGAAATAACAATTTTACATAAAAATTTCAAGTTTTATCATAATTGTTCCAAAAATAGAGAAATGGTGAAGAAATTACTGAATTTATTGTTTTGAATTGGTCTGTCATTTGACATTTTTTTTAGTAAAATCATGTCCATTTTTGAACCTCAAATCTCAAAACTTTAAATTCTCATAACTTTTGAAACACTGGAGATATTTGCATAATTTAAACAGTTTTGAACTCTATTTACAGAGCTCCATGTGATTAAATAATAATAACCTCAAATAAATAAAAATCAACTGGGAATGCTATATATAGTCTAATTGAATGGAAGAGACAGACAAGCAACATTAAAGTTGAATTAATATGGACTGGAATGAGAACAATCCACTTCCAGGAATTGAATAAACAGAGTGGTTTGAAGTTCTCAAAATAGTTACAAACTATGGACAGACACCTGAAGAAGAATGGTTAAAACTTTATGATTATAACAACCAAGAGGAGGAGATTAGTAATGAGTAAATTAGTGTATAATAATGGTACCTCCTCACCTGAGAAATTCAAACAAAACAGTCCATATATTCTCTCTAGTCAAATAAGAGTCTGTTTTTCTATGTAGTTTTCTAGAGCAAGCCTTGATGCTATATCATTTAATAACTTTACTTACATGAACTCTTACTATTTTAACAACCACTATCATTATGATGTTGCTATCAGATACTTTTCAGAAAAGCATCCATTTTATTCATAAAGAATACCAGACTCACCATTTTCAGAAGTCAGTTCTTCCATTTGCTTCTTGTCTCCTTCAGTGAAGCCATAGAAACCCAAGTAACAAAATTCAAAAGGTTTAAGCCTTAAGCACATCTGATAAAAAGAAAAAAAAATTTTAATTACATCTGTAGGGACTGAGTTTGTTTGGTGTGTGTTGATTGAAGAAGATCCGAGTTTTGATCCCCACAATTTAAATGTATAAGACTACGGAAATGTAGTTTCCGTAAAAAACAAAAGAAAAAGATAAAATTTATACAATAAACAACTTTATATACATTAATTTACAATTGGTATATTCAATTGTTCTTTTTTTTTTTGCCGACTGTATGTGTCTATACATAGTTGTGTGTGACAAATGCGTATGTCTTGTTTATATTTGTGCGATAGGATATGTCAACATTGTAGCAGTTTTGATAAAACAATGTCTGTGATTGAAATCTGTTATGTTGAGTGGGATAGAGAAAATAGGAAACGAAAATAAGAGACAGACCTGATACACTACATTTTGTGTCTTTGGACAGCGACTTCTCCAAATTGTGTCGAGTTAGGGAGAGCTTTCGCTCCGTCTGTCGAGTCAGGGGGCATTCACCCCAACTGCTCTTTTCAGCTAAATTTGGCCTTTTTATAATTCTTTTTTGTCATTGTCTATGTGATCATTAAGTTATATCATCTGATATTTACGTCATTAGATATTAAAATCTAATGACGTAAATATCAGATGATTTTGTTACAATCCGATGGTGTACATATTTTCAATGGAATTTAAACCATTGTTTATATTGTTGCTAAAATATTTCTAAAATAATATTTATTCGATTATCTTTTGTTTACATAATTCTAAACTTAACTTATACAATTGTAAAATTACTTGTTTCAGAAAACTTAATTATTTTAATGTATCCAATTCCACATGCACGTAAATAGGGAGCCAAATTCCCCATACATCTTGGATCTACAATGATTTAATACTTTTAATTAATATTATATATAAATAAACAGAAAAAAATATTTTCAGGTGATAAATGGTTCAAATTCATTTGTTTAAAAGGTAGAATCATTCATGAAAATAAGATAGAACCATGTATAAGAAAAGTTTTACAAAAATAAAATAGTTTCTAAACCAATTACCCAATACAACTTAATTGATTCCTCTCATTTTAAATGTTAGGGGTGATAACTCTTCCCTAACGAACGATACAACTCTTTGCAAAAAACTGATAATTCTCTTTCCTTTTTCTTTAATGAACTGATATCAATTAGACGCTAAACTTTCAAATTATCATGAAAAAAATTCAGAAAAATGCATTATTTTCAAAGTTTCAAGAAGTGTGTGGTGGTGGTGGGGGGAAGGGGATCCTCATTCAAGCTTATAGTAAAACAATACTATATTTAAAAGTTAGGAATTGAAAAATTTATTTCATTTGTGCACCGTTTTTAACACCAAATGTGCAAGGGTGTAAAACTTTAAAATATGGTCCAGATAGTAAATATTCACATCTGCGCACATTCCATGTTTAAAAACAGTGCTCAAATAGAATGAAATTAAAGATGCAATGAAAGAAAAAACATGAGTAATTATAAAGCTATTTTGTTATTGTTAAAAGAATTGGGGAATTATTTTCATTTGTGCGCCATTTTCAAGTAATCAAGTCTATATTTAAATTTTTACACTGGTTTAGCATATGACATTATTGGAATTAATTTTCATAAAATGTTTATATATAAAACACTAATCACTGTAAAAGAAAAATACTTAAACATTCAGTAACTCAATGTTAAAAACGGCAAACAAATAATACTATATAAATTCGAATTCATTTAAAGCAGTGAAACATTTTGTCTTTATTTCTGTTTAACTTTCATTAATTACCTTATTGCGTTTTTTTGTGCACTGTATTTTAACATAGATTGTGCGAGGAAGTAAAAATTAACAAAACAGGAACCCCACATTATAACCAAATCTATGCTAAGAAATAAGCAAAGGAAAATGTTAGGTACCAAAACAAAACAAAAAACTTTTTAAAAACTAAAGAAAACTAAGTCACTTCTAAATGTTTAGTCCACCTGGTTTTTGATTTTTAAAAGAAATAGATCTTAGTCCACCTGGTTTTTGATTTTTAAAAGAAATAGATCTTAGTCCACCTGGTTTTTGATTTTTAAAAGAAATAGATCTTAGTCCACCTGGTTTTTGATTTTTAAAAGAAATAGATCTTAGTCCACCTGGTTTTTGATTTTTAAAAGAAATAGATCTTAGTCCACCTGGTTTTTGATTTTTTTTAAAAATAGATCCAAAATAATCAAACTGATTTAAAGCATAATAGATTGAAAGTTTTAGTATGAGAAAATAATACTTATAAGAAATTACTGCTAGATTTATATATTTTAAAACCTAATAGAGTAATAACTGATGCCGATGATAATGTAATTGGAACTGGGAGCACACCCATTACAAAGTATTCATTTCTTAAACAAAAATGTTAAAATAGTTAAAACAATGCCTTAGCCAGACTTACTGTTCTTATAATGAAAAAATATATCAAGTTTCCTAAAAGGAGAGAAATCAAAACAAAAGCAAGGAACTTACATATTTTTCTTCATCTGCTCGACTCAAGATGTCATTCCTGTATTCCCACACCTCCATGATCCAGTCTACTCTCATGATAGGGATGCCATAATTGACTGAAAACTGAAGAAAAAAGTCAAAAGAGAAATGAGAAAATGCACAATCTAATGTAAAACAAAATTATCACTTAAAAAGAAAAAAAAAAAAAAACATTAACATACAAGCATATTGAATGTTTCCTATCAGTGATGTAATAAAGCCATTCACTGGGAGATATGGTGGTGGGGCTGGTGTGTAAGATTTCAGCAGGTGGATGATGTGACGCACCTGCTGCCATGGGAGAGGAGGCCACTAGCTCTCTACATGGAGATGGCCAAAGACAAGCAGAAGAATATCAACCTGATAGAGGCCAGGTTGAAGGAGGCATTCACTGATGGTGCATTTACAGCATATAGGATGCTGACCATAGTCAGGTAGGCTGGTGAGTGGGTAGACGTCTATATGAACAGGATCAGGCAATTGCTTGGTCTGGCCAGGTTTGGGGGAGTTGGGCTGGAAAGGCTAACCTAACTGAAATTTATCACAGGGTTCCTTGATGCCATAATTGAACTTCAACAGGCACCAAACTTTTAGACCTTGACTATGGGAGACCTGATAGTGAGAGCAAGAGTGCTGATGATGACCAGAGACCAAAGCCAAGATATGGTTGCAGCAGTGCCATAGTTTCTACCAGGAGTGGCATTAATGTAATCTGCTACAGGTGCAACAGCAAGGCTCACACAGCAAAGGACTGTCAAAAACATTCAACACATTGCTACTGATGCAGTGAGATTAGACACTTGGCCCAGAACTGTTTGGGAAATGGTCTAGAGTATATAGGCACAGCATGGTGTATGCCATGTCGACGAAGATTAGGTCTTATGAAAGATCTGCATCAATGGGTTCAGAAAGGTTAGAATGGACAAAAATTTGAACTCCTGAAACGGCTTCTTCTGTTGATGGCTGTCATATAGCAAAACAAATTGAGTTGTGGGTCCTGTAATGGTTTAACTTCAATGCTGATATGTATACAGTATTCAGGGTTCCCACTCAATTTACGAAATCATTTTCCAGGACGTTTCCAGGACACTTTTAAAATTTTCCAGGACAGCACTTGTTCACAGCAATTTCATAATTTAATCGATATTAATCTAATATCAACACATTTAGACAGTTTGATTCTTACTTTTTTATGATGCAGGGTTAATCAAGTATCCTGTGTTTATTATAGATGATGCCTACATCTATCAATTAACTACATAGGGTGTCCACAAAGTCCATATTCACTTTAAAGGTATGAATTATTTTAAGTGCACTCTGACTTTATGGACATCCTGTTCAACAAACTTGACTGGCCTCCTGTTTTTGCTTAGCCATAATCAACATTACTGGGTTTTTTATCAGTTAATCAACTTAGATATATTACACCCCCACCCAATGTTTTAAATAATTCTTTTTTTTTTTAAATTGAATTTGTACAAATTTCAAATATTTACCATGCTGTGTTTCTCACTTTTTATCAGCAAATATATGTAGATATTTTACAATGACCCCCTTTGCTTTATATTTGTATTATATTTTATATACAATCGAATAAAAATAAAGTAAAGTCGTTGACGGGGGGAATGTCAGTATCTGACAGAGAGTGAGGGAGTTTATCCCCTTTTCACTAGTGCTAGTATGACCCATCAGCCGCTCCTGAGCTAAACAGCTCACTGAATTTCCGAAAGTGGCCGTCAAGATCGAATCTTCTGCATCAACCACGGGTTGCAGAGTTTCTATACTTGCTTAAATTCTAGCCAAATGCCCATGTTGTGTTCAGATCTCAAACGACTAGAAATCTGCGATAGAAACTGATATTCCACGGTTAACCGCGGCCTAATGGTCACATAAAGAAACAACGACTCTTTTCTTTTTCAAACTCAAAAACATTTATATTCAATAAGAGAATACAAAAATACTTATTTCTCAAGGCTGTGGGAGCAATGGACCTCTAATTAATAACTTCTGGTCGGAATATAATCAGGGGCTCTGCAAAGATATTGTTCAAGTAGTTGTAAATTTGGGCTAAGATTTTCAATAGTCTTGGCTGAAGTCAGTTTTCTGTCGGCTCTCGGTATTTGCATCCATTGTTAAACACAGCCTCAATCTTCACTTGCTGGCCTGCTCAGCTCATCTGATCCTCAAGCCTGCTTGGCTTCATCTAATCCATCCAGAGAGAGAGGGCTCAGTTAAATAGCTTTCTGACCCGAAACTTTTGTATTTCCAGCTGGCGTGAAGATATTAATAATTTTTTCTGGACCTCCCACTCTGGCAAAAGTACTGCCCTCTTTTATTTCTAACCAGCCAATCGAATTCACTTCTGCTCACCAATCTAAGTGCTATCTCTTCCAGTTACTTGAGTGGTTTTTAAACAATGAGTTTACTGGAAAACTCATCATTTTGATTTTTATCTAAGAAAAATCTTTTTATTATTTTCATTAACTCTGAAAAATCAGTCAGTCAAGCTTTCCAGATGCTTTTAGCGATTCTAAACAAAGGAACAGGTCTTCTTTTCAACAGTTAGGCTGAATCCTATCTACGTCCACTCTTTGCCTTTTAAGTGGAAAAATCCCTTTTATTCTTTTTATTATAAATTCTGACCACCGATAAGAAAGATTTTCTTAAGTATTTCCTGTTATCTTAATTCAGGTTTGCCCAAACCATCACCGGGTCACACTAGACCAAGAATTTTGTTATTGCGTCTGAGGTGGAATGCCACATCTACCATCAGATCCTTACTTTACCGCACAGATCCCTCTGCTACTCATATACTGAGTTGACGAAAGCAGTTAATGAACCAGGAATCTTGTGGTTCTCAGGCAGACGCTCTACCACTGATATATTAAAGTTATATTTTCAACTTGAAATAATAGACAGGGAAGGACATGGAAAACAAGACGTCTTAAAGAAGCAGCTCATATGTTGGGATGTAGTGACCTATCGAGTGGACCAAATACAGAGATGAATACAATATGGGAATCAATCATTAAAAAGGCTAAATCAAATTGTTTTTTCAATTATTTTAAAAATAAGAATATTGAAAAAGACGGAAGGATTTTATGCCTTGATGTGGGTGGGACATGTGTTTTGTACAAATTCATAAAAAAAATTTTTTTTTTTTTTTTTTTTTTTTTTTGAAACAGGGTGGTTTGTAAAATATCTAAATTGATGTGCCAATAAATGGGGGGATTGTATAGGTTTGGTTTGGTTTGGTTTGGTTTGGTTGTTTGGGTTTTACGGCATGTCAACCCCTTGGGTTACTTTATGCCGAATACTTCTATTGGTAAAGAAATGTTTAATGCCGACAAAGTTTTGAAATAATTTCATTTTTAATGGATAATACAATTTTGTTTATAAACTCATGTTTTCTATTTAACCCATAGATGGGACCCTAACAGGTACTACCACTCCGGGTCAGAGTGGACCAGGGAATAATGGTGATGAAGGGGTGCTCCACATTCCCCAAACCTCCAAAACTGGAACCTCATCATCAGATAGAGTTTAACGTCATTCCCAGGATATGTAAACCCACAGCCACCACCTTCTAGCATCCATATGATAAAAACGGTTGGGGAGTGCCATAAGGGCAATAGGGTTGGGAAAATCATGTAGGTGCTAGGGCTTGACGTGGCCAGCCGATTGATCAGAGGGGGCCTCTCCAACCACCGTCATCAACTGCTCATCCACCATGACTCCATCTTTAAGCATCATGGGTCGTCACCCAAGGCCAACAGGTGGCCCCATTTGGGGGAGTCTTACCCCTCTGCAGAGGTGCAGTCAGTGCATTCTAACAACCCACTGACAGGGCAGTGGGGATTCTATAATATCTACATATATTTGTTGATAAAAAGTGAGAAACACATCACGGTACATATTTGATTGGTACCACAAATTTGTGTGGTCATTTTCATTTTAAAAACAAATTAAATCAATTAAATTGATTATTTAAGGTCAAATTTTTATTTAAGTCTAAAAGTATGAGCATCAGTATATAAAAAGATCATATTAAATATGTAATTTATTTTTAATACATTTTACACAATTAAATTCAGCTAAATATTTGACCAAAATGGGCACTTTGTGTGAAGAGGTTACAGACTAAAACACCTACATTATTTAAGTTTTTAAGACTTATAACAGTTTCTTCTTAGAAATCAATGATAAAAATATTAAATACACTATATACAGAAAAATGATTAACTTTTTGATATTGATTTAAATGAACTTATTAAATTAAATATAACCAAAATAATTTATTTTTTTAAATTTTTCTTAGTTTATTTTTTTACATTTAATTTTCACATTTTCAGTACTCTCTACAAGAGGTGCTCTTTTAAAATAATTATTTTTCATCTATTCACACCTTTGGTCTTTTGTCTTTTTATTCATACTGTAATTAGTTTCAAAAGTATACAACCGCACCAATATTTTGAGCCCCAAAATTGGCCATACCTAATATTTGAGATTTGTTTTGTAAAAATTCATTGAAAATGATTTACACAGTGGTGGGGGTGGGGTTACAATATCTAAATTGATTTGCTGATAAAAAGCTGGGGGAGTGGAATCATTGTAAAATATCTACATCAATTTGCCGATAAAAAGTGAGAAACAAGACTTAGAAAATATCTTAGTTCGGCTGGAATTATGCTTGACAATGGCAAATAAAAACAATAAATTAGTCCTGTAGGTACCACCAAAATATGTCATGTGATAAGTGTAAGCCAGAAGGAAGAAATGTAAATATTTTTTTTTTTTTTTTTTAATCTTGCAAAAAAAATAAATGAACATAAAAAGTTATTACAAAGAAAAACAGTTAATTCAAAGATCAAATTATCTGATTGGGGAAAAATTACACTTGCTTATCTTGAAAAATAAGTAAAATAGTCACTTTTTTTTTTACAACAGATTCAATTTCTTTATTGATATTTCTTAGCAGAATTTTGTATTCATGGTTGTTTTACTGAAAAAACCTCCCGTATAGAAACTTATAAATATCTTGATATAATTATTTAGACTCTAATCTTTATAGAAAAAAAGTAAAAATCGTTTTTGGTGGTTCATTTTTTCATATCTCATAAAATAAAATAGGGGTGGGGTAGACCTTGTAAAAAAAATATTTCCTCTAATATATCTTAGGAAAAAACTATTTCAGACATATGTTCATCAAAAGGTAAGCAATCCTGAAAATTTTCGTGAAAATCGGACCTTTAATTTATTTTTCATATAATTAAAAAAAAATTCTCATAACTTGTTTTTGGCTATGTTAAATTTCAATTGATTTAACGATGCAAAAATGTAAACATTGTTTTTCAATCATAATTTTCATTATTTCCGTAAACTGAATTTTTTTTTGGTACTCTTTGCGGAGAACCATCCTGGCCTACTGCCTTAAAAATCGCTAGCCAGTGGCTGCTAAAAAAAAACACCAGCTACGACTGAAGTCCATAGCCGAAGTGTACAAATTTTGTAATAAAACTTAATCTTAACTAGGGTGGGTTAGGGTTGGGGTTGGTTGTTGTTTTGTTTTTTTATTCAAGTGACACCAATTCGACTACAGACTTCAATCATAGCTGGGTTTTTTTTTTTCAGCAACCACCGGCTAGCGATTTTTAAGGCAGGTGGTCAGGACGGTTCTCCGCGAAAAGTGCTTTAATTTTTTTTTTTTTTTTAAATCATCAGGAGTCTGTTTAATGATTCTTCTTTTGGGTGGACAAAAAAATTTTCAAGATAATATTAACCTTTATGCAAGTTTCATTGTGTTAAATATAGGGGGTGGGTGTAAATTTCACATAGCAAATTGGTGGTACCTTGAGTCCGGGGAGACAAACATTAAATTTACCAATATTTTCCAGAAGAGAGTTGAGACTTCGTTATTTACATCATAAAAAGAGGACAGTCACTTTAACTGAGATGAAATTGTCATTTGATGAAAAATCCTGAAAAAAATTTTTCAAGCCTTACTTAGGGATCCGGGGAGGGGAGTGCCCCCAACCTAGAAAATTTAGCTGTGGCTGGTGATATCTGAACTTAAAATTTTAAATAAAATTTCAATTGCAAAAACAAATTATTTAGTAATAAAACTATATTTTGAATGTGTATTTGCACCACGCTGCTAAATGATTTGTTGGATTAATTCATTCCTCCCACCCTACCAAGTGAACATTTTTTTTTTTTTTACTAAAAACAGTAAAACCCCAATACCTAGATTGTTGACACAGTCATTTAACCCCTCACCAACCAACCACTAAAATGAAATCAACGTTTGTGTTAAGAAAACTTTCACTTTTCAGAGCATCAAAAAATGTTTAATAAAAGCTCTTTTTGAATTAACATTAATTTTATGTAATTCTTAAATGTTACTTTACTTACTGCGTATTATTATTATTATTTTGAGTGTTCTTTTTTTTTTCAGTCAAGATTTTGCATGCACACTATTCTATATACAAGTACAAAACATTTTTTGGTTTTCAGTACCTATTTTACACAAATGCTATTTTCGAAGAAAAAAAAAGATTTTAGCTAACTTCTTCAATTAAACTTTATCTGGGCATTTTACTCAAACTTTCTTATAAATAATGGTATTTGTGATGATAAAATTACAATTATCCCAACTCAATTCTGGAGATATTTTTTATATCGAATTTGTGAAAATTATTTGACTTACAATCAAAATATTCCTTTAAAATATTTACTTTACTTTATTTTTTTTTTATTACCTTTTTTTTTATTATTAAATCATTTTAATCGATTAAACACCGCTGAACATGATTATAAAGAAAATGTTAAAGTTAAATGTTCTGAATTTTACGAAATTTTATGTCTTGTAAAACGGAATTTATTTTTTAAGCCTTTAACTCTTTAACAAATATCTCATCTTTAAAGTAGCCTGACGCTGATAAAGTCTTGTTCATGTTTAGTGTCCCGTAAAAATAAATAAAAATTATCACTTCACCGAATGAAATCAACAAGTACCCATCCAATCAGAATCATTTTTACTGTTTATGACTAATTCATGACTAATTTGGGAAATCTTGGGTAGATTCGGTGAGCGTTAAAAATAAAAACAAAAAACAGTCCTTGTTATTTTACTAGTTATATTTGTTAAGTGTAACAATAACATTAATTTTGCCTCAGATAATTCTAATTTTCCAGGACAAATTACAAATATTTTCTAGGATTTTTGACAAAAAAAACCCCCTGTTTTCCAGGTTTTCCAGTACTGGAAAATGTACATTTCGTTTTCCAGGTTTTCCAGAACACTTTGGAACCCTGGTATTGCATCCGTAACTAGTGTTGCACAACACTTGTCACACTTTGGACTGACAAGTAAGGATCTGGAACGGACAAAAAATGGAGCTAGGATGGCTAGACTGTCTGGAGGAAGGATGGCATCCTATGGTGGTAAAATAGTAATGAACTTACAGACCTCTATGAAGTGATCACGAGACGGAGGGTGTTCACTTTTTGTGGCAGACTTGTTGGACACCTCCCAGTATATGGTGGATGGTTGCAGGTAGCAATCAGCCTCATCAAGCTAAGGGCAAACCCGATAACAAAAGGTTGAGACAATCAGACGACACACCATCTAAAAGAATGCTAACAAAGACCATGAAAAGGCAAATGGTAAAGAATTTAACGAGTAGGTTGACGCAAGTTCTTTAGCGACAAGAGTTACAATAGAATTTGATGGTCTGTTGTCAAAAGATGCATGTTGGTTGCAGCAGCCAATCTGACGCGAAACATTAACCTCACAAAAATGAATATGGTTATAAGAGGAGTCAATCTGGCCATACAATGGAAGCCGAAGACCATACACCTAAAAATAGACTCACTATGTGTGTATAAATGGCTCCCAGACATGCAAACTAGTAAAGCTCGAGTGGACACCAAAGTTGCAGGTGAAATGTTGATCAGAAGGAACTAGTCAAGGAGTTTGCACTGTCAGTGTCATTACCTTTGTCAGGTCAATTATCATATCCAGCATTGATCTAGCATTTCCAGTCAATTAGCCAATTTCATGCAACATTAACAAATTCAAACCTTAATCTGTTAAACTTGCAATCTATCACAAATTTCTCATCTAATCTTAAAAATATTTAAAACAATTTTTTGCTAAATGGCTATTTTTATTACCATTTAGCAAAAAATTGTTAAGAATAACTTTCCATTTTTAAAATAATTTTTTCTGACTTTTATTTTGAAAAATAGTATTTCTTTAAATAAGGTTTCATATTTGATGGTGGTGGTGTCTGAGTAATTCTTAGACTTATTTGTATTATATAGGGCCGGCTTAGTCCAGTCGGTAGAGCGTTCGGCTAAAAACCACAAGGTTCCTAGTTCGATACCGGCCCTCGCCAACTCAGCATATGAGTAGCACAGGGATTTGTGCGGTGAAGTGAGGAGCTGATGATAGGTGTGGTGCTCCACCACAGACGCAAAAACAATCTCCTTGGTCTAGCACTAGTGAAAAGGGGATAGACTCCCTCGCTGATTGGCTGATACTGACTTTAGGCCACCCTGACGACTTTTTTTATATATACAATTGTGCTTTTAAAAAAGCTTGATATATATTGAAATATAGATATGAAAAGCTAGCTAAAAAAAATCAAAAAAACAATTCACATTTGAGAATTTAAAACATGCAAAATTCGTAAACATACATTCCAAAAAGTTTACGGAGGGAGAAATTATTTTTAAATTGTTGCTAGTTGTCTGCAACATGCACATGTTTAGTCCATCAGAAATTTTTCTTGAGAATCAGCTTTGAAATTTCATAGATTAAAACAATGAAAACTAAATAAAGTAAAATAAAGAAAGTTTATATCAATATCTATACTTAGCTGTATAACTAATGCAATTTTAACCCGAATTAGTTTACTGGCCGAGAATTTTTTTTTTTTTTTAATTTAATTATCGTTTCTTTCAATTACCTCCTTTGTCCAAGACTCCTTTTTCATTAAATTCCAGAAATAAGTCACTTTTTTATTTCGGCCTAGAATGGACAGACATTATAACTAAGTATTTGTCTTATTTTTGGAGAGAAAGGGAAAGGAAAGAAATTGGTGAGTCAGTTACTCTAATTCAATTTTTTGTTCAGTTGAGCTGGAATTTTGAATTAATGTGCTGAATTATATTTTTATTCGTATTGGATAATTTGTTTCTCTTGCTAAAGTTTTATTAAACTATTTCAGTTGTTTTATTTCTGATCTGAACGCTTCCTGATAAAAAATAAAATAAAATAAAATAAAAATTTGTTGGTGAAATGTGACTACCGAAAGTCTTCATTCTAATCTTGGTTTTCATGACACATGTATTATTTGTAAGAAATTCCTTTTATGAATAAAGCAGCAGAAACAAGCTGTTAAATATATTGGTTTTAGGCCCAAGTTTGTTTGTTTTTTAAATAAATAAATAAATAAATAAATAAAATAAAATTCTTTGTTTTGCACTGCAATGTTTAAAACCTAGGAGTGAGACCCAATAGGTCAGAAATAACTTCCTTGGTTTGAACTAAAGGGACCATATATGTGATTTCTTCAGTTTTAGTCTTAAAGAGCAAGAAAAATAAGGTTCCAGCTTAAGCTGAAGGTGCAGTGTCTCATCTTGGGCTGGGGAGCAGTCGTTGGTGAAGTTGTTGGGGTTTTATACCAGATAACAATAGTGAGAATAATTCCTTAATCCGGACTGTCAGGAATGACTAGCAGGAGTGTGTCTAAGATCATATTGTTGAGTTGGTTATTGGGGGAGGGAGGGGCTGAAGCTTCAGTTTGCCTCAACACTAAAACAAAGTGGTGGGGAAGTACTACATTCAGTTCGTCTTTCCAGAACAGCATTATTTCTGACAAAGTAAAAAGGTTGTTTCTTTTAGGGTAACAACTAATTGAATTGATTCCCAAAGCCCATGAAGGTAGAGGTATTTCTGCACGTTCTTGTAAAGTACTGTATTCAGTCAGTCTTTCAAGAACTGCGTTATTTCAGACGAAGTTAGAAGGTTTCTTTTTGGATAGCAACCAATTTAATTAATACTCAAAGCAAGTTGGATGCGATCAGAACACGACAGTCAACATATAAATTTGGCCGAATTAGATGCGGTCATGCGAGGCATTAATCTAGCCCTCCAGTGGAACACGAGGGTGCTGCATCTTTTCACAGACTCGGCGTGTGTACATCGGTGGTTCTCTGACATGTTAACCGAAAAGGTGCAAATTACTACGAAAGCCGCCAGCGAGATGCTAATTCGAGTCTTGTGCGGGAATACAGGTTAACGGTGGATGTATCGCTGGTCAAATCTGATGCTAACAAAGCCAACCAGTTGACGAGGGTGCCCCAGAGATGGCTGCATAGCATACAACAGAACGTGGAACCTGTGTACCAAACCTGTGGCGTTGCAGTGAGTTCAGAACACTTGGTTGCCATTCACGCCCAAAGTGGTCATCCGGGCATTAGGCGCACGCTGTACTTCGCACGACAGACTCACCCTACTGTCACCAGGGCAGATGTGTGAAGGGTAGTGAAGGACTGCAAGACATGTCAGTCGATCGACCCACCACCGGTGCACTGGGACAAGGGGCATCTGAGTGTGACGAACAATTGGGAAAGAGTGGGAATGGATATCACACACTACAATGGTATTCATTACCTTACCTTAATTGACTGCAGGCCATCACGGTACGCAATTTGGCGACCGATATGTCGATATGTGTCACTCGCGAATTGGAGGCTGTTTTTTGCGAACGAGGTCCCCCTTGGAGCTTTTCACAGATAACGATACAGCATTCACTAGCCACCGCTTTCAGCAATTCATACAGTTTTGGGGCATCCGTCTCCACTATCAGTGTGCATACATGCCCTCTAGGAATGGTATAGTGGAACGAAGCCACCGTAGCATAAAGACCATTGCAGCACGAAAACAGTGCTCAGCCCTCGAAGCTGTGTAATGGTATAGTGTGACCCACAAGGATGGAGTTTCCTGCCCCAGCGAACGCAATTCATAACTATTCTGTGCGGATATACGCAGCATAGATCCCACTCCCCCACCTGTGCAACCCCAGCACAGCTGATTTAATATTGGAGACAAGGTGTGGATTAAGATACCGGGCGGATGATGCACAAGTGTATGCAGGCGGGGAAAAGTGACCAATGTACGCAATGCACAGTCGGTGTGGGTCGACGAGACGCCTGCCATGTGAAGGATCTGCATCCGGTTATGGGCTCAAGTTCGTTAGAAACAGGGGATGACGGCGTAGAATCCACACGGAGTATGAGACTGATCACCATCAGTGATGTGCACAGTGATCCCCCGGAGACAAGTAACTACGGACCTGATGTAGATGCACCAGATGACACCAATACAGCCGAGTCATCCGACGAGGTAGAAGTACTGCCTCGAAGAAGCACCAGGCGTAAAAGACCCGCCCCGAGTTGTCATGTGTGTGATCTGCAGATCATGGGTGAGTGTAGTGAGATCGAACGGCAAAACTCACGAACCTGTGATGAGCCAACAACGGTCCGTCGATCGAAGAGACAGCGGGTGACATGTTGCACGTGTGGGCGGAAGAAAAAATGTGACGAGTCCAACTAGTTGAGGAGGTAAAAATCGTGACTGTCCTTGGGGCGGCAATTTATAGTGGCATGTCTCGTAGCTGGCGAGACGAGAGTTGGGACATGTCTCGGCCAGACCAAGTATAAAAGGACAGTGGCGAGGGGGCAAAAGAGGATGAACTTAGTTTGTTTAAGATCTTCACAAGTGTTACGTTGTCTTTGATAGAAGCAGAAGTACATTTCGTTTGCTAATTAGAGTGTCAAAATGTTAATAAACAAAAGTTTTTGAAGTAAATAAATTCAAAGTGAATGAATATATGAATTGAAAAACTTACCCTGTATTTGTCATTTCCACAACAATTGGCAACCAAATGAGTAACCTTAGGTGAGATTTCTTTCTTCACTATTCCACACATGTAATGAACAGTATCTGTCAACTTGGTCTGAAATTTTTGAAATATTTTAATCAATACAATCTGATCGATAGCCAGAACATTTCATTCAAATTTTACTGTATATTTTTCTCAATAAATAGAAATCAAACCAACTGATTTCTTTTACAAGCTAACAGCTGTTCTTAAAATGCTGGAAGTTTTGCATTTTTATCAGATTTTCTCTACAACTAAATTTTATTTTAATTTGAATACTCACAGCAGTAATTTCAGCAAGATCAGTAAACATCTGATGTATATCATATCACCAGCGTGCAGATGGATCTAGGTTATTATACAGGTGATATAAGTAACAATTAGAAAAGTTTGAAAAACGATTTCAAAAGCAAGATTACCATTGACATTGAATATTTTGGGCACAAATCAAATCATCAGATAATTCCATTTACAGTAAAATTTGTTTTCAAACAAGTAGAATTTTCACTAATAATTTATGAGCTTTAATACTAACATATAAAATATACCAGGAAGCTGACATTAGAACAGTTCTAAAATTTTCTATTTGTAAGTGCAATACTTGGTTATTTTCCTTTGGTTCACCAGTGTGTGCAATATACTCCTTGAAAAAGAGTATCCTTGGCATCACCAAGAGGAAACACCAACACTGGTTTGACGAACAGGCAGAAGACATTTATCAATTACTGGAAAACAAGAAGAATGCTCCCCAAGCATTTATAGCATTCCCGGTTGATTTTTTATTTGAGGTTATTGTTGTTTAATCACATTAGTTATATAGAGCTGTGTAAATGGAGTTCAGAACTGTTTGAATTATGCAAATATCCCCAGTGGTTCAAAAGTTATGAGAATTTAAAGCCCCGAAATTGGAGGTACAAATGTGTTTCAAAAATATATAAAATCACGGACCATTTGAAAAAAAGAAATTCAGTGATTTCTTCACCGTTTCTTTATTTTTGGAGCAATTTTGTTAAAATTTGGTATTCTTTTGTAAAATTGTATGTTCTTTCTGATTATGCACTCAAATTGTATGTATCTCTATGCTTTAACCCATTATTTAGAGAATAAGAGATACAGATAGCAGCGTTTTTTGTTTTCTTAAAAGTTTAACACCCAATTATTAAACATTTTCATTATAATACTGCATGTATATACATGTATAGTATTAATTCAAATAAATAACACCAATTTGAACTTATAAATACCTTTTTAAATGCCTGCTATGTTATATTACAAGACCTGGAATTCCTTTTTACATGTCAAACACATATTTTATCGTTGAAAGTCTTAAAAATCACATGATAAATACATTTTCATTAAGAGAAATCACTTGCAATTAGATATTTACTATTCATCTTAAAATAAAAGGGAAAAATATTTATAAGAAATACATACAAATGAATTACAAATTTCAGTATATATTTTTTTCAAAAATATATAGCAGAAAACTTTTCATAAAAATCTTGTACATGTTCATGATGTGGAAATTTCCATAATCTCCCAGAACTTAAGTATTCTGGGACCAAATCAATTTTTAGAATAAATTTGGCCTTTACATTTTGCACATCATCTCTGTCTAGCCAAAAATATATCCCCTCTTTCCATGATACTGTCAATTTTGTTAAACTTTATCTAATTAAAAAGAATGTCACATTGTTAATGCAATGTGATATTAGCTTTTCAAGCTTAATAATCAATAATAATAAATAAATTTATAACATTGTTAAATTATTTTTTAATTAAATAATGTAAAAGAAAAAAAAAACCTACATTTCCATAATGATTAAAATTCTCCAAAGACGTGTTATATAGGGTTTTGTGTGTGTGGAAATTTCATAACATTAAAAGACTTTAAAACATACCTCAAAAAAGTTCAGAAAAAAAAAAAAAAAGTAATTTCGTTGTTGCGGAAATTTCTATAAAATACGATAATTATCAAATTTTTTACATGTGAATCTGAAAATTCTCATGCTAAAAATTAATGTTAAATGAATATTGGGTAAAACTTGCAAATCATACTCAAAATCCCATGATATCACAGCTAAACTTGCTAAACGGCTAAATTCTCATCAAAATCCCATGATATTACAGGGTGACCCAGAAAAAACAGAACCCAAATTATTTATTTTCCCATCAAACTAATCCTAAACCCCAACCCTAACCCCCCCCCCCAGTTAAAATTAACAGTTTTATTACAAAATTTGTGGGTTCTGTTTTTTCTGGGTCATAGGATTTTGATGACAATTTGCAAGTTTAGCCCTGTTTGTTTTGAAATGCACGATGTACATTCCAAAGAAATCGTAAACATACATTGTACGTACGTTTACGAATTTTGCACAGGTTGATTTTTCAAAGGTAAATATTTGAAAAAAAAATTTTTCTTATTTTATTTTTATTTTATCTTATTTATCTATTTATTTTAAAGCTCACTTTTGATCATATCTATATTTAAATATATGTCAAGCACAATAGTATATCTAATAATACAAAAAGACCAGTTCAGTGACACCACCATTATGTTGAATATTGAACCTCATTTATTTTTTTAAAAATACTATTTTTCAAAATAAAAGTCAGACAAAATTCCTTTCAAAATGGAATATTATTTTTTAACAATTCAATGTTCTTTAAAACCATTTAGTATGAAAATATTCTTAATATTTATGCAATGAATGTGGAAAAGAGCAAGTAAGGAAAAACTACTACAAGCTGGCTTTCACGCAAGCTGTTTGTTTTTAAAATCGGATAAATTCATGTTCGCTGTAAAAAATAATTCAATGAATAAAAACATATACAAATTACATATTTAGGAAGATAATTTTATTTTCTTTACAACCATATAAATATATTTTAAGTTTGAACTATAAATATACAAGAAATTGTGATTTTAAATCAATAAGGTCCAATTTGTGACGCCAGTTGAAAGCACTATCTCAACTGTTGCTTTTTACATCTGTAGGACAAGTAAATTTGATTTTTTTTTTTTTAATCCAAACTTTCGAAGCAAATCCCTGACAGTATAGCAATCTTTACATTTCACACATTATATATGAAAATAATTCCGAAACTCTTTCATATTACGGACATAGTGCTTTTATTTTTGCTTCTTATACACATTTTGAACAAATAGCTTTGAACTTTGCCCTATCATATTTTCACTTCCACGGGTCCTAGAAACAAAAACAAAGGCTCCGTTTGTACTTCCAGGTGTCTTCTAATTGAATGCAAAATTTCAAGAATATGGATAAAGATTAGCCACTTAGATTTTCCAAAGAAATGTAGCAGGTAAAATGTATTCTCGGAAAAAAATTCCTATCACGCATTTTCGGTTGTTTGAAGCAAAATACGTTTTTAACTCGCTGTAAAAAATTATTCAATTAATAAAAACACATACAAATTACATATTCAGACAGATTATTTTATTTGATTTCCAACCATATAAATATTTTTAAGATTGAACCATAAATATGCGAAGAATTGTGATTTTAAATCAATAAGGTCCAATTTGTGACGTCAGTTGACAGGATGTTTTTAAGTCCGAAAGAGCATGGAGATACATAAAATTTAAATGCAGAATCAGAAAGAACATACAATTTTATATAAGAATGCAAAGTTTTATCAAAATTGCTCCAAAAATAAAGAAATGGTGAAGAAATTACTAAATTTTTTGTTTTGAATTAGTCCGTGATTTGACATTTTTTTAACAAAATTATGTCCACTTTTGTTACTCCCAATTTTGGGGCTTTAAATTTTCAGAACTTTTGAACCACTGGTAATATTTTTATAATTCAAACAGTTCTGAACTCCATTTACAAAGCTCTATATAACTAACATGATTAAATAATAATAACCTAAAATAAAAAAAAATCAACTGGCAATGCTATAAGTGGAATGTGATCCACAGTGGACCAGCTTCATTATGATGTATACTACCTGTCCTTGTGTTGGTAATTATACCTGTCCTAAACAAAATGATATTCATTTTTATATAGATATATATCTGTAGATATAGATATATATCTATAGCATTCCCAGTTGATTTTTTTTTTTTTTAAGTTATTGTTATTTAATAACGTTAGTTATATATGGCATATATACAGCATATATAGGGGGACCAATTTTTCGCAATCACAGATTCGTGGACAGAATCGTGGAATCATTAATCTTAAACGGAATCTGGGATTTTTAATGAAATTTTCAATAATAAATAAATTGATTTTTGGTTTTCAAATTTTTGTTTTAATTCTTTCAAAACTTGACTGTCTCTCCGATTTTTTTGTTAAACATTTCAATAAATAGAACATAAGATAACCTAGTTATTTCCTTTAAAATTCATTTTACAAATACAAGTTATTTTTCCTTTTAAGATCCGAGAAAAAATTTTTACCTAAAAAAAAGAAAAGTGGGTTGTAGATTTGAGAAAATGTTTGACTAGTCTTATATTTTTCTAAGAAACTAAAATGTAATAGATGAAAGTCGGTCAGTCGGTTGTCATTGGTATAGTGGAAATGGGAAGGTAGACATGTAGAAATTGAAAGGGAGAGATACGAAGATCAAAATGTTTAACAAATTCATTTCCTCGAGGCTCTGTTTGATTTTTTACAAAATTTACAAGTAAAACATTCTAAACAAGTTGTAACCTTATTTTATGAATATGACAAAAGAAAGTAAATGCTACTATCACATGACTATACAATTTAGAAATAAAGGGAAAAAAATGAATCCGGGAGAATCCCTGTAGACGAGCCTGCCGTTTCATAAAATGGCGTTTGGGAAAGTTTTTTTTTACCATATGACCTTTAAGCACCCGTTTTGCTTTTCTGATTCATAAGTACATTTTTTCATTTACACCGTCAACGATTTTTAGAGGTTTTTTTTTTTTTTAAATTATAAAACTAACCCCTAACAAACAACCGGATGTTGACAGTGTAAATGAAAAAAATGTACTTATGAATCGGCAAAGCAAAAGGGGTGCCTTTAGGTCATATGGTCAAAAAAAACTTTCCCAAACGCCATTTTATGAAACGATTGGCTCGTCTACTCCAAAGCTTACCGTTACACAGGGATTTTCCCGGATTCATAATTGCATCACTTCACCATTGTAAAACAAATCTAAATTGAACAAAAAATCCTCTAATATCATTAACTATCAATGATTATTTTTTTCATATATTATCTATTTTCAAAACCAGTTGTATGAATAAGCAACAAATTGCCAAGATGGCTGAATCAAATCAATATAGAGAAGTACCTTCAACCTCAAAAGTTGGACCTGCTCCTCTAAGAAAAACAACAAAAAAAAATGACCCCAGTATCTAAAATTTGTGCTAAAGCCAGTGTAGAGCAATTTCCTGATGACTTTTATGCGGAAGAAACTATGTTATTTTGCAAATTCTGTCTTCATAGTGTTAACATTATTAGAGTTGACACAATCAAAGATTATATAAAATTCAAAAATCATTTGGCAAAAAAGTCTTCAACAAAGTCTTCTCAACTGAAACAGAAGACAATTACAACTTCGTTTAAATGTAAAGAAGTACGGGATGATATTTTAAAATCTGTACTTTGTCTGACATTCCCCTACACAAAATTGACAAAATGAGGCCATTTCTATTAAAACGCGCTATTCCAAATGTCAATTGTGTTAGGCAACTTCATCTGACAAAATTGTTTGCTCTTCATTTTGCTGCCCTGTGAAATTACCCCCTATGCCAATGGCAACCAGATGGAATTCCTGGTTTAATGCAGCCAAATATCACTCATCCTTTGTGCAATTTCAGGAAGGCTTCTTTAAACAAGAAAAGAGCCATGGCCTTGCAGTAGATAGGCTTCTAGAATTAGTAGATGATGGTCGACTACATCATTGCTCTTACCATAATTTGCGCCTGAATCTGCATTTTATAAAAGAGAACTGCATCCGTTTAATAACAGTTTTGACAAGCTTAGATGAAACCAAGTCTCCACTTGCATGTGTTTATAACATGATGGAGGATGTAAAACAGTATTTGCATACTGGGTACATCAAAATCAACATTTGGTGTAGAAACTGACCATCTTCTGTCTGAATACAGAGAGGGAGAGAG
The DNA here is from genome assembly GCA_023376005.1 of Doryteuthis pealeii. Classification (NCBI taxonomy): domain Eukaryota; kingdom Metazoa; phylum Mollusca; class Cephalopoda; order Myopsida; family Loliginidae; genus Doryteuthis; species Doryteuthis pealeii. The sequence continues at coordinate 50,129,206 of CM042153.1, forward strand.
TTATCTCGAATTTCCAAGATTTGTTCAGCACATCTTTTTTTTAAACTGAATAAATACCTGGATGCTCACCTTATATATAACTTTTACAAGGCATTTCATCTGTTTGATCCTAGACAGCTACCTTGTATAAGCCATGACATTGATAGTTTTGCAGCCATTAAGGACTTGCAAGATCCTTCTACTGATCTTCTTGAAGAATTCCAAATTTATGTGAATTACCAAGATGACTTACTAAATCCTTTTAACATCCCAGCATTTTGGAATGCAAATAAGACTAGATTTCCCCTTCTGGAACAGATTGCCAATAAGGTAATATGGATGCCTGTTACCAGCGTAGATGTTGAACGTTCATTTTCTCAATATAAACATTTACTAAAAAAACAACATGAAAGTCTTACTCCTGAGAACACCAAACAACTTAAAATGTTGCTTTACAATGGAGATTAAGAGAAAAGATTTTAAGATTGTTAATTTCTTCATTTGGGAAATATCCAATTTTAAATTTGAGATAAGTTGTTTTATTCAAATTTTAAATTAATATATCAAATTTGTTTTTTATATTTTGTTACAAAGATTTAATTATCATGGTTTAATACCTGTTTTGTAAAATTTTAGTCAAAATGTTTGTCTTTCTCAGATATTTAATTGTTGAGATTCAAGTTATTGGCTGTTGATTCTTTAAATGTGATTTTTCTGTTAATTTTAATATTGCGAATCAATGATTATAAATCAATCTGGATCCCTTTACTTAAAAACAAAAACAATCTGAATGTGTTCTGATTAAAATTTCTACCTCAAAGATAATTATGCACTGCAACATTTCATTATTTTATTGTTTAGTCATGTTACATATTTATTTGTCAGGGTTCCCACTCATTTTAGGAAATCATTTTCCAGGACGTTTCCAGGACACTTTTAAAATTTTCCAGGACAGCACTTGTTCATGGCAATTTCATAATTTAATCGATATTAATCTAATATCAACACATTTAGACAGTTTGATTCTTACTTTTTTATGATGCAGGGTTAATCAAGTATCCTGTGTTTATTATAGATGATGCCTACATCTATCAATTAATGACACAGGGTGTCCACAAAGTCCAGTTATGAATTATTTTAAGCGCACTCTGACTTTATGGACATCCTGTTCAACAAACTTGACTGGCCTCCTGTTTTTGCTTAGCCATAATCAACATTACTGGGTTTTTTTATCAGCAAATCAACTTAGATATATTACACCCCCACCCTATGTTTTAAATAATTCTTTTTTTTTAAATTGAATTTGTACAAATTTCAAATATTTACCATGCTGTGTTTCTCACTTTTTATCAGCAAATATATGTAGATATTTTACAATGACCCCCCCTTGCTTTATATTTGTATCATATTTTATATACTATCGATTAAAAGTAAAGTCGTCGAGCGGCGGGGGCTAATGTCAATAACAGACAGAGAGTGAGGGAGTTTATCCCCTTTTCACTAGTGCTAGTATGACCCGTCAGCCGCTCCTGAGTGAAAGGGCTCACTGAATTTCCAAAAATGGCCGTCAAGATCGGATCTTCTGCATCAATCACGAGTTACAGAGTTTCTATACTTGCTGAAAGTCTAGCCAAATGCCCATGTTGTGCTCAGATCTCAAACGACTAGAAATCTGCGATAGAAACTGATATTCCACGGTTAACCGCGGCCTAATGGTCACATAAAGAAACAACGACTCTTTTCTTTTTCAAACTCAAAAACATTTATATTCAATAAGAGAATACAAAAATACTTATTTCTCAAGGCTGTGGGAGCAATGGACCTCTAATTAATAACTTCTGGTCGGAATATAATCAGGGGCTCTGCAAAGATATTGTTCAAGTAGTTGTAAATTTGGGCTAAGATTTTCAATAGTCTTGGCTGAAGTCAGTTTTCTGTCGGCTCTCGGTATTTGCGTCCATTGTTAAACACAGCCTCAATCTTCACTTGCTGGCCTGCTCAGCTCATCTGATCCTCAAGCCTGCTTGGCTTCATCTGATCCATCCAGAGAGAGAGGGCTCAGTTAAATAGCTTTCTGACCTGAAACTTTTGTATTTCCAGCTGGCGTGAAGATATTTACCAAGTGGCACTGTCCTATTGGGATATGAGTCCTTGCTGTTATAGATATAAAAATCTAATAGATAATAACGATTGGAATCAGCAAGTTCCCATGCTTTGAATGCCCATTTCATTGGTTTATTCAGCATATACTGCAGAAAAGAATTCCTGCCTTTGAACTTAATCATTCCCTCGTCGACACTGAGGGTTTTGTAGGGCTTGTAATGGTATCTAAATTGTCTTTTGGCATTTTGAATAACTGGGCGAATTTTGTGTAGTTTATATTTGCCGATGGCTGGTACTTGGAGGGTTCGTCGGAGAATCATTCAGATGAAAATATCTTGTTAATTCATCGTAACGATTACGGGGCATACTATCAGCAATTGATTTAATTCGACTTTTTTACTCCAATAACACCTGAAAAAGTATCAAAGTTGATTTTAATTTTTTTAAACCGAAAGAAAAATCAGAAGAAAAAAAATCGAGAAAGAAAAAAATAAAATTTACCTGTAATTCGGCAAATGAATGACTCCCATTCGGAAAAGTATTCCGACGTACGCGCGTATTTCAGATGCACACGTGAGAATAAAGTTAACAGCATTTTGTTGTCTCGCGTATAAATTTGTTTGAAAAGAAATTTCCTCAAACAAATTTAGTGGAAATAACTGAAAAAAATATTCTATGGGTGTATCATCAAGTCCTAATGGGTGTGTAGAACCGACGAAACTAGTAAATTCTGAGGGTCTCGTAGGTTCAACAACATCTTCTGTCCATTGGTCGGGTCCTGTAAAAATTTCATCTTCATCTTATAATCTAGAAAAATCTGATAAATCACTAGTATTGACACTCGAAAAAGAAATATCGCTTTGAGCATCTATTCCTAAGCCTATCTCTTCAGTTAAAAGATTATCTTCAGAGAAACCTTCAAAATTGTACACATTTTCAGACACCATCTCAAAAAAAAATTTTTAAATGTGAGGGGAAAATCGGTGTTGTCTACACGAAATCTTCATTTGAAAAGACAGATATCAATGTTTAAACCGAAAATAAATTATTCAGGAAGTGAACAGGGTTATTTCCCTTGCTTAAAACTATTGAAAAAAGATTTTTAATCGATTTTTACACGTATATATGGAAACGGGCGGACCCACCTTCAATCGTAATAACCATTTTTTTTTTTTTTTTTTTAAATTCGAGACAATAAATTTTCTTCGTTTTTTGTAAAAAAAAAAAAAAAAAAAAAATGGTTTAAAAAGACAGATAAATATTTTTAAACCAAAATAAATACTTTATAAAAATGAACAGAGTTATTTCCCTTGCATAAAATGGTAAAAATATGATTTTAAATCAATTTTTACGAGTGTATATGAAAACGGATGGGTTTTTTTTGTTTTTTTTTTATAAAAACACCTCTGTTCTTTGGGAATAATTGTTTTAAAAAGACAGAAAAACATTCCAAACGAGAAATTAACTTTTCTGTAACAAACTTACTTCTTTTCCTGGATTAAAAAAGTTGAAAATATGAGTTTTAATCAAATTTAACAGTGTATATGAACCGTGGACGCTTCAGGGCGTTTTGGGAACAGAAAAAAAAAATTTTTTGGTGGTTTCATGGCGCCTTGGTAAGCTAAAAGTTAAAGTCACACATTTTACTGTGGGCATTGAAGTATCCCCATTAATAGTCAATCAGTTTTTCAATTTTATTCAACTGTTTTTGGTGGAATATACATTTAGGATTACAAGCAGTTAGCTGATATGGACGAACATTTTCAAATTTGCGACTTTACTCAGTTAAATTTGCAATTTCTCGAGTATTTCTGATCCAATTTTTAAAATATTTATATGGTTGGAAAGAAAAGAAAATAAACTTTTACAGCGAGTTATAATGATATTTTGCTTCGAAAAAATGAAAACATAAAATATGACTTTTACACGCTACTTTGTTTTTCAAAATGCTAGTAGCTAATCTTTATCAATATTCTTGAAATTTTATACTCAATTAGAAGATACCTGGAAGTACAAACAGGACCGTTTTTTGGGTTTTTTTTTTTTGTTTGTTTCTAGGCCCCATGGAAGCGAAAATACAACAGAGCAAATTTGAAGGCAATTTCTTCAAAAAATATAAGAGAAGCAAAAAAAAAAAAAAAAAAAAAGCACTATATCAGTAATAGAAGACAGATTTAGGATTATTTCTACAATCGAAGTGTCAGAGTTATAAAAATTATTGCTGAGGCTGTGAGAAGGAAACTCTTATCTATTTTCATGGACACATGGAGTGAAGAAGAAAAAGACAAATTCATTGCTTTGTCTAAAAGTTTATATTATGCTTTTCCAAAACACAATTTCAATACCTCAGCACATCAAGTTATTTTAAAGAGTTTGAAAGGAAAGTGTCATTGTTCATTCAGGACAGATGTAGCATATGATTATTTGAACTTGGCTAGGTATATCTTCCTATGTATACTTATGAGATGCTTGTTGTTCCAGACACAGAACATTCAGTAGCAGAGCATCTTACTGCAGAAGATTTTGTAGTTCAGCAACAAAACCAGTACTTCTTCAGTCAGACATCAATGGACCAGACAACTGAACAGACCATGAATAGAGATAGCAAGACCAGAGGTGGTCAGATTGGATTCTCTAATAATGCTAATACTGTTCACCGTTTCATTTAATCAATGTGCAGAAATCTCTAGAAGCTGCACTGAAATGGCTGGAAAAGCAGAGGGCTGCCCTAAGAAAAAAGACCTTAATAAGAATGAAACAGACATTCAAAATGTAATGCATACAATTGAGTCGCTGCAAAATTCATTGAGCTATCATGAAAAAGATCTTTTAAATATAGCATTTGGCCAAGTAGGACCATCTGAAATCAAAGAGGATATTTTAACAGCACATGAAAAAGGCTGCAATGTTTCCAGTTAGTTTGTTCAACAATGACTAATTTGGAAACAAGTTGGATTTAGTGCTCCATTAAAAACAATGAAGTTGAAAACTTTTAGTTATCTTCAGAAAAACCATCCACACCAAAAGAGCATAAAGGAAACAGATTACTTGAAAGCAGATAAAGATCTTCTCAGAAGGCTTTTTATAGTAGCAAGAACCCGAAAAGTTGACATTGGAGAAATTTTGACACATTGCCTTTCACAGTTCCAATCTAGCCTGAGTGATGGTTCTCAGCAATGTACCAACAAAGCTGCTTTGTTTCATTACCTTCAAAGTTTCCAGGAATGAAAATTAATAAAATTCTAAAAAATACAGCTCTGATCTTAGATGGCATGGCAATAATTCAGCAGCTAACAGATCACGTTCCAGCAATGTTTGGTGATTTGAGTATTTATATATTTAGATATATAGCTGTATTTATATATATAGATATATAATCAAGCTTGCTTCCTATTACATTTTATCAAGAGTTGATTTTGTATCTGTTAAATATAATCCGCCGAGCATCAAGGATTCTGAAAGAAGATGGTATTCAATTTCCCCTGGCTACTTGTTGCATGTTCTTAATAAGAATAAGAAAACACCTATTCAGTTTCAGAAATTCCTCATGTCTGGAAAAAATAAAGAATCTCTTGCTATATTTACCATGATGCATTGCAAGAAATTGGCAGTAGAAGAATTCCAGGGAATAACTGTGTTTGGTTCATTTAGCCAAGGATGATTCATGTTGTCTCCTTAAAATGACACAAATCAAGTGATCATAGAAACTATCCAAGACTTAATTACTGATCATGCGGAAGCAGATCCCCTTCTCTTATTTTTTGCAAAGCATGTATCAACTGCTTTCCCTTCCATTATCATCAAGATTCCAGATACAGATGTTTTTCTTCTTTACCTTAGTCAACAGTATGAATTGTGCTGACTTGTATGTGGCAAACTAGCACTAGTAAATCCTCTTGTTTGATTTCTGTTCAATCAGTTGCAGAGAAATGAGGATCTACTGTTTCAAGTGCTCTACACTCTTTGCATGCATTTACTGGCTGTGATAGTCTTAGATGTTCTAAGGGAAAAGGGAAAATAAAACCTTTTGAGTTGATGAAAGAAGGAGTTTGTGCACACTTTCAGACTCTTAGGCTGTAACTGAAATCTGACCGAATATTTGTTCGACTTGAAAGATTTGTGTTTGGACAGAGAAATGTTACTTCTGTCAAAGCTGCTCATTTCAACATCTTTCAAACAACTAGCAAATTAGATAGTATTGAAGTAAGTCAGTCAGTCTACTATTGGTTTGAACAATGTGACTGGCCAAGCATAACTGAACCAGTGTCAAGACAACTGGAATATATGGGAATTCAGAACAGTCCACTCATGCATTTGGGTGATTCCATTCCCTGAGTCCTGATTGGCTGCTTGGTTTGTATGATCCTCTGAGGCTCCATAAATCCTGCCATTTTGCAGTAGTCTTTGCAGCAAACCAGAATCGTATTTCAGTTACGACTGCTTGCTGTCTTGTCTTGCCAATTCGACAGTAATTAGACTTAGTATGGGTATTCTACTGTCTTCTAATGTTACTTCTGTCAATGCTGCTCATTTCAACATCTTTCAAACAACTGGCAAATTACATGTCAAAATAGTTTATGGTAACATGCAACAAGGCTGCTATTTGGCGATAATGAAATGCTGCAGTATAATGATATGGAAGTTTCTGACTCCTCAGAGGATGAATAATATTTGTAAAGATGAGCTTGCAGAATCAGAGGATAGTACATCTAATTTTATTTCCTTTTCAAAATGTTGTGTTCCAAAATAGCAATTCTCTCAACATAATAACTAAAAGAAAACTCAACCTATTTGCATTATTGTTTTATATATAAAAAAGTTATTCCAATTTTTGGAAGGTTCAAGGTTTGGAAACATATGTAAATGCTTTTTATCTTCTTTATCAAGTGTTTTTATGAGAGTATTTGCAATTTGAGAATCCAATTCAGGTATGAAAAATAACGTTTTCTTATAGGCTTTAAATGGCTCTTTTTTTTTCTGAAAATCCCTGATTAAGGGAATTAACACATGATATAAAAACATAGACATATCAGCTTTTTGTTAATACACTTAAATATGTTAAACTTCATTTTACATAATGTACACAATAAAAATTGACTTCTGAGTATTTTACATCCTGTATTATCTCCCCTTTTCTGAACCACCCCCTTACAGCGGAGATATCTTTAGATTTGAAATCAGCACAAAAAATACTTCTGGAAACAGTTAAAATTTTCTCATATGAATCAAATGTCCACGGAACATAAAGCTAAGCCCTCTGGCCCATAGCCTATGAGTAGGTTTCTATGATTTTCTGGACTCTGAGAAGGATATGTTTCTTCTGTACTTGGTTTCAACTATCTCCTTTTCTTTAAATCAATTTTGGCAAATGAGTTGAATACATAGACTGTTCTTTTTTTTTCTTTTTTTATTTTGTACAGTTTACTCGTGCATCACATTCTAATTCCTGGTGATTAGTTCAACTGTATCTCAGACACACCAATACCCTGGTAGCACAATCCCTGTGGTGCCCAAATCTTTGGCAGTTTAAATAGCAATAAAGATTTATATGGTTGGAAAGAGAATAGAGTAATCTTTCTAAATATGTAACTTTTATCGTTTTCATCAATTGAATTATTTTTTACAGCGAGTTAAAACTGTATTTTTGGTCAAACAGCTGAAAACAAAAATATGACCGTTTTTGGGGGTTTTTTTAGGATAAATTTTACACGCTGTTTTGTTTTCAAAGTAGTAATCTTTATCAATATTCTTGAAATTTTGCACTCAAATAGAAGACACCTGGAAGTACAAACGGGTTTTTTTTTTTGTTTCTAGGATTCATGGAAATAAAAATGAGAGGGCAAAGTTAAAGGTTATTTGTTTAAAAAATATGAAAGACGCAAAAAAGACACACTTTTTCTGTAAAATTAGAGACTTTCAAAATTATTTTCCTATAAAATTTGTGAAATTTAAAGATTGCTAAGTGCTTCAGCATTTGATCCGAAAGTTTTGATTTTGAAGAAAAACCTCGAATTTACATGACTTTCGGTTGTAAAAACAGCCTGTCAACTGATGTCACAAATCTGACCTTATTAATTTAAAATCACAATTTCTCGTATATTTATTGTTCAATCTAAAAAATATTCATATGGTGGAAAAGAAAAGAAAAGAAAATAATCACTCTAAATATGTAATTTGTATGTGTTTTTATTAATTGATTATTTTTTTACAGCGAGTTAAAAACGTATTTTGCTTTAAAAAAAACGAAAATGCGTGATAGGAATTTTTTTCCAAGAATACATTTTACACTCTACATTTCTTTGGAAAATCTAAGTGGCTAATCTTTATCAATATTCTTGAAATTTTGCATTCAATTAGAAGACACCTGGAAGTACAAAAGGGAGCTTTTTTTTTTTTGTTTCTAGGACCCTAGGAAGTAAAATTACAATAGTGCAAACTCCAAGACTATTTGTTCAAAATAAGTATGATTTGCAAAAAAAACACACTTTGTATGTAAAATTCGAAACTTTCAGAATTATTTTGATATAAAATTTGTAAAATTTGAAAAATATTAAGTTCTTCGGCTTTTTATTCAAAAATTTTTATTTTGAAAAAAAATCTCAAATTTATTTGTCCAACAAGTCGTACAACGTATGCCTGTCTCCTCAGCTAGGCATTATGCACACAATTCATCGCTTATTTCTATCGCCAATTTTTAAATAAAATAAGAATCTTTCTAAAATTTAACTTTTATGTGTTTTTAACAATTGAATTATTTTTTACGTTCGTTTCAATTTTGGAGGAAAAAAAAAACTTGAAATTACGAGAAATGTAAACAAAAGCAAAATTTGTAAACGTACAATGTACAATCGTGCTTCGTACATTTCAAAACAAACTATGACCCTGGAAAAACAGAACCCACTAATTTTGTAATAAAACTATTAATTTTAACTAGGGGGGGGGGTAGGGTTAGTTTAATGGGAAAATAATAATTTGGGTTCTGTTTTTTTTTTTTTTTTTTCTGAATCTTTCTAATATTTAACTTTTATGTGTTTTTAACAATTGAATTATTTTTACGTTCGAAACGAAATTTTGGGAAAAAAAAAACTTGAAATTACGAGAAATGTAAACAAAAGCACACACAGTTTGTGTGAAAACGTAAATAGATAATCTATTTCTTTTATGTAATTCAACATAAGCATTAAGAAATGTATTTTTAAATTCAGTGATGTTACATATTTAAATTAACTAGCATAACAAAACCGCCCTTCGGGCGGTGTAAAAATAAAATTTTGAAAAATATAGCCTGAGCCGAGTGGGATTTAAAATTCAATGTCAGAGGGGTAGTATCCAAGTAAAATTAATAAATGAATTGAAGAAAAAAACAACAATGCCAAAATATGCCAAAAAACTTTAAAAGGATATAAATATACATCCATCAACATTTATCTTAGAGGCCGTAGCTCAACATTCATTCTATTTTGGAATCAGGTCGACTTCGTGAACAAATTAAAAAATTCCTGACATCAGAAGAATTATCGTTAAACATTTAAAGGTAACTTAAATGTTACAAACTGATGTTTGAAAAATATTGTTAAGTTTAATAAAGATTTAATGCATGAGTGTCATTGTTAGCTGAAGACTCATCAAGAGCCCACCACTTTGCAATTTGTAAGGGGCAGCTAAATTAGCCCACAACAGCACTTCCTATGTGGTCACGTGTGGCTGGCTATAAAAGAAGGGATCCAAAATCCGACTTCTTTGCCGACATCTGGCTAGCAGTCTAAGACGCGCCGTAAACCCCTGAAGGCGACGATTGGATAACTATCATCACACGAGAACTGAGAGCGAAAGCGCAAACTACTATGAACTTTCAACAGAGCCTGACCATTAAAGAAACATGACCTAACAAGACTATCGCTGACTTCCCGCATGCATTTATCTGCAATCTAATCAAACCAAACCCTTTTGAACTTTTGCTTGTTTTGTAGTGTATATCCCTGTTTTATAGTTGCTATATGATAGTAAATAATTTTGTAGTAAAAAAAAAAGTCGTTTGTCCTTCTCAAAAAGTAAAGTGGCGTCCTTCTCCTCGTGTGTTCTAAGGTACGGTTTATTTCTACTACAGGTTTTTTTAAACAGTGCTTTTCTCGGAAGATAAAAAATAAACCCACGCCAACGGAGCTAGCTTAATGGCTGCCGCTAGAATACGAACAATCCCGTAAGTTGGGTGTCTTAAAACTTACTGTAACCATTTCATACTTATTTCTCCAGATTAAACTAGATAAGAATCACTTACCTTTTGCTTTGCGTATTCCAATATATATTTCTCTTTCTTTGGATCGTCTCTTCTGAAAAAAAAAAAAACGAATTTGTTCATTAATACCATTTTTCATTTGTTGTCTTCATTTTTATTGTTTTTTCAGTTGATTATACTTTTTCGGTACTAAATGGCACAATAGCACGCAAGCGATATCAATGTAGATTACTAGTAAAAGCAGTTACATTGTCCGAAAAGAGATACCCGAAACCTTTGAGGCGCTAGGGCTAAGAAGTAAGTCTAGTTAGGTTGGTCTACTTCGGAAGTTTCCGAGTAAGCTAATCCATTGACATTAAAATGGTCGATTCTAATTGCATTATCTCTTGGCGTGCGATTTGTGCAGTTGTATCGATATTTTCTGTCGGTCCAAATCAGATGTATGCTACAGTCCCAGTGGCCTTACCAGTTTGTTTAGTTTTTAATTATTGTGTTATTGGTATCCCATGTGTGTATATGATAAAAAAATACGTTTCGTTTTCTATATAATATAGGAAGATTGAAAGGGAGAATATGTGGTTTAAAAATCAACAAGTATAGAGACAATAACACCAATTGCCTAGGAATAAAGTGAAAATGTATAAACAGCAAACGGAAGAGAAAGGAAAAACGAATGGTAAATGGAACACTTGGTCAAGGCATTGCTGATATATAGATGGGGGTCTGCAAAGTATGCTACAGTAGAAAAAAAAACATTAGATACATTAGTACCATTTCCAAGTAGGATTTATGTATCTACGAACGTCATTCATTACTGGTCAAGTCAAGGGGGCGCTGGGAGCACTGATTCCCCGCTGATCACCGAAAGTTAAGGCAGCGTATGAGCCTGAATCGAATACTTAGATGGGTGACCCATTTAAGCAACAGCAGATTATGAAGCATCATGAGTCCCTTGTATTCAAAATGCCGTTGATTCAGCATTAAATATCCCGGAAGAGGGGCTTATGCCGTAAAACAAAACATCAACGAAACGTTCATTAGATCTAATGAAAAAAACGGTTTCACTCTCATAGAAAAAAAAATTTAATCTAAAAAAACAAGAATCGACGATAAAGTGTGTGAATACCAATGAGCTGCAGGAACTATCACGGATGCAGACGACGCAGATGATATTAGCACTCCACAAATACACCTGCTCAGAGAGTCAATCAATGGCTGCATGCAAGGAACAGAGCAGCAAAAGGCATTGTGCGCCTCTACGTGGAACCAAATAAAATAGAGTTATATGTGTTCGGTTTAGCGTCAGTCGTAGAAGTGTCTGGCTGGAACCTCGAAGTTGCTAAGTTCGAGGTTCCGGCCCTCGCCACCAGCGTATAAGTGGGCAATGGAAGTAGTTCGGTAAAGTGAGGAGCTGAATGGTCAGGATGCGCTTCTGGTCCAGATGCCAACGATCTCACTTGGTCTAGCGCTAGTGTGAGAAATAAGGATATAGACTCCCCGGCTATCTGGCTGATACCCTAACTTTGGTCACCCCAACGACTTAAATTAAGATGCAGCCATCTCTACAATTAAGTGGCCAAGGTGCTCTAGAAATTAGTGTGATAGTTTACATACCTTGGATAGCAATAGTCTCATCAACAGAACGGATGTCAAATATACGTATGGAATGCTTTTTATAGTTTATGAATTATATCGAAATCTATCTCTTGTTAAGGATAGAATATGGGATTATAGACCAAGCTGTAGTCGGTACGAGTTACTACTGTATGACTGCATACCACTTATTTTAACGAACGCCTTGGAGAAAAAGCTAGAGTGGAACTACGATACACAAGGGGATGCAGCGTGCTGTATTTGAACAAATCCAGGAACAGACACCATATCAAAACAAGCGTCTATACGGCCACGTTACTCTCCTATCTCCAAAATCCAAGGAAGACAACAGGCATACTGGGCCACTTGCTGTTGAAAGTAAGGAAGACTCAATAATTACATTCCAGCTGTGGACACATACAACATGGAGCACACCAGTGTTTGGCCGACCAGTCGAAAGATTAAATTCACGCACTCGTGCGACATTGGTACCTGTATAGGAGGACACTGCCGAGAGCGGATGGCCGAATAGAGCGAAATGCGAGAGAGAATCAAAGGAATCCGTAATTCAGCATGAGCTTAATGTATGAGTAATAGAAATGGAAATTTTAAAAAGTAACGAAATTTTAAAAATATCCGATTGTAGATTATTTTCCTGAAATAAAAATGGAAATAAATTTAAAACTTTATTTAGAATTTTTGAAACATTGCTCTGATTTCCAAGAATAGAAATTGACGAACGTTTTTCTTTTTGTTTCTTTTTTTTTTTTGTTCTTTTTCTTATTTTGCTATGTTTGTTTGGGATTCTTCGCAGATTGTGTCCCGCTCTGTGATTTGAAAAACGCTAAGCGGTGCCAGCTGAAAAACAAGCAGCGCTAGTGGTTTGAAAGGTGTTTAGAAGTAAATCATATTATTTATTGACAAGTAAATTAAATATTTAGCTCCCCTCTAAAATATTTTAAAGAGGAGGTTAAAATATTTACATTTACATCTCGAAAAGACTGGAGTGTGTGTATGGGGGGGCTAAATACGCATTAACCTTTCGGGGAAAAACGCCTTTGTTTTTTCAGCAGGCACCGAGAGCTAGGGCTTTTTGAGCTGGCAATGCTTGGCCATTTTAAGGCAGGAGGCCGGGACGGCAATTCTGCAAAGACCGTGTTTTGTGTTTTTGGTTTCATGGTTTGTTTGTGTTTTGTTTTGTTTTTCATTGATTAGCAAAGAATAATTGTTTAAAAAACGATAAATGATAAATTTCTAAGTTTAATATAAGTTCTTAGGTTTATAACGCATCTCTTAAGCTTAAATTCATTTTTGTATGAACGGTGTTCGTTTGAAGAGCGTGTATCCGCTCTCTGTTAATGTCGCAAGGAAAAGATAGCAATCGGTTGTTCCCCTTGGCCATCGCGACTGTGAGCAAAAAAAGGGGGAAAAGTTTGGGAAACCCCTTAACGTGTTTTCCGTTTCCTCATTGGTTCACTGTTCATCTAAAAATCAATGTCAGTGACAGTTTCTGTGTGTGTGTGTGTGTTGTTGTGTGTTGTGTGTGTGTCCTGACGCTCTCAGTGAACTTGGTGGGCATTTGCTTCAGATCACTTGTCGGAATAATTGTTCTGGTAAGGTCACCTGGGTGAAGAGATCTGTTGTTGCGAAGAAAACAAAGTCGAAGTGTAAGAACTCACCTGAAGCAGGATGTCCTGATGATTCCTCCACCAACAATCAACAGCTTTTCATATTTCTTCCAAAAAATTAAATCCATTCTTCTCTAAGCCTGGCGTGCGTTCCAACCAGCTCTGAAGAAAAAACAGAAACACCATTCATTATTTTCTTCATTTATATATTAATTACCCGTGTTCCTTAAGGTACAATACGTTATCATCTTGCAATACGCTCTGCTTAAAAAAAAATGAGACCGCCAAATCGTCCAAGATGAAAGAAATAAAATGTGAATCCTTGTTATCTGGTGTTGCTTATCCCATTCTTATTTCGCTTATGAGGGCCATCACCTCAGCAATATAATTAACCATTCTGTTTTTATTATAGAAGAAAGGAAAAAATGCCTATCCAGAAAAATATAAAAAGAGAAGTAGGGGCTAGATAGAGGAGAGGTGTGAGCGCGAAGAGTAACGCTAGAGCTGTTTCCAATCAAAACATAAGGAAAAGAGATGAAAGGAGGAGAAAAAAAAAAAGTGAGAGAGAGTTAAATCAAGATTATTCTACTTTTTTACATATTGAACTAAACTCTGCAATAGCTCTAATTAACATACAAACGGTGTAAATAATTAGATTATCATACTGTAGTAATCCACAGGTCTTGTTTGTAACAAGATTAAAACGGAAAAATACAATAGTTAGTTAGGGCATCCTGCCGTGTGTAATGTGAGCAAGTAGCCTCGCAGAATACATTGTTACCAACAGTGAGTTCGATTCTTCACTTGATGCTCCATTCTAGACGGCCTTGTGCCAAAATATAAGCTATGCTTAGTCTAGGGCGTCCCATCGTAGTGTAATGGTTAAATAAGCAGTCTCTCAATCCATTACTATTGATATAGCGGATTTCAATTTCGCACTGGATCCAATAGACTTGCATCCTTGTGTCAATTCCGACCCTGTGTGAACGATGGTTTGGTGTTAAACACCTACTAATGAAGTATAAATATGACATTTAAATCTTCCCGTGCTGCCTCTGATTTTAAAAATTAATATATATTCCATATCATATACTAATATTGTCATATATATATGATATATATATATATATATATAATAAATATATTATATCGAACCCTTCACACAAAGTAGGGATGTGACACAAGGTCACATCTGTTAAGCAGAAGTATAACATTTTTGAATTCTCAATTTTCTTCTCCAGGATGTGAACTCAGGTCACCGGATCTCATTTCCGAGGACCAATATTATTTATATTATACATATATATTAAATTAGATTGTCTTATTCTTCGGTACAAGTGACACAATAATGGAGATATCATGTGATAAAATCATAATGAGAAAACAAACAAAAATTCTATTGACTAAATAAGGATACTTGAGTAAGGCGTTCCATCGTGGTATATAATTAGCAACTAGTCCTCTCAATCCATTACAACTATATGTAGTATTTACAATCCCTTGCGCATGAGCAGATGCGACCAAAATCAATTCCTTATGGTGGAGTTTACCAGTGTGTGAATTCAGAGTTTTTTCTCTCCTAGACTGGTTGTCTAACCAAGGTTAAAGCAAGCCCAGTCGTGCCTTAAAATATAAGCAATTATGTATAAGCTTTATATGTTTATTTGGAGGCGCGTGTCTAATGGTTTAGCATGAGGAAATGGAGCTCGTCGACCGAGTTCAGCTCTTGCACGAAGCTGGTTTGCATTTCACATGGCCTAATACGTCCTTGGGAAAGGTACTAGATCCAATTCTCCTTCCAGCTATGGTTAGATAGCAGGGCGACTGGGGCTCTTTAACCAGGCTAGGTAACCTAGTCTAGGAGAAGAAACCTCTGAATAATTCAAAACCTGACGCAAGTGGCACTGTCCTATTGGGATATGAGTCCTTGCTGTTATAGATATAAAAAATCTAATAGATATAAACGATTGGAATCAGCAAGTTCCCAATGCTTTGAATGCCCATTTCATTGGTTTATTCAGCATATACTGCAGAAAAGAATTCCTGCCTTTGAACTTAATCATTCCCGTCGTCGACACTGAGGGTTTTGTAGGGCTTGTAATGGTATCTAAATGTCTTTTGCATTTTGAATAACTGGGCGAATTTTGTGTAGTTTATATTTGCCCGATGGCTGTACTTGGAGGGTTCGTCGGAGAATCATTCAGATGAAAATATCTTGTTAATTCATCGTAACGATTACGGGGCATTACTACAGCAATTGATTTAATTCGACTTTTTTTACTCCAATAACACCTGAAAAAGTATCAAAGTTGATTTTAATTTTTTTAAACCGAAAGAAAAATCAGAAGAAAAAATCGAGAAAGAAAAAAATAAAAATTTACCTGTAATTCGGCAAATGAATGACTCCCATTCGGAAAAGTATTCGACGTACGCGCGTATTTCAGATGCACACGTGAGAATAAAGTTAACAGCATTTTGTTGTCTCGCGTATAAATTTGTTTGAAAAGAAATTTCCTCAACAAATTTAGTGGAATAACTGAAAAAAATATTCTATGGTGTATCATCAAGTCCTAATGGGTGTGTAGAACCGACGAAACTAGTAAATTCTGAGGGTCTCGTAGTCAACAACATCTTCTGTCCATTGGTCCGGGTCCTGTAAAAAATTTCATCTCATCTTATAATCTAGAAAAATCTGATAAATCACTAGTATTGACACTCGAAAAAGAAATATCGCTTTGAGCATCTATTCCTAAGCCTATTCTCTTCAGTTAAAAGATTATCTTCAGAGAAACCTTCAAAATTGTACCATTTTCAGACACCATCTCAAAAAAAAATTTTTAAATGTGAGGGGAAAATCGGTGTTGTCTACACGAAATCTTCATTTGAAAGACAGATTACATGTTTAAACCCGAAAAATAAATTATTCAGGAAGTGAACAGGGTTATTTCCCTTGCTTAAACTATTGAAAAAAAGATTTTTAATCGATTTTTACACGTATATATGGAAACGGGCGGACCCACCTTCAATCGTAATAACCATTTTTTTTTTTTTTTTTTTTAAATTCGAGAGCAATAAATTTTCTTCGTTTTTTGTAAAAAAAAAAAAAAAAAAAAAATGGTTTAAAAAGACAGATAAATATTTTTAAACCAAAATAAATACTTTATAAAAATGAACAGAGTTATTTCCCTTGCATAAAATGGTAAAAATATGAATTTTAAATCAATTTTTACGAGTGTATATGAAAAACGATGGGTTTTTTTTTTTTTTTTTTATAAAAACACCTCTGTTCTTTGGGAATAATTGTTTTAAAAAGACAGAAAAACATTCCAAACGAGAAATTAACTTTTCTGTAACAAACTTACTTCTTTTCCTGGATTAAAAAGTTGAAAATATGAGTTTTAATCAAATTTAACAGTGTATATGAACCGTGGGGACGCTTCAGGGCGTTTTGGGAACAGAAAAAAAAAATTTTTGGTGGTTTCATGGCGCCTTGGTAAGCTTAAAAGTTAAAGTCACACATTTTACTGTGGGCTTGAAGTATCCCCATTAATGGTCAATCAGTTTTTCAATTTTATTCAACTGTTTTGGTGAATATCAATTTAGGATTACAAGCAGTTAGCTGATATGGACGAAACATTTTCAAATTTGCGACTTTACTCAGTTAAATTTGCAATTTCTCGAGTATTCTGATCCAATTTTTTAAATATTTATATGGTTGGAAAGAAAAGAAAATAAACTTTACAGCGAGTTTAATGATATTTTGCTTCGAAAAAATGAAAACATAAAATATGACTTTTACACGCTACTTTGTTTTTCAAAATGGCTAGTAGCTAATCTTTATCAATATTCTTGAAATTTTATACTCAATTAGAAGATACCTGGAAGTACAAACAGGACCGTTTTTGGGTTTTTTTTTTTGTTTGTTTCTAGGCCCCATGGAAGCGAAAAATACAACAGAGCAAATTTGAAGGCAATTTCTTCAAAAAATATAAGAGAGCAAAAAAAAAAAAAAAAAAAAAAAGCACTATATCAGTAATAGAAGACAGATTTAGGATTATTTCTACAATCGAAGTGTCAGAGTTATAAAAATTATTGCTGAGGTGTGAGAAGGAAACTCTTATCTATTTCCATGGACACATGGAGTGGAAGAAGAAAAGACAAATTCATTGCTTTGTCTAAAAGTTTATATTATGCTTTTCCAAAACACATTTCAATACCTCAGCACATCAAGTTATTTAAAGAGTTTGAAAGGAAAGTGTCATTGTTCATTTCAGGACAGATGTAGCATATGATTATTTGAACTTGGCTAGGTATATCTTCCTATGTATACTTTATGAGATGCTTGTTGTTCCAGACACAGAACATTCAGTAGCAGAGCATCTTACTGCAGAAGATTTTGTAGTTCAGCAACAAAAAACCAGTACTTCTTCAGTCAGACATCAATGGACCAGACAACTGAACAGACCATGAATAGAGATAGCAGACCAGAGTGGTCAGATTGGATTCTCTAATAATGCTAATACTGTTCACCGTTTCATTTAATCAATGTGGCAGAAATCTCTAGAACCTGCACTGAAATGGCTGGAAAAGCAGAGGGCTGCCCTAAGAAAAAAAGACCTTAATAAGAATGAAACAGACATTCAAAATGTTAATGCATACAATTGAGTCGCTGCAAATTTCATTGAGCTATCATGAAAAAGATCTTTTAAATTATAGCATTTGGCCAAGTAGGACCATCTGAAATCAAAGAGGATATTTTAACAGCACATGAAAAGGCTGCAATGTTTCCAGTTAGTTTGTTTCAACAATGACTAATTTTGGAAACAAGTTGGATTTAGTGCTCCATTAAAAACAATGAAGTTGAAACTTTTAGTTATCTTCAGAAAAACCATCCACACCAAAAGAGCATAAAGGAAACAGATTACTTGAAACAAGATAAAGATCTTCCTCAGAAGGCTTTTATAGTGGCAGA
>CM042153.1:50147726-50216305 GCA_023376005.1 Doryteuthis pealeii
GAACCCGAAAAGTTGACATTGGAGAAATTTTGACACATTGCCTTTCACAGTTCCCATCTAGCCTGAGTGATGGTTCTCAGCAATGTACCAACAAAGCTGCTTGTTTCATTACCTTCAAAGTTTCCAGGAATGAAAATTAATAAAAATTTCTAAAAAATACAGCTCTGATCTTAGATGGCATGGCAATAATTCAGCAGCTAACAGATCACGTTCCAGCAATGTTTGGTGATTTGAGTATTTATATATTTAGATATATAGCTGTTATTATATAATATAGACTTATATAATCAAGCTTGCTTCCTATTACATTTATCAAGAGTTGATTTTTGTATCTGTTAAATATAATCCGCCGAGCATCAAGGATTCTGAAAGAAGATTGGTATTCAATTTCCCCTGGCTACTTGTTGCATGTTCTTAAAAGAATAAGAAAACACCTATTCAGTTTCAGAAATTTCTCATGTCTGGAAAAAATAAAGAATCTCATGCTATATTTACCATTGATGCATTGCAAGAAATTGGCAGTAGAAGAATTCCAGGGAATAACTGTGTTTGGTTCATTTAGCCAAGGATGATTCATGTTGTCTCCTATAAAATGACACAAATCAAGTGATCATAGAAACTATCCAAGACTTAATTACTGATCATGCGGAAGCAGATCCCCTTCTCTTATTTGCAAAGCATGTATCAACTGCTTTCCCTTCCATTATCATCAAGATTCCAGATACAGATGTTTTTCTTCTTACCTTATCAACAGTATGAATTTGTGCTGACTTGTATGTGGCAAACTAGCACTTAGTAAATCCTCTTGGATTTCTGTGTTCAATCAGTTGCAGAGAAATGAGGATCTACTGTTTCAAGTGCTCTACACTCTTTGCATGCATTTACTGGCTGTGATAGTCTTAGATGTTCTAAGGGAAAAGGAAAATAAAACCTTTTGAGTTGATGAAAGAAGGAGTTTGTGCACACTTTCAGACTCTTAGGCTGTAACTGAATCTGACCGAATATTTGTTCGACTTGAAAGATTTGGTTTGGACAGAGAAATGTTACTTCTGTCAAAGCTGCTCATTTCAACATCTTTTCAAACAACTAGCAAATAGATAGTATTGAAGTAAGTCAGTCAGTCTACTATTGGTTTGAACAATGTGACTGGCCAAGCATAACTGAACCAGTGTCAAGACAACTGGAATATATGGGAATTCAGAACAGTCCACTCATGCATTTGGGTGATTCCATTCCCTGAGTCCTGATTGGCTGCTTGGTTTGTATGATCCTTGAGGCTCCATAAATCCTGCATTTTGCAGTAGTCTTTGCAGCAAACCAGAATCGTATTTCAGTTACGACTGCTTGCTGTCTTGTCTTGCCAATTCGACAGTAATTAGACTTAGTATGGGTATTCTACTGTCTTCTAATGTTACTTCTGTCAATGCTGCTCATTTCAACATCTTTCAAACAACTGGCAAATTTACATGTCAAAATAGTTTATGGTAACATGCAACAAGGCTGCTATTTGGCGATAATGAAATGCTGCAGTATAATGATATGGAAGTTTCTGACTCCTCAGAGGATGAATAATATTTGTAAAGATGAGCTTGCAGAATCAGAGGATAGTACATCTAATTTTATTTCCTTTCAAAATGTTGTGTTCCAAAAATAGCAATTCTCTCAACATAATAACTAAAAGAAAACTCAACCTATTTGCATTATTGTTTTATATATAAAAAAGTTATTCCAATTTTTGGAAGGTTCAAGGTTTGGAAACATATGTAAATGCTTTTTATCTTCTTTATCAAGTGTTTTTATGAGAGTATTTGCAATTTGAGAATCCAATTCAGGTATGAAAAATAACGTTTTCTTATAGGCTTTAAATGGCTCTTTTTTTTTCTGAAAATCCCTGATTAAGGGAATTAACACATGATATAAAAACATAGACATATCAGCTTTTTGTTAATACACTTAAATATGTTAAACTTCATTTTACATAATGTACACAATAAAAATTGACTTCTGAGTATTTTACATCCTGTATTATCTCCCCTTTTCTGAACCACCCCCTTACAGCGGAGATATCTTTAGATTTGAAATCAGCACAAAAAATACTTCTGGAAACAGTTAAAATTTTCTCATATGAATCAAATGTCCACGGAACATAAAAGCTAAGCCCTCTGGCCCATAGCCTATGAGTAGGTTTCTATGATTTTTCTGGACTCTGAGAAGGATATGTTTCTTCTGTACTTGGTTTCAACTATCTCCTTTTCTTTAAATCAATTTTGGCAAATGAGTTGAATACATAGACTGTTCTTTTTTTTTTCTTTTTTTTATTTTGTACAGTTTACTCGTGCATCACATTCTAATTCCTGGTGATTAGTTCAACTGTATCTCAGACACACCAATACCCTGGTAGCACAATCCCTGTGGTGCCCAAATCTTTGGCAGTTTAAATAGCAATAAAGATTTATATGGTTGGAAAGAGAATAGAGTAATCTTTCTAAATATGTAACTTTTATCGGTTTTCATCAATTGAATTATTTTTTACAGCGAGTTAAAACTGTATTTTTGGTCAAACAGCTGAAAACAAAAATATGACCGTTTTTGGGGGTTTTTTTAGGATAAATTTTACACGCTGTTTTGTTTTTCAAAGTAGTAATCTTTATCAATATTCTTGAAATTTTGCACTCAAATAGAAGACACCTGGAAGTACAAACGGGTTTTTTTTTTTTTTGTTTCTAGGATTCATGGAAATAAAAATATGAGAGGGCAAAGTTAAAGGTTATTTGTTTAAAAAATATGAAAGACGCAAAAAAGACACACTTTTTCTGTAAAATTAGAGACTTTCAAAATTATTTTCCTATAAAATTTGTGAAATTTAAAGATTGCTAAGTGCTTCAGCATTTGATCCGAAAGTTTTGATTTTGAAGAAAAACCTCGAATTTACATGACTTTCGGTTGTAAAAACAGCCTGTCAACTGATGTCACAAATCTGACCTTATTAATTTAAAATCACAATTTCTCGTATATTTATTGTTCAATCTAAAAAATATTCATATGGTGGAAAAGAAAAGAAAAGAAAATAATCACTCTAAATATGTAATTTGTATGTGTTTTTATTAATTGATTATTTTTTTTACAGCGAGTTAAAACGTATTTTGCTTTAAAAAAAACGAAAATGCGTGATAGGAATTTTTTTCCAAGAATACATTTTACACTCTACATTTCTTTGGAAAATCTAAGTGGCTAATCTTTATCAATATTCTTGAAATTTTTGCATTCAATTAGAAGACACCTGGAAGTACAAAAGGGAGCTTTTTTTTTTTGTTTCTAGGACCCTAGGAAGTAAAATTACAATAGTGCAAACTCCAAGACTATTTGTTCAAAATAAGTATGATTTGCAAAAAAAACACACTTTGTATGTAAAATTCGAAACTTTCAGAATTATTTTGATATAAAATTTGTAAAATTTGAAAAATATTAAGTTCTTCGGCTTTTTATTCAAAAATTTTTATTTTGAAAAAAAATCTCAAATTTATTTGTCCAACAAGTCGTACAACGTATGCCTGTCTCCTCAGCTAGGCATTATGCACACAATTCATCGCTTATTTCTATCGCCAATTTTTAAAATAAAATAAGAATCTTTCTAAATATTTAACTTTTATGTGTTTTTAACAATTGAATTATTTTTTACGTTCGTTTCAATTTTGGAGGAAAAAAAAAACTTGAAATTACGAGAAATGTAAACAAAAGCAAAATTTGTAAACGTACAATGTACAATCGTGCTTCGTACATTTCAAAACAAACTATGACCCTGGAAAAACAGAACCCACTAATTTTGTAATAAAACTATTAATTTTAACTAGGGGGGGGGGTAGGGTTAGTTTAATGGGAAAATAAATAATTTGGGTTCTGTTTTTTTTTTTTTTTTTCTGAATCTTTCTAAATATTTAACTTTTATGTGTTTTTAACAATTGAATTATTTTTTACGTTCGAAACGAAATTTGGGAAAAAAAAAACTTGAAATTACGAGAAATGTAAACAAAAGCACACACAGTTTGTGTGAAAACGTAAATAGATAATCTATTTCTTTTATGTAATTCAACATAAGCATTAAGAAATGTATTTTTAAATTCAGTGATGTTACATATTTAAATTAACTAGCATAACAAAACCGCCCTTCGGGCGGTGTAAAAATAAAATTTTGAAAAATATAGCCTGAGCCGAGTGGGATTTAAAATTCAATGTCAGAGGGGTAGTATCCAAGTAAAATTAATAAATGAATTGAAGAAATAAAAAACAACAATGCCAAAATATGCCAAAAACTTTAAAAGGATATTCAACATTTAATGATTTTAGTAATTAAAATCATCAAATTCATTAAAGGAGTAAAAAATAAACAATTTGAAATAGAAATTAGGAAAGTTAACTTTCTACACCAAAGTTTTTCCTGAAATAATATTTAAAGATAAAATTAAATTTGGTTTATCAATGAATAAAACAATCAACTATACAAAATGATTTTTTATTGTTTTGATTATTTCTAAAATCTTTGAAATAAAACAATAAATATTCACCTTATTTATTTTACATTTAACAAACATTTAGTTTTAGTGTAAATAAATATTACATAAAATAAAATAGAGTAATGATACTTAAATCAATTTTTAAATGCTAAATAATATTTAATATTAATTTTTTTTTAATCGGAGTAAATAAAAATATCTAATTTATAGATTTATTTTCAACTAAATTTTATTTGGTAAAATTCTGTAAAATATAAATTCTTAAAAGATTTTCTTCAATAAATAAAATCTTTTGATAAGAGATTCAGTATCAATTTGTCTGTAACTAAAACTATGTTGATGTAAAATTAATAAATCAAATAAAGTAATAAAAAACAACAATACCAAAATATGCCAAAAACTTTAAAAGGACATTCAACATTTAATGATTTTAGTAATTAAAATCATCAAATTCATTAAAGGAGTAAAAAAATAAACAATTTGAAATAGAAATTAGGAAAGTTAACTTTCTACACCAAAGTTTTTCCTGAAATAATATTCAATAATAAAATTAAATTTGGTTTATCAATGAATAAAACAATCAACTATACAAAATGATTTTTTATTGTTTTGATTATTTCTAAAAATTTTGAAATAAAAAAAAATAAACATTCACCTTATTTATTTTACATTTAACAAACATTTAGTTTTAGTGTAAATAAATATTACATAAAACAAAATAGAGTAATGATACTTAAATCAATTTTTAAATGCTAAATAATATTTAATATTAATTTTTTTTTAATTGGAGTAAATAAAAATATCTAATTTATAGATTTATTTTCAACTAAATTTTGTTTGGTACTCTTATGTAAAAATATGAATTTTGTAAAAAGTTTTTTCAATAAATAAAATCTTTTGATAATAGATTCAGTATCAATTTGTCTGTAACTAAAACTACGTCACTGTTTACATCAAAACACTGTCATTGATAAAAATATTATTTGATTAATAATCAATAGATGCATGCAACATTTTGATTTGAGGGGGACAGAAGTAAGTTTCCATTTCAAATGGTTTCATTTTTCTTTACTCCTTTAATAAATTTGATGATTTTACCGATAATACAAACCCTCTTATATGGAAATTTTAACTCAGACAATATCTTTCAAAAATTAATTTTTATAACCGCCCAGATGGCATTTTTTGCTAGTTTATGTAAAAATGTTTGTACAATAAATTAATGAATATAATATATGTTGTTACACTCTTAATTCATTTTCTTAGAGATTTAATAAATTTTATATCCATTAAAGTAAGCATTAAATTGAATAATTGGCAGACCTGAGCATCTGGAAACCCCCATCTAAAATTTTTGTTTTTTTTTTTTTCTTCTTTCTTTTAATGGATTATTATCAATTGCACACCAATCTATCAGATTGTAAAAGAACAAAAAATTCAAAAAAGTTATTTATTTTTCGCGGTGCTCAGTTCCCCGTATAAGTTTATCGTAAATCAATCCCCCATATCAGAACCGCTACAAAATTTATTCATTTATTTATTTTTTTGTTTTCCTTCAATGGATTATTATCGATTACACACCAATCTATCAGGTTTTTTAAAAAATTCTTAAATGTTCTTTATTTTTTGAGTTTTCAGGGGTGCTCATGCTGACATATAAGTTTATAGTAAATCGCTGCCCCATATCAGAACCGCTCGAAAGGAAACTGGCGCAAACGTGTCAAAGTTAGGGTGGCCCAGAAAAAAACAGAACCCAAATTATTTATTTATTTTCCCATTAAACTAACCTTAAACCCCAACACCAACCCTAACCTCAAATCCTAACCCTAAACCCCCCTAGTTACAATTAACAGTTTTATAACAAAATTTGTGGGTTCTGTTTTTTTCAATGTCACCTTAATTTTGACACCTTTGTGCAAATTCAGCCCAACTGTTAAGGTAGAGCGGTTCCGATATAGGGGGAGCGATTTACTATAAACTTATACGGGGAAATGAGCACCCCTGAAAACTCAAAAAATAAAGAACTAAAAAGTTCTTTATTTTTGAATCAGGCGCTTTTTTTTTTTTACAATCTGATAGATTGGTATGTAATCGATAACAATCCATTGAAGGAAAAAAAAAAAAAAAAAAATTTTTTTTAGCGGTTCCGATATGGGGGATCGATTTACAATAAACTTATACGGGGAACTGAGCACCCCAGAAAACTCGAAAAAATAAATAACTTTTTTGAATTTTTTTTTTACAATCTGATAGATTGGTGTGTAATCGATAATAATCCATTGAAGAAAAAGAAAAAAGATTTAAAACATTTTAGATGGGGGGTTTCAGATGCTCAAGTCCGACGAATAATTTTATTTATTTAATTTTTTAAAAACAAAACAAAATTTATATAAACTCGAAGTAAAATGCTATTTTCAATCATCTAATACAGAATAGTAATCCTCTTATTGATGAATGTGTATTGTTTAAACATTGTTTAAACATTGAACAAAATACAATTAATTTAAATAAATGATGAAAAATAACATTAGTAATATGAAATAACCGTAAACAAATTTTGAATTAAAAATAAAAGTAAACATCTTTTTTTAATTCCTAATAGGAATAATAAAATTTGAAATAAAAAATACTTGTTATATTTGTGAAAATTAAAAAATACTTGTTATATTTGCGAAAATTAAAAATAAATTTTATCTATAAATTTTTTCATGGTGTTTGTATCATTTTTTATTATATTTAAAAAGTCCCCTACCTAAATCGATTAGGTAGGGGACTTTTTTTTTTATCACCGCTTTTGTTTATACAAACCAAACTTCGGTTAAACATTGTTGAATAATGAATTTTAAAAGTATTGCGTCAATTATGATAAAAAATAAAGATTAATTTTTAGTTTAAGAAAGAAGCGCTAAGTGTTAAAAAAAAAAAACACGTAAAATCATTTTTTTTTGTTTTTTGTCGTCTGTTTCTGTAAGGGAATTTATGACAAATTAAAATTAAAAGATATTTCTTAATTTCTAAATAAATCACGGTCATCATATTTAGCGGAAAAGCATCGCTCAGAACTGGTTGTTATTTTAATTTTAATATTAGTTATATGGAATAACCGTAAACAAATTTTGAATTGAAAATAAATGTAAACATTTTTTTTAAATTCCTAATAGGAATAATAAAATTTGAAATAAAAAATACTTGTTATATTTGTGAAGGTGCCGCGAAAATAAAAAATAAATTTTATCTATAA
The DNA here is from genome assembly GCA_023376005.1 of Doryteuthis pealeii. NCBI lineage: Eukaryota > Metazoa > Mollusca > Cephalopoda > Myopsida > Loliginidae > Doryteuthis > Doryteuthis pealeii. The sequence continues at coordinate 50,155,479 of CM042153.1, forward strand.
ATTTTTTAAAATTCCTAATAGAAATAAAATAATTTGAAATAAAAAATACTTGTTATATTTGTGAAGGTGCCGCGAAAATTAAAAATAAATTTTATCTATAAATTTTTTCATTAAAAATTAACTCTATTAAAACTTTAAAAATATTTTTTTTTTTACCGCAACGAAAACGGGAGTAGTCACGGACAAAAGACCATAACTAATAATTTAACGTAAGATTTAAATTAGTAGCTGTATCTTTATTTTTAAATTAATTTCTCGCAAAACTTTATACATGAAATAATTATAAATACAAATAAAAATTTAAATATCAATTAGAAACTGTTTAGAACTAAACATGCATTTATTAAAAGATTCGTTGAAAATTGGCTATGCAAATATTACAAACCAGCAAATATTACAAACACATCTTAATACTTGTATATAAAGCAATTTGTTCCTTTAATATTATGTATAACATAAATTGATTACAAATTAGGTTCTCATTGATAAACGCTAGAATTTAGTATGGAATATGTGACGTCAGCCGTGACGTAGTTTCGGCTTCAGACAAAAATGCAGTCTATCTCCATTATATATAGATATTATATATGTGTATACATATATTTACGTTTGAAAAATCAGCCTATGCAAAACGTACAATGTACTTTTCAATCGTACATTTCAAAACAAACTATGACCCAGGAAAAACAGAACCCACAAATTTTGTAAGAAAACTATTAATTTTAACTAGAGGAGTTTAGGGTTAGTTTAATGGGAAAATAAATAATTTGGGTTCTGTTTTTTTTTTTTTTTTTTTTTTTTTCTGTGTCACCCTGTAATATAATGGGATTTTGATGAAAATTTAGCCATAATATAATGGGATTTGGGGTATGATTTGCAAGTTTTACCCAATATTTATTTAACATTAATTTTTGGCATGAGAATTTCACACGTAAGAAAGTTTGATAATAATCGCATTTTATGGAAATTTCTGCAACAACGAAATTACTTTTTTTTTTTTCTGAACTTTTTTTTAGCTATTTTTTAAAGTCAGTAAACCTTAACTTTTTCCTTGTAAATTCCTACCATAAAATAAACTGAACCCTCATTTTATGTCTGTGTTTTTGCAATAAATGTTTTATTTTTCTTCAAAGTGATGTTATTTATTTGACTTAATACTATACATGTATATACATGCAGTATTATAATGAAAATGTTGAATAATTGGGTGTTAAACTTTTAAAAAAACCAAAATCGCTGCTATCTGTATCTCTTATTCTCTAAATAATGGGTTAAAGCATAGAGATACATACAATTTGAGTGCATAATCAGAAAGAACATACAATTTTACATAAGAATACCAAATTCTATCAAAATTGCTCCAAAAATAAAGAAACGGTCAAGAAATCACTGAATTTCTTTTTTTTTTTAATGGTCCGTGATTTTACATATTTTTGAAACAAAATCATGTCCACATTTGTACCCCCAATTTCGGGGCTTTAAATTCTCATAACTTTTGAACCACTAGGGATATTTGCACAATTCAAACGGTTATGAACTCCATTTACACAGCTCTATATAACTAATGTGATTAAACAACAATAACCTCAAATAAAAAAAATCAACTGGGAATGCTACATATAGCAAGTTTGGGGATTTTGCATTGCCAGCTAGTTTCATAAAATCGTTGGACATAGACAATTTTTCACCTTAATTGGTTCAAATCGCAATTTTTCGGATATTTCTGATCCAATCTTAAAAATATTTATATGGTTGGAAAAAAAAGAAAATAATCTTTATAAATATGTAATTTTCATGTGTTTTTATCATTTTAATTATTTTTTTAAGACTAATTTTTAGACACTACTTTGTTTTTCAAAATCATAGTGGCTAATCTTTATCAATATTCTTGAAATTTTACACTCAATTAGAAGACACCTGGAAGTACAAACAGGACCATTTGTTTTTGTTGTTTCTAGGCACTGTGGAAGCGAAAATACAATAGAGCAAATTTGAAGGCAATTTCTTCAGAAAAGAGAAACAAAAAAAAAAAAAAGCACTATACCAGTAATAGAAGACAGACTCAGAATTATTTCCATATATAATGTGTGAAATAAAAACGATTGTATACCATCAGTTTTAATTTTGAAAAGAAAACCGTCAAATTTACTTGATTCTCAAATATAAACAATCTCTTGTAATTCTGGCTTAAAAAAGTAATTACTAATGTATTTCAGGTCCATTTTTTTAAATATTTATATGGTTGGAAAGAAAATTAAGGGGCGAAAATGTGTGATACAAATTTTTTTCCATGTGAAATTTTCTGTGTTACTTTTTTTGTAAAATCAAAGTGGTTAATTTTTATCAATATTCTTGAAATTTTACACTTAAATAGGAGACACTTTTAACTACAAGCAGAAACTTGTTTTTTTTCATTTTCCAGGCCTTTGGGAGTGAAGCCACAATAGACCAAAGTTGAAAGCAATTTCTTCAAAAAATATAATATAAGCAAAAAAAAGTACTATATCCCTGATAGGAGACAGCCTTAGGATTATTTTCTTATATGATGTGAAATAAAAATGATTGTATACCGTCAGGGATTTGCTCTGAAACTTTGAAAAAAGAAACTCAAATTCACTTGTCTTCTGAACGTAAACAACTCTCAACTAGGCACCGTTTATTCAGTTTAAATAGTAATTCATGACTTATTTCTGGTCCAATTTTTAATATATTTATATGGTTGGAAAGAAAATAAAATGACCTTTCTAAATATGTAATTTCTTGCATATTTCTGGTCCAATCTTAAAAATGGTTACAAAGAAAAAAAAAAATCTTTCTTATTATGTAATTTGCATGTGTTTTTATCCATTGAATAATTTTTTATAGCGAGTTAAAACGGTATCTTGCTTTGAATAGCCAAAAATGTGAAATATAAACGTTTTCGAGAGTAAATTTTACACATTATTTTGTTTTGCCAAATCCAAGTGGCTAATCGTTATCAATATTCTTGAAATTTTACACTTAACAACAGACCAAAGATGACAGAGATTTCTTCAAAAAGTATAAGCAAAAAAAAGAGCACTATATCATTAATAGAAGATAGTCTCAAAATTATTTTCATATATAATGTGTGAAATTTTAATGATGGTTTACTCTCAGGGACGGTTTTTTTTTTTGTTTTTTTTTTTTTGTCAAACTTTCAATTTTGAAAAGAAAACCCTCAAAATTACTTGCTTTTCAGATGTAAATACAACCTCTCAGTACAATTCAACAGTGGTCAAAGTCTTATTCTCTCAATGCAATTGACCCTCACCCACTACCTTCTAGCACCAATAAGATAAAAAGGGTTGGATTTTGTCACAAGTGCAGTTTGAAGAATATGGTCAGGACTAAACATTTAGGTGTTAGGGTTTGATGCAACCAGCCAATTGATTCGACCTGCCTAGCCCAGTAAAGGCCAAAGTGGAGTGTTGCAAGTCACATGACCACTAAGGCAACAGGGTCATGGATTGCTCAGCCACCAGGATTCCATCCTTAAACATGACGGGTCACCTCCCATGACTAACAGGTACCTCCATTAAAGGGTGGGTGCAGTCAGCAAATTCTATAGCCCCAGCCAACAAACAGAGTGGGGGACTAAGGGGGTGTTGGCATACCTCAATAATGCAATGTTTTGCCAAAAACTCTGCACAAGAAAACAACAGTTAGATAATAAATAAACTCAATCATTGACATCTCACTGCTGACTGAAAAAGTCCACAGATAAGTGTCTATTAATCCATGTGAGTGGTTGTCAAGATATATCAAAACCATGCAACCAGTTCTTGATATATAAAAAAGTTTGTATATTTGAGCTAAATCAATTAAAGTTTTTAGAAGACGTTTCTTTTCATTTTTTAACCAATTAATTGGTGGTAAAAATGATATGCACACAACGTTTATATCATTAATATATTCCACATTTATTATTCTTTTTAAATGGTGCTGTAAAATATTATATAATTTTCAGATGATACCTGTTCTTGCATCTTTCAACTGTAAACAGATTAATAACGACAATACTGCAAAAGACTTACCATTTTTTCTTTCCGTTTTATGCCTGTGAAGCACAAAGAGAGTCCACTCATGGCCATACAGTAGAGGGGGCGACTATACTTTGGTAGAGGCTGAAACAGCAACAAGGACAAAAAGTTTTTAAAAATATATAAATCTTACATACAATAAACTTTTTATTTCTTATAAAATAACATTTTAAAAATTTGTACTTTCCTATAAATCAATTTGAATTCATAGATTAAAATATTTCAGAAAATTTAGTTATATGTCCTAAAATTATATTGTGCTTAAATCAGAAACAATTTTTCAAAAGCAATTCATGTAAAACCCATAGAAATACCCTGAGTAGCATTCTCAGCTGATTGTCCTTTTTCGAAGAACCCTCACTTTAATCTGTTCAACTTTTAATTTCTCACTTATTCTAGTCTTTAAATTATCTATATGAATGGAAAGAAATATATAATTTTTATGTGTTTTTATCCATTAGATTTTTGCTGCAAGCAACTAAAAAGGAAAAGTTTGAATTCTTTTTAGACTTAATTCTATACATTGTGTTCCTTTGGTTAATCTTTACCAATATTCTTGAAATTGAACAACGAATCAAAAGACATATCAAACTACTACCAGGATCTGTTTTTTTTTTTATTCTTTGACCTGTTAAAGCAAAAGTCCAACCCATCAAAATCAACATAGGTTCCTTTAAAATTAATAAAATAAATCAAAATACCATGTCAGGGTTCCCTCTCTTTTTAGGAAATCATTTTCCAGGACATTTTTAAAATTTTCCAGGACAGCACTTCTTCACAGCAATTTCATAATTTACCATCATGTCTAATTAAGCCAGTTTTATTCTTACTTTTTTATGATGCGGGGTTAATGAAGTATGTTGGGTTCATTATAGATGATGCCTTCAACTAACAATTAAACACGCAGGGTTCCCACAAAGTCTGTATGCATTCTAAAGTTACAAATTATTTAAATCATATCCTGACTTTATGGATATCCTGTACAATAAAATTGTCTGGCCTCTTGTTTTTGCTTAGCCATGATCAACATTGCTGGGGTTTTTATCAGCAAATCAATTTAGATATTTTCCACCTCCACCCAATGTTTAAAATAATGTTTTTTTTAATTGAATTTGTACAAATTTCAAAAAACTCAAATTTCAAATATTTACCACGCTGTGTTCCTCACTTTTTATCAGCAAATATATGTAGATATTTTACAATGAGCTCCTCCTCCTGTATCATTTCTCATATACTATTAATAATAGTATATAATAATCCATTATATAATAAAGTTATATTCTAAAGTTGAAATAGATAGGGAAGAACATTGAAAAAGAAGACGTCTTAAAGAAGCAGCTCATATGTTGGGCTGTAGTAACCTACTGAGTAGACCAAATATAGAGAAAAACACAAGATGGAAACCAATCATTAAAAAGGCTAAATCAAATTTTTTTTTTTTAAGTAATTTATTTACTTTATTTAAAAATAAAAATATTAAAAAAGACTGAGGATGTATTTTCTGGCCCGGTGGGGGGCTGGGGGGAGGAGTGGGAGAGAGTTATAATTTTTTGTAGAAACTCAATTGAAATTTGTATTAAAAAAAAATTTTTTACACAGGATGGCTTGTAAAATATCTAAATTGATGAGCTGATAAAAAGCGTGTGGGGGGTGTATATGGTTAGCTGTATGCTATAAAGCGAGAAACACATCACAGTACATATTTGATTGGTACCACTAATTTGTGCATTCCTTTTCATTTTAAAAACAAATTAAAATTAATCAAATGGATTATTTATGGTCAAATTTTTGTTTCAGTTGAAAAGTAGTAACATAATGAGCATCAGGAAACAAAGTAAAATAATATTACATAAGTAATTCATTTTTAATACTAGCATTCCCAGTTGATTTTTTATTTGAGGTTATTGTTATTTAATCATGTTAGTTATATAGAGCTTTGTAAATGGAGTTCAGAACTGTTTGAATTATAAAAATATCACCAGTGGTTCAAAAGTTATGAGAACTTAAAGCTCCGAAATTGGGGGTACAAAAGTGGACATAATTTTGTTAAAAAATGTCAAATCACAGACCAATTCAAAACAAGAAATTTAGTAATTTCTTTATTTTTGGAGCAATTTTGATAAAACTTTGCATTCTTATATAAAATTGTATGTTCTTTCTGATTCTGCACTTAAATGTTATTTATCTCCATGCTAGAATACATTATTTGGGGAATAAAAAGTAGGGATAAAGATTTTTTTTTTTAAGTTTACCACAAGATTATTCAACATTTTCAGTTTAATAAAGCATATATATACACATATATAGTATTAATTTATATAAATAACATCACTTCGGACTTAAAAATACCTTTTTAAATACCTGCTATGTTGTATTACATACAAGAAATAGAATAACTCTATATAATTTTATTTAACAAAGCTTGTCCTGCATGTTTATATGTGTAATAATACTGTTTTAACTCGCTGTAAAAAATAATACCATTTTAACTCAGCATAAAAAATAATTCAATGGTTAAAAACACATAAAAGTTACATATTTACAAAGATTATTTTATTTCCAACCATATAAATATTTTTAAAATTGGACCTGAAATACGCTAGTAATTATTTTTCAAGACAATAAGGCTAGAATTCCGAGAGATTGTTTACATTTGAGAATCAAGTAAATTTCTTTTCAAAATTAAAACTTTGAGCAAAATCCCTGACGATATACAATCGTTTTTATTTCATACATTATATATGGAAATAATTCTGAGTCTGTCTTCTATTACTGGTATAGTGCTTTTATTTTTTGCATCTCTTATATTTTCTGAAGAAATTGCCTTCAAATTTGCTCTATTGTATTTTCGCTTCCACAGTACCTAGAAACAACAAAAAAAGGTCTTGTTTGTACTTCCAGGTGTCTTCTAATTGAGTATAAAATTTTAAGAATATTGATAAAGATTAGCCACTAGCATTCCGAAAAACAAAGTAGCGTGTAAAAATTAGTCTAAAAAAAAAAAAGACTTTTTTCGAAGCGAAATATCATTAAATATTTTTAAGATTAGATCAGAAATACCAGAGTAATTGTTATTTGAATCAATTAAGGTGAAAAATTGTTTATGTCCAATGATTTTACGAAACGAGCTGTTATTGCTAATACTAATGTAGAATAGTGCGCAATAGATAATACCATTAGATTACCTATTTCACGGAAATACCTGAAAACTTTGAGACATTCGAGTAAGTAGCATTCCCAGTTGATTTTTTTATTTGAGGTTATTGTTGTTTAATCACATTAGTTATATAGAGCTGTGTAAATGGAGTTCAGAACCGTTTGAATTATGTAAATATCCCCAGTGGTTCAAAAGTTATGAGAATTTAAAGCCCCAAAATTGGGGGTACATGATTTTGTTTCAAAAATATGTAAAATCACGGACCATTAAAAAAAAGAAATTCAGTGATTTCTTCACCGTTTCTTTATTTTTGGAGCAATTTTGATAGAATCTGGTATTCTTATGTAAAATTGTATGTTCTTTCTGATTATGCACTCAAATTGTATGTATTTCTATGCTTTAACCCATTAATTAGAGAATAAGAGATACAGATAGCAGCGATTTTGTTTTTTTTTAAGTTTAACACCCAATTATTCAACATTTTCATTATAATACTGCATGTATATACATGTATAGTATTAATTCAAATAAATAACATCACTTTGAAGAAAAATAAAACATTTATTGCAAAAACACAGACATAAAATGAGGGTTCAGTTTATTTTATGGTAGGAATTTACAAGGAAAAAGTTAAGGATTACTGACTTTAAAACATAGCTAAAAAAGTTCAGAAAAAAAAAAGTAATTTCGTTGTTGCAGAAATTTCCATAAAATGCGATAATTATCAAACTTTTTTAACCCTACCCGCTCCCCCTAGTTAAAATTAATAGTTTTATTACAAAATTAGTGGGTTCTGTTTTTCCTGGGTCATAGTTTGTTTTGAAATGTACGATGCACGATAATTATCAAACTTTTTTACGTGTGAATCTTAAAATTCTCATGCCATAAATTAATGTTAAATAAATATTGGGTTACAGCTAAATTCTCATCAAAATCCCATTATATTACAGGGTGACACAGAAAAAAAAAACAAAAAAAACAGAACCCAAATTATTTATTTTCCCATTAAACTAACCCTAAACTCCCCTAGTTAAAATTAATAGTTTTCTTAGAAAATTTGTGGGTTCTGTTTTTCCTGGGTCATAGTTTGTTTTGAAATGTACGATTGAAAAGTACATTGTACGTTTTGCATAGGCTGATTTTTCAAATATGTGACATATAATATTAATTTAAATATGTAACATCACTGAATTTAAAAATACATTTCTTAATTCAACATGAATTACATAAAAGAAATAGATTATCTATTTACATTTTCACACAAACTGTGTGTGCTTTTGTTTACATTTCTCGTAATTTCAAGTTTTTTTTTCCAAAATTGAAACAAACGTAAAAAAATAATTCAATTGTTAAAAACACATAAAAGTTAAATATTTAGAAAGATTCAGAAAAAAAAAAAACAGAACCCAAATTATTTATTTTCCCATTAAACTAACCCTAAACCCCCCTAGTTAAAATTAATAGTTTTATTACAAAATTAGTGGGTTCTGTTTTTCCTGGGTCATAGTTTGTTTTGAAATGTATGATGCACGATTGTACATTGTATGTTTACAAATTTTGCTTTTGTTTACATTTCTCGTAATTTCAAGTTTTTTTTTTTTCTCCAAAATTGAAACGAACATAAAAAATAATTCAATTGTTAAAAACACATAAAAGTTAAATATTTAGAAAGATTCTTATTTTATTTTAAAAATTGGCGATAGAAATAAGCGATGAATTGTGTGCATAATGCCTAGCCGAGGAGACAGGCATACGTCGTATGCCTCGTCGGATAAATAAATTTGAGATTTTTTTTCAAAATACAAATTTTTGAATAAAAAGCCGAAGAACTTAATATTCTTCAAATTTTATAATTTTTATATCAAAATAATTCTGAAACTTTCTAATATTACGCACATAGTGCGTCTTTTTCGCAAATCATACTTATTTTGAACAAATAGTCTATTGTAATTTTACTTTCACGGGTCCTAGAAACAAAAAAAAAGCTCCCTTTTGTGTCTTCTAATTGAATGCAAAATTTCAAGAATATTGATAAAGATTAGCCACTTAGATTTTCCAAAGAAATGTAGAGTGTAAAATGTATTCTCGGAAAAAAATTCCTATCACGCATTTTCGTTTTTTTTAAGCAAAATACGTTTTTAACTCGCTGTAAAAAAATATTCAATTAATAAAAACACATACAAATTACATATTTAGAGAGATTATTTTCTTTTCTTTTCAACCATATGAATATTTTTAAGATTGAACAATAAATATACGAGAAATTGTGATTTTAAATCAATAAAGTCAGATTTGTGACGTCAGTTGACAGGCTGTTTTTACAACCGAAAGTAACGTAAATTCGAGGTTTTTCTTCAAAATCAAAACTTTCGGATCAAATCCCGAAGCACTTTGCAATCTTTAAATTTCACAAATTTTATAGGAAAATAATTTTGAAAGCCTCTAAAAGTATAGACCATGTGCGTCTTTTTTGCGTCTTTCATATTTTTTAAGCAAATAACCTTTAACATTGCCCTCTCATATTTTTATTTCCATGGGTCCTAGAAACAAAAAAAAGACCCTGTTTGTACTTCCAGGTATCTTCTATTTGAGTGCAAAATTTCAAGAATATTGATAAAGATTAACTACTTTGATTTTGAAAAACAAAACAGCGTGTAAAATTTATCCTAAAAAAAAACGGTCATATTTTTGTTTTCAGCTGTTCGACCAAAAATACGGTTTTAACTCGCTGTAAAAAATAATTCAATAGATGAAAACTGATAAAAGTTACAAATTTAGAAAGATTGCTCTATTCTCTTTCCATCCATATAAATCTTTTTAAGATTGGTTAAGAAATACTCGAGAAATTGCAAATTGAAACGATAAAGGTCGCAAATTTGAAAGTGTCAGCGTTTTTCAGCTAAATGCTTGTAATGCTATTAAAATGATTTAATTTTCAAATTTGCGACCTTAATCAGTTCAATTTGCAATTTCTCGAGTATTTCTTAACCAATCTTAAAAAGATTTATATGGTTGGAAAGAGAATAGAGTAATCTTCCTAAATATGTAACTTTTATCGGTTTTCATCATTTGAATTATTTTTTACGAGTTAAAACCGTATTTTTGGTCGAACAGCTGAAAACAAAAATATGACCGTTTTTTTTTTGTTTTTTTTTTTAGGATAAATTTTACACGCTGTTTTGTTTTTCAAAATCAAAGTAGTTAATCTTTATCAATATTCTTGAAATTTTGCACTCAAATAGAAGACACCTGGAAGTAGAAACGGGTTTTTTTTTTGTTTCTAGGGTCCGTGGAAACAAAAATATCAGAGGGCAATGTTAAAGGTTATTTGTTTAAAAAATATGAAAGGCGCAAAAAGACACAATTTGTATGTAAAATTAGAGACTTTCAAAATTATTTTCCTATGAAATTTGTGAAATTTAAAGATTGCTAGATGCTTCGGGTTTTTCTCTGAAAATTTTGATTTTGAAGAAAAACCTCGAATTTACGTTACTTTCGGTTGTAAAAACAGCCTGTCAACTGACGTCACAAATCTGACTTTATTGATTTAAAATCACAATTTCTCGTATATTTATTGTTCAATCTTAAAAATATTCATATGGTTGAAAAGAAAAGAAAATAATCTCTCTAAATATGTAATTTGTATGTGTTTTTATTAATTGAATATTTTTTTACAGCGAGTTAAAAACGTATTTTGCTTAAAAAAACGAAAATGCGTGATAGGAATTTTTTTCCGAGAATACATTTTACACTCTACATTTCTTTGGAAAATCTAAGTGGCTAATCTTTATCAATATTCTTGAAATTTTGCATTCAATTAGAAGACACAAAAGGGAGCTTTTTTTTTGTTTCTAGGACCCATGAAAGTAAAATTACAATAGACTATTTGTTCAAAATAAGTATGATTTGCGAAAAAGACGCACTATGTGCGTAATATTAGAAAGTTTCAGAATTATTTTGATATAAAAATTATAAAATTTGAAGAATATTAAGTTCTTCGGCTTTTTATTCAAAAATTTGTATTTTGAAAAAAAATCTCAAATTTATTTATCCGACGAGGCATACGACGTATGCCTGTCTCCTCGGCTAGGCATTATGCACACAATTCATTGCTTATTTCTATCGCCAATTTTTAAAATAAAATAAGAATCTTTCTAAATATTTAACTTTTATGTGTTTTTAACAATTGAATTATTTTTTATGTTCGTTTCAATTTTGGAGAAAAAAAAAAAACTTGAAATTACGAGAAATGTAAACAAAAGCAAAATTTGTAAACATACAATGTACAATCGTGCATCATACATTTCAAAACAAACTATGACCCAGGAAAAACAGAACCCACTAATTTTGTAATAAAACTATTAATTTTAATTAGGGGGGTTTAGGGTTAGTTTAATGGGAAAATAAATAATTTGGGTTCTGTTTTTTTTTTTTTCTGAATCTTTCTAAATATTTAACTTTTATGTGTTTTTAACAATTGAATTATTTTTTACGTTTGTTTCAATTTTGGAAAAAAAAACTTGAAATTACGAGAAATGTAAACAAAAGCACACACAGTTTGTGTGAAAATGTAAATAGATAATCTATTTCTTTTATGTAATTCATGTTGAATTAAGAAATGTATTTTTAAATTCAGTGATGTTACATATTTAAATTAATATTATATGTCACATATTTGAAAAATCAGCCTATGCAAAACGTACAATGTACTTTTCAATCGTACATTTCAAAACAAACTATGACCCAGGAAAAACAGAACCCACAAATTTTCTAAGAAAACTATTAATTTTAACTAGGGGAGTTTAGGGTTAGTTTAATGGGAAAATAAATAATTTGGGTTCTGTTTTTGTTTTTTTTTGTTTTTTTTTTCTGTGTCACCCTGTAATATAATGGGATTTTGATGAGAATTTAGCTGTAACCCAATATTTATTTAACATTAATTTATGGCATGAGAATTTTAAGATTCACACGTAAAAAAGTTTGATAATTATCGTGCATCGTACATTTCAAAACAAACTATGACCCAGGAAAAACAGAACCCACTAATTTTGTAATAAAACTATTAATTTAAAACTATGAAATTATGAGAAATGTAAACAAACCAGGTTTGTGTGAAAACATGTAAATAGATAATCTATTTCTTTTATGTAATTCAACATAAGCATTTAGAAATGTATTTTTACATTCAAAGTGATGTTACATATTTAAATTAATATTATATATATGTATACACTATACATATATTTACGTTTGGAAAATCAACCTGTGCAAAATTCGTAAACGTACAATGTAATTTTCAATCGTACATTTCATAACAAACTATAACCCAGGAAAAACAGAACCCACTAATTTTGTAAGAAAACTATTAATTTTAACTAGGGCGGTTTAGGGTTAATTTAATGGAAAAATAAATAATTTGGGTTCTGTTTTCTTTTTTTTTCTTTTCTGTGCCACCCTGTAATAAAATGGGATTTTGATCATAATTTAGCCGTAATATCATGGGATTTTGAGTATGATTTGCAAGTTTTACCCAATATTTAACATTAATTTTTGGCATGAGAATTTTAAGATTCACATGTAAAAAATTTGATAATTATCGCATTTTATGGAAATTTCTGCAACAACGAAATTACTATTTTTTTTTCCTGAACTTTTTTTAGCTATGGTTTAAAGTCATTTTCCTTGTAAATTCCTACCCTAAAATAAACTGAACCCTCATTTTACGTCTGTGTTTTTGCAATAAATGTTTTATTTTTCTTCAAAGTTATGTTATTTATTTGAATTAATACTATTCATGTATATACATGCAGTATTATAATGAAAATGTTGAATAATTGGGTGTTAAACTTTTAAAAAACCCAAAATCGCTGCTATCTGTATCTCTTATTCTCTAAATAATGGGTTAAAGCATAGAGATACATACAATTGTATTGTGCATAATCAGAAAGAACATACAATTTTACATAAGAATACCAAATTATATCAAAATTGCTACAAAAATAAAGAAACGGTGAAGAAATCACTGAATTTCTTTTTTTTTAATGGTCCGTGATTTTACATATTTTTGAAACAAAATCATGTCCACATTTGTACCCCCAATTTTGGGGCTTTAAATTCTCATAACTTTTGAACCACTGGGGATATTTACATAATTCAAACGGTTCTGAACTCCATTTACACAGCTCTATATAACTAATGTGATTAAACAACAATAACCTCAAATAAAAAAATCAACTGGGAAAGCTAATTTTAATAGATTACACACTGCTGAACATTATTATAAGAAAATGTTATAGTAAAACATTCTAAATTTTAATGCAGAATTTATTTTTTAAACCTTTAACTCTTTAGATTCTGTGAGCGTTAAAATTAAAAACACGGTCTTTGTATTTGTTAACTGTAACATTAATTTTGTCTCAGATAATTTAAATTTTCTAGGACAAATTTTGAAAAATCCTGGAAAAATTTTGTATAAAATACAAAATTTTTCCAGGATTTTTGAGAGAAAACACCCCTTTTTCCAGGTTTTCCAGTACTGGAAAATTTACATTTTATTTTTTACTAAAATTTTCAATGTGTTTGTATCAATATAAGATGTGATGCTGATATTGAGCTTTGTATATTGTCAGAATTTTACAGGTAATATGATTGATACAAAGGAAATGTATTGTTTCTATATTATTTCAAATATATCCAACCACCAACATAATCCTGACCATTTCTATTGCACTCTGACAGTTATTGTTCCATAGAGATGGCTGAATGGAAACACTTATAACATAAAAATTCAAAATTTAAATTGATGTTAAGCTACGGTTCTGAGCAAAAACCAAAATGTTTTTGGTACCAATAATGTTCAATATATGTAAAATAATAATAGAAAAATTTTTTGTCATAGATACATGCTACATCGGGATATTGATAATACTTTTTTGATAGCAATTTTGGATTTCTTGGGCCAAAATGCTTTTATAAACCAATTGTTCAGAGTAGGAAAGCTCTGGAACTTATTCTACAAACAAGAAAAGAGTCGCCATTTTTTGCAACCCTTCCCCCCAAATTTGGAGAGCTAAAAATGAACATAACTCTGCCAATTTTTAGAATTGGAAGCTCAAATTTTGGGGACTGTTTAACTTTAAAATAGTCGATACATGGACAAAATTTTAGAAAAATAGAAGAGTGTTGGTGATATTAGGGCCGGTTTAGAGCACTTGCCTAGGGATCGCAAGGTTCTTGATTCAACAACTCAGCATATGAGTAGCACAGGGATCTGTGTGGTAAAGTAAGGAGCTGATGGTGTGGCGCTCCACCTCAGATGCCAAAACAATCTCCTTTATCTAGCCCTGTCTGGCTGATACCAACTTTACACCACCCCGACGACTTTACGACTTATAGAACAAAAAAATTTTTGCATGAGAACAAACAGATTTTTAAAACTCTTTTAAAAAATTAGATAATTATTGAATCTGAGTATGCAGAAAGAATGTAATGCATCATTTGAGCTTTGCCAAGGAAATAACCATTATTATACACAATTTAATGAAAATATATTGAATAATCTTGCGAAAAACTTTCTTTTTTTTTTTAAATTGATGAATTCTGTACATATTAATTTCTAAATAATGGTTTACAGTATCAAGATACTTACAATCTGAGTTCATAATCAGAAAGAACAGACAATTTTACATAAGAGTGCCAAGTTTCATCAAAATTGCAGCAAAAAATAAAGAAAAGATGAAGAAATTACTAAATTTCTTGTCTTGAATAGATCCATGATTTCACATATTTTTGGAGTAAAATGATGTCTACTTTCATACCCCAAATTTTGCATTTTTAAATTCTCATGATGGTTTTCTTTCTAATGTGATTAAATAACAATAACCTAAAAAAAATCGGCCGAGAATGCTACTCTGAGTGTAACTTTGCAATTTAAAGATAAAATGTAAAGTAATTCATATATTCCATTCATTAGAGAAAAATGCTACAACTTATTCATTTATAAATTATATATCCAGTCGCTGCAAAATCACTTTTTTTTTTTTTAAGAAAAGACTATACCTTATGATATTCCTTTTCTTTTGTTCTCCCATTTTTATCTGCTCATCTCTTACATTTTACAATGTTTTTGCAATGGAAAATATTGTTATTGCTTAAATACTGGTTGTCACAAATAGACCCCAACTTTAATTATTATAATACTGTATAATATTTTCATTCATCTTCTTAATCTTAGTTAATTAAGTCACTTGGATAGTTATTTCTGCAGCGAGGAAATGTGCACATAGGAAACACAACTACAAAGAATTTAGCACTTGATAAAACTTGAACTTATGTCCTCTTTTCTTTCAAGGAAATCTGTACCAGCTGTTTATCTTTCATTATTGTTCTTGATGTGCACTGTTCCTTGCAGTTGTAGAAATAATGACCAGAATAATAAAAGTACTAAAATTAAGATGAAAGGTCATGAAAGTTGAAATCTGCACCCACTGACACCAAATTACTTGAAATTTGGCACAAATGTTCCCCTTCATAAGGTAGTAAAGTGTGCCAAATTATTTTGTATTAAACCTTACCATTCCGATTTTAGAGGGGAGGGGTATAATTTTCCTATTTTGACTCTAAATTAAGGCCATGCAGTGTCGCATAATCTCAGTGTTGTTTAAAAAAAATTTTTAAATACTTCCATACATTCAATATTTCTGAAATTTGTTATGTAGGGCAAATAAGGACTGTATAATCCAAATATCCAACTATTTTGACACTATACCTGATAGAAAATTTTATTTTTTAAGTTGTTGATTTTGGAGTCATGCATTTGGGTGCAAAAATCAAAACAAAATCAACAACTTTTCACCTATGTAGCTTATAGTCAGTCTGTAGAAAAATGTGTCCTCTTCAATTTTCATAATATTTTTTCCTAACATCTACTATGCCTGCCTGCCTGCCTAAATTCACTAAATAATTTTGTCAGGGAGTCAAGTCTACTTTAGAAAATATGAACCTGCCAATTTCAGAGTTTTTTTCCTATGTACATGCAGGATTTCAGTGAAAGATTATAATTAAAGACAATCATCCTAATGTTCCATGAACTCTCAAATTTTGATATTGTGCTCAGTGACTTCTTAAACTATTCAATAATATTGTTTTTATTAATTTAAAAGAAGACAATTTAAATATATTTTGCAGATATTGCTTTTTGTACA
This sequence comes from Doryteuthis pealeii, assembly GCA_023376005.1. Classification (NCBI taxonomy): domain Eukaryota; kingdom Metazoa; phylum Mollusca; class Cephalopoda; order Myopsida; family Loliginidae; genus Doryteuthis; species Doryteuthis pealeii. Next base: position 50,171,900 of record CM042153.1, read on the forward strand.
GATAGATTGTCTTTAACAACTGGTAAACAACTGTTTGTGTTTTTTTTTTGTTTTGTTTTTTCATTTAATTTTTATATTTTTTACTATTTTTCAATTATTTTCATGAAACAAAAACATTTGATTTTTTCATTCAGAAGAAAGTGATAATAAAAATGAATATATGATATTTTAAACTACACTGTGCAATAAGTTTTGTTGTGTAAATAGACCATCTTAGACAGATGATAAACTACCATTTGGTGTTATAGGGACATCAACAGTGCACAGGATATTTGTTAATGGCACAAAACATATCCTTAAAATCCTCTTCCCAGTAAAATGAAAGAAATGGAAGAGCTGGGTGCATAAACTCAATCAGCAAGTCCTTATTCTCTGTATCAATCCAAATTTTATTGTCGCACCTGCAACAAGCATATCCTGAAATGACAAATTTCACTGTTTATTCTTCAGTCCCAATAGAAAAGTCATATATTAGGTCATAGTTTTCATCTTCACTACATTGTTTCATGGCTATCTCTGATGAGTGGAATAAATTGATGAAAACTTCTTGTTCCTGTGACTGTGGATGCATTTTTGAATCTCATGTTAAGGCTTATCCTTGCTTCCTCAACTTCCTCCTTTTCAATTAGAATGAATTTGATACCTTCGAACATAGATTTTTGGAAAGGATTTGTTTGGTATTTGGCCTCAAAGACTTTCTTTTGATACTATCCTTTTCACTGTCCCACCTATACCATCATATGATTGTTTACCATCACTTGTTGCAAAGAAATTCCAGTTTATATCAAGTCCAAAATCTTTCTGATGGTTGCACAAATTGGCAAAGTTCTTATAATTCTTGTATTGCGCTGTGCAACCATCAGTAAAATACTCACTATTTTTTATATTTGGCAAGGTAGGCGAGATTACCTCAATTTTTTTCTGTACCATATAAACAAATGCTACATCATGTGAGTTGTCACTTGACATAATGCAGAAATATTGATTTTGCATTGCATTTACAAGTTTAAAGTAGAGTACCACTGGATATAAAGTATATTGAGAGGTACTCCAATGAAAACTCTGGATCTCATCTTGAACTACAAATTCGTAGTTCTCAGCAAAATCTCCCGGGAACAAAATTTCACAATCACTAATCTCTTTCTTTCTTTGCTTTAAGTACCTGGATCGTGATTTAGCCAATTAAGAATGAGGTGCTAATTTATTCAGTCACAAAACAACTAAATCAATATAAGCTTGACAGGATTCCTTTTGTGGAGAACTCTATTGATTCAGCATTATCAATATAACTTTCAATAGTGTCATAAAGAAATTTTTCAGGCTGCCCTAATGATTTAGGACAATTTAGACACCTATGAATCATATACTCTCTGCTACTGGCATTACAGACAATATATTTCAAGAGATCTTTATATGATACATTCAGTGGTTCCAACAATAATTTCATGTTTTGGTGGATGGTGCATACACATATGGCAGGTGTACCTGCACTACCAGCAAGGACACAACATTTCAGCCTTAGACTACAAAATTTTGTTGGTTGATTCCACTCTCTTCACTTTTTCTACAAGAAGCTTTATCATTTTATCAAAGCAGTTAGCTTTATCTAAAATCTCCTTTTTGAATTTCAAAGCCTCATCATTCAACAGCTCAGTCAACATTTAATGACCTGCCTACTTTGGTCTTTATACATTGCAATGTAAAATAATTTTTTCTCTTACCTAAATAAGCTTTTCCAGAGCATTTTGTTTGCAGTGGAGAAACTCCAATAGCAGAGAAACATTCATTGATATTTCTCTTGTTTCTGCAGAAATACTTGTATCAAACTTTTTCATTGCTCATCTGATACACGTCTTGGTTCTTCATTATTACTACCCTTTTCTGATTCTACAGAAGTACCAGCTTCAAGCTCTTTTATTTCCTCATCCAATACACGTCTTGGTTCTTCATCATCAGGAAGAAGTTTGTGGATTTGTATTTGACAATTAGGGCAGAGTTTCTTGCCTGGGATTAGTACCAACTTAGCCTTTTCCTTGTCTGCCATCTCCAATGAAATGAATAAACTGCCTTTAATTTGCTTTTTATGATTTTTAAATGGAATACATCTCTTTTCAAGCTATTCATATTTAGTCAACAAGGTCTGCTTGTGATGGTAACAGATAGTTGTCTTTTATCCTCATCAAATCCTGTTCTATAGGCAATAAGCTTTATATCCATTGCATCCAACTGATCAACTGAAATCACTCCAACCTGTTTATCATGGTATAAGCCATGACATTTTTCAACTGTTAGCTCAGTACAAATAGAACAATAATGTTTGCCTCTCAAACATTCTTTCTTTTCAATAAAAACATTATTCCAGTGATGAGGAAGTGAAATCTGTAATGAAGGAGTGGCTCAAGGAACAGTCAAGAGAATAGGGATACATGCTCTCATTCGAAGGTGGAACATTGCTATTGAGAGAAACAGTGAATGCGGTAAAGTAGGTATGGGATGCACAGAGGACCAGCTTCATTTTGATGTATGATACATGTTCCTGTGTTGGTAATTATACCTGTCCTAAACAAAATGGCATTACTTTTTGACACAAACCTTGTATTCAATTCTTTTTTCTTTTAAATTAATAAAAACAATATTACTGAATAGTTTAAGAAGTCACTGAGCACAATATCAACATTTGAGAGTTCATGGAGCATTAGGATGATTGTCTTTAATTATTTGGTTTGAATTGGTTTATTTTACAGCATATCAACCTCAGTAGGTCATTTAATGCCGACAAAATTTTGAAATAAAATTCATTCTTAATGGATAATCAATTTTTTTAATAAACTCATGTTTTTCTATTTAACCCATAGATGGGACTCTAACAGGTACTACCACTCTGGGTCAAAGTGGCCCACATTCCCCAGACCTCCAGAACTGGAACCTCATCATCAGATAGTTTAATACCCAGGACATGAAGACCCTCAGCCACCGCCTTCTAACACCCATATTATAAAAAGGGCTTGGGGTTGCCATAAAGTCAATAGGGTTGGGGGCACTCATATAGGTGCTAGGTCCAGCCGATTGATCAGAGGGGGTCTCTCCAACCACCCGTCTAGCCTAAGTAAGCATCTAAGTAGAGTGTTGCATGTCATGAACTGGCTCATCCACCAGGATTCCATTCTTAAGCATCATGGGTCACCACCCACGGTCAACAGGTGGCCCCATTGGGGAAGTCTTACAGAGGTACAATAGTTGGATATTTGGATTGCCCTACATACCAAATTTCAGAAATATTGAATGAATGGAAGTATTTTTTATTTATTTTTAAAAGAACACCGAGATTCTGCGACACCACATGGCCTTAATTTAGAGTCAAAATAGGAAAATTATAACCCCTCCCCTCTAAAATCGGAATGGTAAGGTTTAATAAAAAATAATTTGGCACACTTTCCTAACTCATTGAGCCAAATTTCAAGTAATTCGGTGTCAGTGGGTGTAACACTCTGGTGAATTGACATGGAATGACCCTGAAGGAAAATAGTCAAAATTAATAGTAATGATTGACATTACTTCATATAATTTTTTTTTAATATCACAACTTTGTTGAAAATATATATAATAAGACCAAGAATATGAACAAAATCTACTTACCAGGTTATCACGGGCACATTTGATAATAACTGACGGTCCCAAGATTCTCCTGCCATTAGCATATAGTTGACGAAAGACATGGTCTTCAAAATTATCAAGAATAAAAATATATTCACATTGAGAAGATTCTGGAATTTCCTGGCCAGTATCAGAATGGATAATTGGATGTTTGAAATGCTGAGAACAAAAAAATAAATTAATTAAATGATGAGTGCCATTGAGTATAAATATGTTAGTTTTAATTTTTAGTTTTTTGAATTCAAAAAGTATTAAGTAAAATGGAAGCGATTCCCAACTGATCAAAAAAGAACATTTTATGGTTTAAAATTTTTCAGATTTTATTTTGGATAATTTTCAATTTTATATTTCATAGAATAACATCTATTCATTATATAAATATAACAAGAATTTCAATAATTTCCACTTTTCATTAACATTTGTTAAGCACTACCATCATTGCTACAAGCAACTAAAGTCCTATTTTTAACTGCATATTTAAAGTTATTTGAAAAACAACTTATTTAAAGAGTTCAGCTACCAACAAACTGTCAATAAAAGAAATATGAGTATTGCTTTTACATTTTATTCAACTTGTACCTAAAAGAGATTATATCTCCACATAACTAAAATAAAACTGTAACAAAGAAAAAAGAAGTCACAACTGGCGTTTTACCTCCAGAGATTGTTTAAGGTCCTCATTTTGATGAACACATTCACCAACAACAACAAATTTTATCTGTATATCTGGAAAGAAAAATATGAATAGGTAATAAATTCTTTAGGATATATTTTGATTCTAATCAAACTGATTAGAATCAAAATATAGATTAAAGTTTATGAAAGGATCAGTAAGGAAAAAACTTATTCAAAACAAATTAATTGATTTTCGCTTTTGTCGGGGACAAAAAATTAAGTTTCTAATTGTATTTGAAGGTGTATTCTAATTGAGTGTAAAATTTCAAGAATATTGATAAAGATTAGCCACTTGGATTTTACGAAAAAAGTTACCATGTGAAATTTAGTCTCAGAAAAAAAACAAAAAAACAAACACATTTTACGCATTTTCGGCTGTTCACAGCAAAATACCATTTAAACTCGCAGTAAAAAACACATGAATATACCATTAGCATTGCCAGCAGTTAGCTGAAATCGGCAGAAATTGACAAACTTGCAACCTTAATCAGTTTAATTCGCAATTTCTCGAGTATTTCTGATCTAATCTTTAAAATATTTATATGGCTGGAAAGAAAAGAAAATAATCTTTCTAAATATGTAACTTCCATGGGGTTTTATCAATTGAATTATTTTTTACAGCGATTTAAAACCATATTTTTCCTCCGAAAGGTCAAAAACAAAAATATGAATTTTTTTTCAGCCCTAAATTTTAGTCATTGCAAAATTTTAGTCATTGCAAAATCCAAGAGGATAATCTTCATCAATCTTCTTGAAATTGAACACTTAATTAGTAGACACTATTAGTATACTATATCGTGTAGGTTGCTTTTTCTTCAACTTTTGGAATGAAAATTGACACAGGTTCCTTCAAAAAGTATAAGCTAAGAAAAAAAAAAAAAAAAAAAGCACTATATCCTTAATAGAAGATAATCTCAGGATTATTTTGATATAATGTGATATTTACATGATGGTTAACCGTCAGGATTTTTTGTCAAATATTCAGTTTTGGAAAAAAAATGAACTCATGATATAGTATTAAAACGGTAACAAAACACATCATTACACGTGGGCTAGACAGGCATTGTTTTTTTAAAAAATTGTGGTAAATAGGTATTCTATTTCTTGTATATAAGTTGTATTATATACAAGAAATAGAATACCTATTTACCACAATGGGATGTTATTTATTTAAATTAATACTATATATGTGTATATATGCAGTATTAAAATGAAAATGTTGAATAATCTTGTGGTAAACTTTTTTTTTTAAACAAATTTTGATATCTGTATCTCTTATTCTCTAATTAATGGGTTACAGCATAGAGATACATACAATTTCAGTGCAGGCTTTAAATTCTCAGAACTTTTGAACCACTGAGGATATTTGCATAATTCAAACAGTTCTAAACTCCATTTATAGACCTCTATAAAAACTAATGTGATTAAATAACAACAACCTCAAATAAAAAAAAAACAACTGGGAATGCTAATTACATATTTACTAAGATTATTTTATTTTCTTTCCAGCCATATAATTATTTTTAAGTTTGGACCAGAAATACGCAAGTAATTGTGGTTTAAACCAATTGAGGTCAGAATTTGTTAATATCCACCAAAATCAACAAAAGTGCTGATATAGATCTATAGAGATATTAGCAATAACAACTTGTTTCATAAAATCGTTGGACATAAACTATTTTTCACCTTAATTAGTTCATGTTGCATTTAATCTTAAAAATATTTATATGGTTGGAAAGAAAAGAAAATAATCTTTCTAAATATGTAATTTTTATGTTTTTATCAAAGGAATAATTTTTTTACAGAGAGTTAAGCACTATACCAGTAATAGAAGACAGACTCAGAATTATTTCCATATATAATGTGTGAAATAAAAACGATTGTATATCATCAAAGATTTAATTTTGAAAAGAAAATCGTCAAATTTACTCGATTTTCAAATGTAAACAATCTCTCATAATTCTGGCCTTATCGGCTTAAAAAGGTAATTACTAGCGGATTTCAGATCCAAAATTTAAAATAGTTATATGGTTGGAAAGAAAATGAAATAATCTTTCTAAATATGTAATTTTTTATGTGTTTTCATCCATTGAATTATTTTTTACAGCGAGTTAAAAGGGTATTTTGGCTTCAAGCAGCCAAAAACACTATATACAAATTTTGTTCCGCGGTCAAATTTTCTGTGTTATTTTTTTTTGTAAAATCAAAGTGGTTAATCTTAATCAATATTCTTGAAATTTTACACTTAAATAGGAGACACTTTTAACTACAAGAAGAAATATTTTCTTTTCCAACCTTTGGGAGTGAAACCACAATAGACCAAAGTTAAAAGCAATTCCATCCAAAAATGTAAGATATGCAAAAAAAAAAAAAAAGCACTATATGCCTAATAGGAGACATTCTTAGAATTATTTTCATATATAATGGGTAAAATAAAAATGATTGTATACCGTCAGGGATTTGCTTTGAAACTTTGAATTTTTTTTTAAAAACTCAAATTTACTTGTCTCTTCGCTAACGTAAACAACTCTCAGCTAGGCATCGTTTATCCTGACCATAAAGTTTAAATAGTATTTCATCGCTTATTTCTGGTCCAATTTCTAAAATATTTATATGGTTGGAAAGAATATAAAATAATCTTTCTAAATATGTAACTTTTATGTGTTATTTGCATTATTTTTTATAGCGAGTTAAAATGGTATTATTTTTAAACAAAGCTGTACATGCTACATGCAGGCTTTGTTAAATAAAATTATAGAGTTATTCTATTTCTTGTATGTAATACAATATAGCAGCTCTCTAAAAAGGTATTTTAAGTCCAAAGTGATGTTATTTATATAAATTAATACTATATATGAGTATACATGCAGTATTAAAATGAAAATAATGATTAATCTTGTGGTAAACTTAGCATTCCCAGTTGATTTTTTTATTTGAGGTTATTGTTGTTTAATCACATTAGTTATATAGAGCTGTGTAAATGGAGTTCAGAACCGTTTGAATTATGTAAATATCCCCAGTGGTTCAAAAGTTATGAGAATTTAAAGCCCCAAAATTGTGGGTACAAATGTGGACATGATTTTGTTTCAAAAATATGTCAAATCACGGACCATTAAAAAAAAAGAAATTCAGTGATTTATTTACCGTTTCTTTATTTTTGTAGCAATTTTGATATAATTTGGTATTCTTATGTAAAATTGTATGTTCTTTCTGATTATGCACTCAAATTGTATGTATCTCTATGCTTTAACCCATTATTTAGAGAATAAGAGATACAGATAGCAGCGATTTTGGTTTTTTTAAAAGTTTAACACCCAATTATTCAACATTTTCATTATAATACTGCATGTATATACATGTATAGTATTAAGTCAAATAAATAACATCACTTTGAAGAAAAATAAAACATTTATTGCAAAAACACAGACGTAAAATGAGGGTTCAGTTTATTTTATGGTAGGAATTTACAAGGAAAAATTTAAGGATTACTGACTTTAAAACATAGCTAAAACAAGTTCAGAAAAAAAAAAAAAAAGTAATTTCGTTGTTGCGAAAATTTCCATAGAATACAATGATTATCAAACTTTTTTACGTGTGAATCTTAAAATGCTCATGCCAAAAATTAATGTTAAATAAATATTGGGTACTTTTGAGTACCCAATATTTATTTAACATTAATTTTATGATATTACAGCTAAATTCTCATCAAAATCCCATTATATTATAGGGTGACACAGAAAAAAAAAAAAAAAAAAAAAAAAAACAGAACCCAAATTATTCATTTTCCCATTAAACTAACCCTAACCTCCACCCAAGTTAAAATTAATAGTTTTATTACAAAATTAGTGGGTTCTGTTTTTCCTGGGTCATAGTTTGTTTTGAAATGTACGATGCATGATTGTACATTGTACGTTTACAAATTTTGCTTCTGTTTACATTTCTCGTAATTTCAAGTTTTTTTTTTCCAAAATTAAAACAAAACGTAAAAAATAATTCAATTGTTAAAAACACATAAAAGTTAAATATTTAGAAAGATTGTTTTTTTTTTTTTTTTCAAAGGTAAAAATATTTTAAAAATTGGCGATAGAAATAAGCGATGAATTTAAACTTTATTGTGTGCCTAGCCGAGGAGACAGGCATACGTTGTACGCCTTGTCGGACAAATAAATTTGAGATTTTTTTTCAAAATACAAATTTTTGAATAAAAAGCCGAAGAACTTAACATTCTTCAAATTTTACAAATTTTACATCAAAATAATTCAAAGTGTGTCTTTTTCGCAAATCATGCTCATTTTGAACAAATAGTCTTGGAGTTTGCACTATTGTAATTTTACTTCCACGGGTCCTAGAAACAAAAAAAAAGCTCCCTTTTGTACTTCCAGGTGTCTTCTAATTGAATGCAAAATTTCAAGAATATTGATAAAGATTAGCCACTTAGATTTTCCAAAGAAATGTAGAGTGTAAAATGTATTCTCGGAAAAAAATTCCTATCACGCATTTTCAGTTTTTTTAAGCAAAATACGTTTTTAACTCGCTGTAAAAAAATTTAAAAAAATGAAAGTCTCTAATTTTACATACAAATTGCGTCTTTTTTTTGCGCCTTTCATATTTATAAACAAATAATCTTGAACTTTGCCCTCTGATATTTTTGTTTCCACGGACCCTAGAAACAAAACAAAAAAAACAGTTTGTACTTCCAGGTGTCTTCTATTTGAGTGCAAAATTTCAAGAATATTAATAAAGATTACCTACTCGTGTAAAATTTAACCAAAAAAAAAAAAAAAAAAAAAAAACGGTCATATTTTTGTTTTCAGCTGTTCGACCAAAAATACGGTTTTAACTGGCTGTAAAAAATAATTCAATTGATGAAAACCGATAAAAGTTACATATTTAGGAAGATTACTCTATTCTCTTTCCAACCATATAAATCTTTTTAAGATTGGTTAAGAAATACTCGAGAAACTGCAAATTGAACTGATTAAGGTCGCAAATTTGAAAATGTTACCGTTTTCAGCTAAATGCTTGTAATGCTAGTAAACTTTTTAAAAAAATAAAATAAAAGTTTAATATCCCTACTTTTTATTCCCCAAATAATGTATTCTACCATGGAGATACATAAAATTTAAATGCAGAATCAGAAAGAACATACAATTTTATATAAGAATGCAAAGTTTTATCAAAATTGCTCCAAAAATAAAGAAATGGTGAAGAAATTACTAAATTTTTTGTTTTGAATTAGTCCGTGATTTGACATTTTTTTAACAAAATTATGTCCACTTTTGTTACTCCCAATTTTGGGGCTTTAAATTTTCAGAACTTTTGAACCACTGGTAATATTTTTATAATTCAAACAGTTCTGAACTCCATTTACAAAGCTCTATATAACTAACATGATTAAATAATAATAACCTAAAATAAAAAAAAATCAACTGGCAATGCTATAAGTGGAATGTGATCCACAGTGGACCAGCTTCATTATGATGTATACTACCTGTCCTTGTGTTGGTAATTATACCTGTCCTAAACAAAATGATATTCATTTTTATATAGATATATATCTGTAGATATAGATATATATCTATAGCATTCCCAGTTGATTTTTTTTTTTTTAAGTTATTGTTATTTAATAACGTTAGTTATATATGGCATATATACAGCATATATAGGGGGACCAATTTTTCGCAATCACAGATTCGCGGACAGAATCGTGGAATCATTAATCTTAAACGGAATCTGGGATTTTTAATGAAATTTTCAATAATAAATAAATTGATTTTTGGTTTTCAAATTTTTGTTTTAATTCTTTCAAAACTTGACTGTCTCTCCGATTTTTTTGTTAAACATTTCAATAAATAGAACATAAGATAACCTAGTTATTTCCTTTAAAATTCATTTTACAAATACAAGTTATTTTTCCTTTTAAGATCCGAGAAAAAATTTTTACCTAAAAAAAAGAAAAGTGGGTTGTAGATTTGAGAAAATGTTTGACTAGTCTTATATTTTTCTAAGAAACTGAAATGTAACAGATGAAAGTCGGTCAGTCGGTTGTCATTGGTATAGTGGAAATGGGAAGGTAGACATGTAGAAATTGAAAGGGGGAGATACGAAGATCAAAATGTTTAACAAATTCATTTCCTCGAGGCTCTGTTTGATTTTTTACAAAATTTACAAGTAAAACATTCTAAACAAGTTGTAACCTTATTTTATGAATATGACAAAAAAAAGTAAATGCTACTATCACGTGACTATACAATTTAGAAATAAAGGGAAAAAAATGAATCCGGGAGAATCCCTGTAGACGAGCCTGCCGTTTCATAAAATGGCGTTTGGGAAAGTTTTTTTTTACCATATGACCTTTAAGCACCCCTTTTGCTTTGCTGATTCATAAGTACATTTTTTCATTTACACCGTCAACGATTTTTAGAGGGTTTTTTTTTTTTTAATTATAAAACTAACCCCTAACAAACAACTGGATGTTGACGGTGTAAATGAAAAAAATGTACTTATGAATCGGCAAAGCAAAAGGGGTGCCTAAAAAAAAAAACTTTCCCAAACGCCATTTTATGAAACGACTGGCTCATCTACTCCAAAGCTTACCGTTACACAGGGATTTTCCCGGATTCATAATTGCATCACTTCACCATTGTAAAACAAATCTAAATTGAACAAAAAATCCTCTAATATCATTAACTATCAATGATTATTTTTTCATATATTATCTATTTTCAAAACCAGTTGTATGAATAAGCAACAAATCAATATAGTGAATCACCTTCAACCTCACTTGCTCCTCTAAGAAAAACAAAAAAAAAATGATCCAGTATCTAAAATTTGTGCTAAAGCCAGAGTAGAGCAATTTCCTGATGACTTTTATGCAGAAGAAAATATGTTATTTTGCAAATTCTGTCTTCATAGTGTCCTGCAGGTTCCCACTCATTTTAGAAAATCATTTTCCAGGACATTTAAGATTTTCCAGAACAGAAATTATTCACGGCAATTTCATAATTTAATCGATATTAATCTAATGTCAACACATTTAGACAGTTTTATTTCTTATTTTATGATGCAGGGTTAATCAAGTATCTTTTGTTTATTATAGATGATGCCTACATCTATCAATTAATGACACAGGGTGTCCACAAACTTTATGGACACCCTACAATACAATTGTCTGGCCTCCTGTTTTTGCTTAGCCATGATCAACATTACTGGGTTATTTTTCATTAGCAAATCAATTTTACACCCTCACCCAATATTTTAGATAAATATTTTTTGTTTATCTTTTCATTGAATTAGTACAAATTTCAATAAACTCAAATTTCAGATATTTACGTGCTATGTTTCTCGTTTTTTTATTGGCAAATATATGTAGATATTTACAATGACCCCTCATTTTTTTATATCTGTATTATATTTTATATACTATTGTACATAAATAGCCAGTGTCAATATTTGGATGTTAAGAGAGATAAATTTGTATCCCAAGAGGTAACTCATTATTTGTCTCTTGCTGCTGAGTTTCAATGTTTGTCCACCATAGGTGTGTACCTATGGTGGACAAACATTGAATTTTTTTACTATCTCATATGTTTCACATCCAGTATTTCGAATGAAACATAAATATTGGATTTTCTTTCCAATATCTTTAGAAATATTTTTTCCTGGAAGTGTAGCCAAAAAAACTTTCTCTGTTGCGATTGACATATTTATTCAAACGGGGAGAGAATCGTCTCCTTTTGTCATCCATAGTTGAAATTGACGATTTAAAAAATGTTTTTAAATCTCAAAAATATGCAACATATCATCGCATATTTTTATACTTGAACTTTTTCAAAGATAAAATCATGGCTATCTTTTGTTAATTTTCAAGTTAGCCACGAATATTGACAGACATGTAAAATTGACCTTGAAATTTTTAAGATAGTAAAAACTCAATTTAACTTAGATAAATAATTTTTTTTGCATCAATTTTTAGAAAAAAAATTTTTTAAACTACGAAAAAAGAAAAAAATAATTAAAAAAAAAATGCTATATTATTCATTTGAGTTTTAAGAAATAACTTAAATTTTAAAATCACTTTTTTAGGGTATTGAATTTATATGTTTTATTTTTCTATATATTCTTCAGGATATGATCTTTCAAGAAATGTAAAAATTAGGAACGATTTTTTCTTTCAAATGGTAAAACGCCCTCCCCCACTCCCTACATTCTGAATCAATAAAAAAAAAAATTCTAAGTTTCTTCAATAAAATAAGTTAAATCGTTATAAAATTAAGTCATAGAAAAAATATTGTGAAAATTTCATTAAAATTGGACAATTCCCTGATTTTTGGCAATTGTTTTAAAATTAAGAAATTAAAAAAAAAAATATCATCTCTCTTTGCAACCAAGAACATCCCTATATATTAAAGTCATATTTCAACTTGAAATGATAGATAGGGAAGGACATGGAAAACAAGACGTCTTAAAGAAGCAGTCATATGTTGGGCTGTAGTGACCTATTGAGTAGACCAAATACAAAGATGAATACAATATGGGAACCAATCATTAAAAGGCTAAATCAAATGTTTTTTTAAAGTAGATTATTTTAAAAATAAAAATATTGAAAAAGACTGAAGATTTTGCACCTCAATGGTGGGTGGTGTTGGGATTGTGTTGAAGAAATTCAATTGAAATTTGTACAAATTCGTAAAAAAAAAAATTTTTTTTAAATGGGATGTAAAATATCTAAATTGATGTGCCGTTAAAATCACGGGGGGGAGACAAATTTAAGTAGATATTATACAATACCCCATATTGTATAATCTACTTAAATTTGTCGATAAAAGCAAAAAAAACAATCACAGTACATATTTGAAGGTACAACCAATTTGTGTGCTCATTTTATTTTAAAAAACAATTAAAATTAAATTGATTATTTAAGGTCAAGTTTTTGTTAATTTGAAATTTAATCATATACTTCAACATAAATAAAATTACATATGTAATATCATTTTGCTTTTTTTAATTATACTATAATGAGAATCAATAAAAAAAAAATTTAAAAAATAAGCAAAATGATATTACATATATAATTTATTTTAATACATTTTAAACAATTAAATTCAGCTAAAAATTGATCAAAATGGGCCCTTTGTGTGAAATAGTTAGACTAAAATTCCCACATCATTTAAGATTTTAAGACTTGTAATAGTTCTCTTAGAAATCAATAATAGAAAAACATTAAATACACTATGTACAGAAAAATGATTAACTTTTTTATATTGATTTAAATGAAATATCTTTTTTGTTCAAAACACACAGAAAAACTAAAGAGTCCCCAAAAATCTGGCGTTTTTGTTTACAAAAATTCACCAAGAAATATATGAGAACAGATTGCAGAAAAAAAAATTGCTAAAATCAAGAGAATTGTCAGATTTTAATAAAATTTTCATTGTTACTATTAATCAATGAATTCTTTTAAATTACTGAATCATTCAATCAAACTGATTCAATGGAAATAAATTAAAGTTCTTTAAAATAAATGCCACCTATATGCGCCTTAAAACAATCCATATACATAATTAATAGATAGAATTAATTTGAATATGAAATGCTCAATTTAAGTTTTAAATTTTATAATTATAGATTCTAAAAACAAATATCTATTTAAACAAGCCTATTTAGAATTGTTATCTAATATTTTTTTGGAAAAAACTCAGTTGAAAGTAGAGGCTAACACCACCAACCAAAATTTGGAGATTGGATTCATTCAAGGAATTATCGCAGCCACCCACACCAACCAAAAAAATGCTTCCACCCTACCCAGGAGATTATAACTGCTCTAAAAAATTTATCATTAAACAACAACATACACATCACCCCTCTGACAAAAGGAGGAGGAGTCATTAGTGTTTCTAACAATATGACAAAATTCTGATATCCTCAATGATCGTAATACCTATGAAATAATCTCTCCACAAATTAACAGCACAATTATTTTCAACAAAATATAAAAAAAATATAGGCAACACAGATAAAACTTGGCTCTCTTTGATAGACTACCACCCTATCGTCCCACCATTTACAGTCTCCCCAAAAACACAAACCAGCATTCCATTAAGACCCATAATTTTGGAATTGGAACATGCCCCTCATAAAATTGCTAAATCTCTAGCTAAAATATTTAACCCTCTCTTAGGTACAGTTAGCAAATCTAACATAAAAAATTTGAATAGCTTAATTGAAAATAAAAATATAAACATGGAACACAATGGTAGCAAGCTTAGATATTAAATCACTTTACACAAGTATCCCGGTTGACAAATGCATTACTCGTCTAGAAAACCATCCCAACAAAATTAATACTTCATTTCTGTTGTATCCGACATGTAGGAATAACAGAAATGATAATAAAAACAGGGAAATTGTTAACAATAACAATACTTGTTTTATTTGTTCTCACTGACAGGGAAATACAGTGGATGGTTTTAGATTAGAGTTCTGCTTGATGAGGATAAAAGTGTGTGACCTGCTCAGTTCTGATCTCCTGTACAGTATATTTTTCCCTCCTCTTTCAAGAGTCCGGTTCGAATCGTTAGGGGGAGATAACTCTCCCTAACACCTCCCCTATTTAGCTTTTAGCTCATATGTTTTGTTTCGGGAATCTATGTGTAGAATCTATATGATCTCCTAAGTACACATTTATTTGGTGTCTTAGGATTATCCTTTGGTATGTCTTGGGGACGTTGTGGAGGCAGTTCAAAAGTGTCCAATAAAATATCAAGTGGTAAGGTAAAATTTGATTTAGTCTCTGGAAGGTGAGAAGACCGTAATTGGTTTGCATGTCGAACCTAAACTGTAGATTCTATATCAACATCATATATGACGTTTCCAGAACGACGTATAATGCGACCTTTAATCCATTTTTCCTTGCCATTGCAGTAGTCCTTTGCAAGTACAGATTGTCCTGGTACATATGTGCGTTTCAACGCTCCATGATGTTGGTTAAATTGTTCCTCCATCATCATATTCCTTTTTTGGGAATGTTTTGGAGTAGGATGAATGACATCTATATGTAGACGAACTTTGCGATCCATCAGTGCTTCTGCTGGTGAGTTACCATTAGGTGTGTTTGGATTGGGTGTAGCTCTGTAACTACTGAGGAATATTTCCAATACTTCTTGCGTGGTTCCCTCCCCTTTGTTTTTGATGAGTGCCCTCTTAAAGGTATCTACAAAACGTTCCACCTGTCCATTTGATTGTGGATGAAAGGGTGGTGTTTTGATGTGTTGTATACCATTAAGTGCACAGAAATTTGCAAAGGTACTTGAAGCAAATGCAGTTCCGTTATCAAAGAGTCCTCTGGTACTTTATTTTGTACAGTCATGAGCCTAGATAGTGCATCAGCATGACCAATTGTATCAGTCCTATTGTACTTTATAGTAAAGTTATAGTCCAATAATGTAGTAGCCCATCTTTGCAGACGGTTTGCTGTATACACGGGAATCCCCTTTTTGTATCCAAAAATACTGAGAAGAGGCTTGTGATCTGTGATCAGAGTAAAATGTCGTCCATACAGCATTTTATGGAATTTTTTTATAGCAAATACTATAACCAGGGCTTCCTTTTCAATTTGGCTATAGTTGCGTTCTGCAGGTGTAAGTGATCTGGATGCATGAGCAATTGCTTTTTGACTGTTATCAGGAAAAACATGAGAAATGACAGCTCCAACGCCGTAATTAGAGGAATCCGAGACCACGACAATATCCATGGATGGATCATAATGTGTCAGCAGAAGATTTGAGGAAAGTAAAGTTTTTACCTTTGTGAAGGCTGACTGACATACTAGTCCCATGTAGTATCTTTCTTGAGAAGACTGTTGAGAGGTGCACAAACTCTATGAAGTTCAGGCAAAAATACTAACCATGCCAAGGAAGGAACGTAAAGTTTTTAGATTTACAGGTGCCTGCATATTTTTAATTGCTTTGGTATTTTCCGGGTCAGGTTGTCTACCGTTTTTATCTATTATAAACCCAAGGTATTTAATTTTGTCCCGGAAAAACTCACATTTTTCAGCCTTAACCCGAAATCCGTATTCACCAATTCGGCTGAAAACTGAAAACAATCGTTGTAAAAGTTCATCCTGAGATGCAGCTGTAACGATGATGTCATCAATGAATGCTGCAACTCCTGTCAGTCCCGTTAACATGGCGTCCATAGTTTGCTGAAATATGGCTGGTGCAGGTTTAACCCCAAAACTAAGCCGGTTAAATCTAAATAAACCCTTGTGGGTGTTTATTGTAAGGAGCTCCTTGGACTCCTCTTCAACTTCGAGTTGGAGAAAGGCATCGGAAAAATTGATTTTTGCAAAGAAAATTCCGCCATTTAATTTTGTAAACAAATCCTCTGGAATTGGTAGAGGGTATTTATGTGATTCCAGAGAATTGTTCAGTCCATTCAAATAGTCCGCACATATCCGGACCTTCCCATTTGCTTTCTTTACAACCACTATGGGAACAGCCCATTTGGAGCAATTTGTAGGCTCTATTACTCCTTGTTGCTGAAGACGTAGCAGTTCTTTTTCCACCACATCCAGTGCGGCATAAGGTACTGGTCGTTTCGGTCTAAAAATAGGTTTCGCGTCCTTTTTTAATTTTAAAACAACCTTACTTTTAGTGCAACATTGCTGAACTTATTTTTAAGTTCATTAGTAAAATAACGTTCAATTTCTGTAATAGACGTTATGCTGAGTGTGTTGAAAACAGACTTGAGTGGAATGTCGAAAAGCTTTAGTCGTTCAATCCAGTCGAGACCGAGTAAATTCAATTTAGAATTTTCGGCGTGATAACATAGACCCGAGAAAATGGTATTCCGAAATGTCACATTACACGTTAACTCACCGGTTAGCTGAATTAGGTCACCAGAAGCGCTTTTTGCCATGTGTTGTGATTCAGAATATCTAGGTTTTCCTAGATATTTCCATGTCTCTTGCGATATTAATGTAATATCTGACACTGTGTCGAATTGGAAACGAACTGGTTTGTCGTTTACTGAAACAACTAAATATTTCCGGCTGCTTTTGTAGTCTATTTTGAAGGTAGCGAACACTGAGTTTGTTTGTGCTGTTTGTCTGATCCACTGTTTTTTATTTACAAATTTTTTTCCTGGTTGGATTTTCGGCCCATTTTTTTTTCCTACCTCACAAAAGTTTTCCTTGTGACCAATTTTGTTGCAAACATTACATTTATGTTTTTTAAACGGGCAAAACTTTGAATAATGCATTTCTCCGCAAAACCGGCATGCCTCTAAAGGTTTATTTACCTTTTTGGCCTGAACGTTAAAAGTTGACGGTGTGGTATTTTGTTTTTGCACTAAAATGGTATCACTTTTAATTCTTACCATGTCGTTGCATATATTTGTCACATCTTTATCGTTTTCTAATTTACTGAGTAACCTCGCCCGAATATCACTGTGTACTTCGGAGGTGAGTCCCTTGATAAAGATTAGACATTTAAACTGTTCTTCTGTGAGAGAACTCAGTTTAAATTTCTCGCATTCACAATTTACAATACCGGTGAATGTTACAAAGTCTTCGTCACACTTTTTTTCCAACTTCAGGAAATTGAACCGGGTGTTGAATAGTGACTGCTTATTTCCAAATATTTCTTTAAGCAAGTTTACTGTTTCAGCGAAGGAAAAATCCGTAGCTTCCTTGGGAATGATATAATTTGTAAATCTTTCATGTTCCTGGGTACCCAGATTCCGAATCAATAGACGAATTTTCCATTCTTCGTTTTTGTGTGAGAATTCGTTTTGGAAAAGGTCCATCCATCGCTTGTACCACGAAGAAAAAGTTTTTCTATTCTTGTAATCATCGGTGAATTCTGTGATAGTTTTTG
The DNA here is from genome assembly GCA_023376005.1 of Doryteuthis pealeii. Lineage (NCBI taxonomy): Eukaryota > Metazoa > Mollusca > Cephalopoda > Myopsida > Loliginidae > Doryteuthis > Doryteuthis pealeii. Next base: position 50,190,109 of record CM042153.1, read on the forward strand.
CCATTTCCTCGGCTGAATTTGTGTTCAAATTCTGTTTTCCCTGTAGAATATCAACCTGGTGATTAAATTGCTGATTGAATTGTTGAGTCATCATAGCCATGAACTCTCGTTGTTGCTTCGCAAACATCTCTTGTTGCTGGCTTAAAATTTCTGTTAAGGCTTCCTGTGAAATCACCATTTTTTTTTTTTTTTTATATCCACGTGTGTAGAATCTTCAAAATAATCCTCGTCGCCACAAAATCTGTTGTATCCAAGATGTAGGAACAGAAATGATAATAAAAACAGGGAAATTGTTAACAATAACAATACTTGTTTTATTTGTTCTCACTGACAAGGAAATACAGTGGATGGTTTTGGATTAGAGTTCTGCTTGATGAGGATAAAAGTGTGTGACCTGCTCGGTTCTGATCTGCTGTGCAGTATATTTTTCCCTCCTCTTTCGAGAGTCCGGTTCGAATCGTTAGGGGGAGATAACTCTCCCTAACAATTTCCATTATTTATTAACAAGATAGTCCAAATTTGCAGACTTTGCACTAGAAATTGTTTTTTCCAATATAATGGAACTTTTTACAAACAGAAGTTCGGGTTGCCTATGGGGGTCACCTTTGTGTGGAGTATTGGCGTGCTTATAACTTGAATTCTTAGAATCTGGTCCCTTTCAATATATTTTACCTAATAACTAATTTTTTCCGTTACATTGACAACTCGAAAAACTGTAATTTAACTAATATCATTGATAAACTAAATGATGTGGAACCCTCCATTAAATTTACTCACACCCTACCATTTTTAGACACACTTATTATAAACAATAACAACATTTTAGAATTTAAAGTTTATCATAAGAATACCAACAAAAATGACTACATCTATTTTTATTCCCACCATAACAATAAGATAAAAGTGGTATCATAATAGGTTTCTTTCTTAGAGCACTTAGGATATGCAATAAGAAATATTTAGAATTTAATATTATTGAAAAGTCTTTTTTTAAATTACAATACACTTTAAACTTCATACACACACACACACACACATATATATATATATATATATATATATATATATATATATGAGTATATATAAAAAGATATGAAAACACCACAAAATGCTGTTAAAGTGAAAACATTTTATAACAGCTGATAATATCAGCTAAGTTATAAAATGTTTTCACTTTAACAGCATTTTGTGGTGTTTTCATATATTTTTATATATATGTGTAAACAAAAGAGTAAAAATCACAAAATCCGAAGCTTTTTTAGTTTGTTTTTTTTTACATTTAATTTTCAGTACTTATTTTCAACAAGACATGCTCCTTTAAGATATTTTTTTCTTCTATTAACAGTCTTTTGTCTTTTTATTCATACTGTAATTAGTTTCAAAAGATATGTTGACCCCCCCCAAAAAAAAAATAGGGGGCGGTGTCAATATTAAGTGACCAGAAAAAAATCTGAGTATTAAAAAATTCATTCATTGATAAATCAACACTGAAATTGTCATTAATATATGATAATTCCATGATTTTTTTTTTCTCCAATCGAAGGGATTAATTTTTTTTTTTTTAAATACATCTATGAGGTCAAAATTGGCAGTACCTAATATTTGAAATTTTGAATTTGTGTTTTGTAAAAATTCATCAAAAAATATTTTAAACGGGGTGAGGTGGGGGTTAGAATATCTAAATTGATTTGCTGATAAAAAGCTGGGGGGGGGGCGGGGGATATTGTAAAATATCTACATTAATTTACCCATAAATTGCACAACCCATAAAATATCTGTTTGGTAGAGTAAATTAGTTCAGGAGTCCGGGTGGCAAAATGTTAACATTAGCAATATTTTCCAGGAGAGAGTGGTGGTGGTGGGGTTGCTATTTACATCGTAAAAAGGAGTTATTTTTTAATTGATATGAAATTGACATTTGATGAAAACAAAAACAACAAAAAAAATGAAACTTTTGTTGAAGCGACATATGGAATGACCCTTTTATGTAATTCTTAAATATTAGTATTACGTTACTGCGTATTGTTTTTTTTGTTTATTTGTTTGTTTAATTGATCATTTTCAATCAAAATTTTGCGTGCGCGCTATTCGATACATTCAAGTACAAAACATTCTTTGATTTTCAGTAACTATTTTTACACGAGTGCTATTCAAAAAAGAAAAAAAAAAAAAGGATTTTAGCTCACTTCTTCAAATAAAAATAATGCATTTTTGGCGAAATTTCTTCTAAATAATGGTATTTGTAAGGACAAAATTAAAATTATGTCAATTCAGTTGTGGAGATATTTTTATTTCGAATTTCTGTGAAAATTATTTGACTGACTTACAGACAAAATATTCCTTTAAGTTTTGCTAAAATATTAAATCATTTTATTCAATTAAACACTACTGAACATGATTATCAAGGAAATGTTAAAGTTACATCTGAATTTTAAGAAATTTTATGTCTTGTAAAACGGAATTTTTTTTTTAAACCTTCAACTCTTTAACAATCTTTAAAGTAATCTGACTGAATAATTCTTGTCTTGTTCAGTGTCACGTAAAAATAAATCAAAATATGCTACATGATGAAAACCAGACTTCATTGGATGAAATCAACAAGTACCCACTCAGTCAGAAGCATTTTTAATGTTTAATGAATATTCATGAATAATTTGAGAAATCTTGCGTAGATTAGGTGAGCGTCAAAAACAAAACAAAAAACACTGTCCTTGTTATTTTACTAGTTATATTTGTTTACTGTAATAATAACATTAATTTTGTCTCGGATAATTCAAATTTTCCAGGACAAAATTACAAAAATTTTCCAGGATTTTTGACAAAAAACCCCCGTTTTTCCAGGTTTTCCAGTACTGGAAAATGACAATTTTATTTTCCAGGTTTTCCAGGATGCATGGGAACCCTGTGTTGACATTTTTAGAGTTGACACAATCAAAGATTATATAAAATTCAAAAATCATTTGGCAAAAAAGTCTTCAACAAAGTCTTTTCAACTGAAACAGAAGACAATTACAACTTCGTTTAAATGTAAAGAAGTATGGGATGATTTTTTAAAATCTGTACTTTGTCTGACATTCCCCTACACAAAATTGACAAAATGATGTCATTTCTATTAAAACACTGTAAGGAAGGTGGTGCTATTCCAAGTGTCAATTGTGTTAGGCAACTTCATCTGACAAAATTGTTTGCTCTTCATTTTGCTGCCCTGTGAAATTACCCCCTATGCCAGTGGCAACCAAATGCAGCCAAATATCACTCATCCTTTGTGCAATTTCATGAAGGCTTCTTTAAACAAGAAAAGAGCCATGGCCTTACAGTAGATGGGCTTCTGGAATTAGTAGATGATGGTCGACTACATCATGGCTCTTACCATAATTTGCGCCTGAATCTGCATATAAAAGAGAACTGCATCCGTTTAATAACAGTTTTGACAAGCTTAGATGAAACCAAGTCTCCGCTTGCATGTGTTGTTTATAACATGGAGGATGTAAAACAGTATTTGTATACTGGTACATCAAAATCAACATTTATAAATATGTGAGGAATTACTATTTAAACTGGTAAGGTCTGAATAAACTGCGCCTAGTTGTTTACATTCAGATGACAGTAAATTTGAGGGTTTTTTTCTCTTCAAAATTCAAAGTAAATCCCTGATGGTATACAATCATTTTTATTCCACACATTATATAAGAAAATAATTCTGAGACTGTTGCCTATTAGGGATATAGTGCTTTTTTTTTTGCTTTTTTTTTTTTGCATATCTTATATTTTTTGAAGAAATTGCCTTCAACTTTGGTCTATTGTGGCTTCACTCCCAAAGGTCAAAAAAGAAAAAAAATAAGTTTCTTCTTGTAGTTTAAAGTGTCTCCTATTTAAGTGTAATATTTCAAGAATATTGATAAAGATTAACCACTTTGATTTTACAAAAAAATAACAGAGAAAATTTGACGCAGAAAAAAATTTGTATTACTCATTTTTGTTTTAACTCGCTGTAAAAAAATAATTCAATGGATAAAAACACATAAAAATTGCATATTTAGGAAGATTATTTCATTTTCTTTCCAAAAATATAAATATTTTTTAAATTGGACCCGAAATATGCTAGTAATTACTTTTTTAAGCTGATAAGGCCAGAATTATGAGAGATTTTTTACATTCGAAAATCACGTAAAGTTGACAGTTTTCTTTTCAAAATTAAAACTTTGAGCAAAATGCCCGACGGTATACAATCGTTTTCATTTCACACATTATATATGAAAATAATTCTGAATTTGTCTTCTATTACTGGTATAGTACTTTCTTTTTTTTTTTTGCTTCACTTTATTTTTTGAAGAAATTGCCTTCAAATTTGCTCTATTGTATTTTCGCTTCCACAGCACCTAGAAAAGAAGAAAAACGGTTCACCAATTTTACTAAACTAGCTGGTAATGCTACTATATTAGAATAATATCAATTAAATTATGAAATTGCCGAAAAAGTGCTGTCCTGGAAAATGATTTCCTAAAATATGTTCGAACCCTGAAGTCAAAAGAATACTACAGGGCACATCTTTGAATGAGAGTATGTGTCCCACATTCAAAGGCGGAGCATTGCTGTTTAAAGAAACAGTGACTATGCAGAAAAGTAGTAGCATTACCAGCTCGTTTTCGTGAAATCGTTGGACATAAGATATATATATATATATATATATATATATATATATATATATATTAATAAAATTATATTAAGAGTTATTCTATTTCTTGTAACATAGCAGTTATTTAAAAAGGTATTTTAAAGTCCAAAGTGATGTTATTTATATAAATTAATACTATATATGTGTGTATATATGCGTTATTAAAATGAAAATGTTGAATAATCTTGTGGGAAAATTTAAAAAAAAAAAAAAAAGTTTTATATCCCTACTTCTTATTCCCCTAATAAAGAGTTCCAGCATGGAGATACATACAATTTGAGTACAGAATCAGAAAGAACATATAATTTTACATAATGTTAGGAGAGTTATCTCCCCCTAACGATACGAACCTGATACTCTCGGAAAAAAGGAGGAGGGGGAAAGTACTGACAGACAGACTAGAACCGAGTATGGTACGTGACGCAAGCATATCCTATCATCAGCCGAACTGTATCCAAAACCATCCCACTGTATTCCCTGCCAGTGAGAATAAATAAAACAAATATTGTTATTGCTAACATATTCCCTGTTTTTATTATCTATTCTGTATATCCTACATCTCGGGATACAACAGATTTTTGTGGCGACAAGGATTTTTTAAAGATTTCTACACAAGTGGATAAAAAAAAATGGCGATTTCACAGGAAGCCTTAACAGAAATTTTAAACCAGCAACAAGAGATGTTTGCAAAACAACAACAACAATTCATGGCTATGATGACTCAACAATTTAATCAGCAGTTTAATCCCAAGGTTGAAATTCTACAGGGAAAAGAGAATTTGAACACAATTTCAGCTGATGAAATGGCAAAAACTATCACAGAATTTACCTATGATTTTAAGAACGGAAAAACTTTTGCTTCGTGGTACAAGCAATGGATGGACCTTTTCCAAAAAGAATTTTCACAAAAAAACGAAGAATGGAAAATACGTCTACTAATTCGGAAGCTGGGCACCCAGGAACATGAAAGATACACTAATTACATAATTCCAAAAGAAGCAACGGACTTTACCTTTGCTGAAACAGTAGAATTACTTAAGGAAAAATTTGGAAATAAACAGTCACTGTTTAATACAAGGTTCAATTTCCTGAAGTTAGAGAAAAGTGATGACAACGACTTTGTAACGTTCACCAGTATTGTGAATCGTGAATGCGAGAAATTTAAACTTAGTTCTCTCACAGAATAAACAGTTTAAATGTCTAATTTTTATCAAGGGACTCACCCCCGAAGCACACAGTGATATTCGGGCGAGGTTACTTACAAAATTAGTAAACGATAAAGATGTGACAATTCACGTGCTGACGAATATATGCAACAATATGGTAAAAATTAAAAGTGATACCATTTTAGTGCAAAAACAAAATACCACACCGTCAACTTTTAACGTTCAGGCCAAAAAGGTAAATAAACCTTTAGAGGCATGCCGGTTTTGCGGAGAAATGCATTATTCAAAGTTTTGCCCGTTTAAAAAACATAAATGTAATGTTTGCAAAAAAATTGGACACAAGGAAAACTTTTGTTATCCCAGAAAAAAAAATGGGCCGAAATTCCAACTAGGAAAAAAATCCGTAAATAAAAAACAGTGGAACAGACAAACAGCACAAACAAACTCAGTGTTTGCTACCTTCAAAATAGACTACAAAAGCAGCAGGAAATATTTAGTTGTCTCATTAAATGATAAACCAGTTTGTTTCCAATTCGACACAGTGTCAGATATTACATTAATATCTCAAGAGACATGGAAATATCTAGGAAAACCTAGATATTCTGAATCACGACACATGGCAAAAAGCGCTTCTGGTGACACAATTCAGCTAACTGTTGAGTTAGTAAATGTCATATTTCGAAATACCACCTTTTCGGGTTTATGTTATCTCGCCAATAATTCTGAATTGAATTTATTTGGTCTCGACTGGATTGAACAACTAAAATTTTTTGACATTCCACTTAAGACTGTTTTTAACACACTCAGCATAACGTCTGTTACGGCAATTGAACACTATTTCACTAATGAACTTAAAAATAAGTTCAGCAATGTTTTTCAGGAGGGCCTCGGCTGTTGCACAACAAGTAAAGTAGCTTAGAGGGCATTGGATGACCAGTACCTTATACCACACTGGATATGGTCGAAAAAGAACTGCTACATCTTCAACAACAAGGAGTAATAGAGTCTACGAATTACTCCCAATGGGCTGCTCCCATCATGGTTGTAAAAAAAGCAAATGGGAAAGTCCGGATAAGTGCGGACTACTCAACTGGACTGAATCTCGAATCACATAAATACCCTCTACCAGTTCCAGAGGGTCTGTTTAAAAAATTAAATGGCGGAATTTTCTTCGCAAAAATCGATTTCTCCGATGCTTTTCTCCAACTCAAAGTTGAAGAGGAGTCCAATCAACACCCACAAGGGTTTATTTAGATTTAACCGGCTTAGTTTTGGAGTTAAACCTGCACCAGCCATATTTCAGCAAACTATGGACGCCATGTTAACTGGACTGACAGGAGTTGCAGCATTCATTGACGACATCATTGTTACAGCTGCATCTCAGGATGAACTTTTACAACGATTGTTTTCAGTTTTCAGCCGAATCGGTGAATACGGATTTCGGGTTAAGGCTGAAAAATGTGAGTTTTTCCGGGACAAAATTAAATACCTTGGGTTTATAATAGATAAAAACAGTAGAATAACCGGAAAATACCAAAGCAATCGAAAATATGCAGGCACCTGTAAAGATCAAAACTTTACGTTCCCCTTCCTTGGCTAGCCACTAGTCTTTTTGCCCGAACTTCATAGAGTTTGTGCACCTCTCAACAGTCTTCTGAAGAAAGACACTACATGGGACTGATCTGATGAATGTCAGTCAGCCTTCACAAAGGTAAAGACTTTAATTTCTTCAAATCTTTTGCTGACACATTATGATCCATCCATGGATATTGTCATGGTCTTGGATGCCTCTAATTACGGCACTGGAGCTGTCATTTCTCATGTTTTTCCTGATGGCAGCCAAAAGGCGATAGCTCATGCATCCAGATCACTTACACCTGCTGAACGCAACTATAGCCAAATTGAAAAGGAAGCCTTGGCTATAATCTTTGCAATAAAAAAATTCTATAAAATGCTGTATGGATGACATTTTACTCTGATCACAGATCACAAGCCTCTTCTCAGTATTTTTGGATACAAAAAGGGGATTCCCGTGTATACAGCAAACCGTCTGCAAAGATGGGCTACTACACTATTGGACTACAACTTTACAATAAAGTATAACAGAACTGCTACAATTGGTCATGCTGATGCACTATCTAGCCTCATGACAGTACAAAATAAAGTACCAGAGGACTCAGTCATTGCTGCTGTATCTCTGGAGCCAGAAATCACTTCAGTTTTTGCATCCACTGTGAGAGCATTACCAGTTACTTCTACAATGATCCGTGAAGCCACAGTTTCCGACCCAGTGCTACAAATAGTGAAGCGTTTTCATCATACAAAATGGCCAAAAGTATGCACTGACAAAAAAATTCAACCTTTCTTTCAGCGTCGAGCTTCATTGTCAGAAGTCGATGAATGTCTTCTTTTTGCTGAGCGCGTTATCGTTCCATCCCCATTACAGGACAGAGTGCTTAAGCAATTCCATTATGGTCATCAAGGTATTAGTCATATGAAAGCCCTAGCATGCAGTTATGCTTACTGGCCAAATATGGATAAACAGAGGAATTAGCACACACATGTACCAACTGCCAACTGGCAGCAAAATCTCCCAGGAAAACTACACTGAGTTCCTGGCCTATTCCTGAATCACCCTGGTTACGCCTTCACATTGATTTTGCTGGACCTATAAATGGACAGTATTATTTTATACTTGTTTATGCTTACAGCAAATGGCCAGAAATTTTTCAAATGAATCATATCACTTCAGATGAAACAATCCAAAAGTTGAAACAGATTTTCAGTCATTTTGGAATTCCTCAGATATTAGTTTCTGATAATGGAACTGCATTCACTTCAGGTACCTTTGCAAATTTCTGTGCACTTAATGGTATACAACACATTAAAACACCACCCTATCATCCACAATCAAATGGACAGGTGGAGCGTTTTGTAGATACTTTTAAGAGGGCACTCATCAAAAACAAAGGGGAGGGAACCACACAAGAAATATTAGAAATATTCCTCAGTAGTTACAGAGCTACACCAAATCCAAACACACCTAATGGAAACTCACCAGCAGAAGCACTGATGAATCACAAGGTTTGTTTGCATATAGATGTCATCCATCCTACTCCAAAACATTCCCAAAAAAGGAATATCATGATGGAGGAACAATTTAACCAACATCATAGAGCATTGAAACGCACATATGTACCAGGACAATCTGTACTTGCAAAGGACTACTGCAATGGCAAAGAAAAATGGATTCAAGGACACATTATACGTTGTTCTGGAAATGTCATATATGATGTAGATATAGAGTCTACAGTTTGGGTTCGACATGCAAACAAATTACGGTCTTCTCACCTTCCAGAGACTAAATCAAATTTCACCTTACCGCTAGAACATCTCATTGGATACTTTCGAACTGCCTCCACAATGTCCCCAAGACATACCAAAGGATAATCCTAAGACACCAAATAAATGTGTACTTAGAAAATCATATAGATTTCGGAGAAAACCCTATCAACTACAAATAGATTCCCGAAACAAATCATGAGCTAAAAGCTAAATAGGAGAGGTGTTAGGGAGAGTTATCGCCCCCTAACGATTCGAACCTGATACTCTCGGAAATAAATAAAATAAATAGTTATTGTTAACATATTCCCTTTTTATTATCTATTCTGTATATCCTACATCTTGGGTTACAACACATGAGAATGCAAAGTTTTATCAAATTTGCTCCAAAAATAAAGAAATGATGAAAAAATAACTAAATCTTTTGTTTTGAATTGGTCCGTGATTTGACATTTTTTTTTAATAAAATCATGTCCACTTTTCTACCCCCAATTTTGGGGCTGTAAATTTTCAGAACTTTCGAACCACTGGGGATATTTGCATAATTCAAAAAGGTTCTGAACTCCATTTACAAAATTCTATATAACTAACGTGATTAAATAATAATAAACTCAAATAAAAAAATCAACTGGGAATGCTACTCTCATCATTAAACTCCTGAATAGATTAGACTCTAAGGAGATTCTGATACAAGAAATAGAATAACTCTTTATATAATTTTATTGAACAAAGATTGTTGTGTGTTTATATGGTTTGTTTATATGTGTAATAATACCGTTTTAACTCGCTGTAAAAAATAATTCAATGGTTAAGAACACATAAAAGTTACATATTTAGAAAGATTATTTTATTCTTTCTAACCATATAAATATTTCTAAACTAAATAAATATTTTGGACCAGAAATAAGCGATGAATTACTATTTAAACTGGTATGGCTGAATAAACTGCATGTAGTTCAGAGTTGTTTACGTTCACAAGACAAGTAAATCTGAGTTTTTGTTTTTTTCAAAATTCAAAGTTTCAAAGCAATTCCCAGACGGTATACAATCATTTTTATTTTGCACATTATATATGAAAATAGTCCTAAGGCTGTCTTCTATTAGGGATGTAGTTGCTTTCAACTTTGGTCTATTGTGGTTTCACTCCCAAAGGTCGGAAAAAAAAAACAAGTTTCTTCTTGTAGTTAAAAGTGTCTCCTACTTAAGTGCAAAATTTCAAGAATATTAATAAAGATTAACCACTTTGATTTTACAAAAAAATTAACTCAGAAAATTTGGCGTGGAAAAAAATTTGTATAACATGTTTTTGGTCTATTTAAGACAAAATACCATTTTAACTCTGTGTAAAAAATAATTCAATGGATAAAAAGACATACACATTACATATTTAGATTATTTCATATTAGGACTATTTTCATATATACGAGAGATTGTTTACATTTGAAAATCGACTAAAATTGACAGTTTTCTTTTCAAAATTAAAACTTTGAGCAAAATCACACATTATATATGAAAATAATTCCGAGTCTGTCTTCTATTACTGGTATAGTGCTTTTTTTTTTCTTCTCTTATATTTTTTTGAAGAAATTGCCTTCAAATTCGCTCTATTGTATTTTTGCTTCCATGTGGCCTAGAAACAAAAAAGGTCCTGTTAGTACTTCTAGGTGTCTTCTAATTGAGTGTCAAATTTCAAGAATATTGATAAAGATTAGCCACTATGATTTTGAAAAACAAAGTATCATGTAAATATTAGTTTTAAAAAAAAATAAGTCATAGTTTATGTTTTTGGCTTTTCAAAGCAAAATATCATTTTAACTTGCTGTAAAAATAATTCAATGGATAAAAACACATAAAAATTACATATTTAGAAAGATTATTTTCTTTTCTTTCCAACCATATAAATATTTTTAAGATTGGGACAGAAATACCCGAGAAATGATGATTTGAACCAATTAAGGTGAAAAATGTCCAACAATTTTACGAAACAAGCTGGCAATGCTAATGAGAAGGTCTTCCAGTTTTTCATTTCTTAATGATAGTAGGACAGAGAGCAAGTCTAAGAAGATAATAGTTTTTGTGGTTGTTTTCAGAGATGATATCAAGTATTAGATCTATTGCACGGGCTTCAGCTGAAAAAAATGGACTTTTATTTGGGTGAGCTTTTCTTATGATTTTTTTATTTAAAATTGCTTGCACATGCTGTTTTGTCATTGTCCTTAGAGCCATCTGTAAAGATGTGGAGGTGGTTGGGGTAGTGTTCTAGAATATTGTGGAGTTTACCTTGGTAAGTGCTAGGATGGGTTTTTGTTTTGGAGAGCTCACTTAGTTCAAGGATCACTTTAAGTTTTTTAATGATCCAAGGTGGTATGATGGTTTCGTGAATATTTGTGAGAGGGATTTTAGATGCTTCGAGGATGGGTTCCATTCGGACCAAAAGGTTTTATTGATTTTTCTTTTTTTTTCAAAAAACTCCTTGTATATTTGGTTAAAGGTGCAGTCATGAGCTGGGGTGGATAGGCAGGATTTGAGTTTTGTGTAGTATTGTAAGGCTAGTTTTTTTTTAGTTTTTTTTTCGCACCTTAGCTGTAGGGGTGCTTCATAAGCCTCGACATATAGGTTATCGACTGGAGAAGTTCTGAAGGCTCATAAAACTTGTCTTAAGCCTTCATGGTGTATAGAGTTGAGCTCTTTGAGGGTAAGACCTCTTAGCAGATCTATATACAAAACCGGCATAATCAAGTTGATAACGGATCAGTCATCTGTATAACTTAAGTAGTCAGGGTTCCCACTCATTTTAGGAAACCATTTTCCAGGACATTTTCAGGACATTTTTAAAATTTTCCAGGACAGCACTTATTCGCAGCAATTTTATAATTTACTATTATGTCTAATATTGACACATTAAGCCAGTTTTATTCTTACTTTTCTATGATGCCAGGTTAATGAAGTATCTTGAGTTCATTATAGATGATGACTACATCTATAAATTAATTATAGAGGGTGTCCATAAAGTCAGTGTGCACTTTAAAGTTATAAATTCATTAAAGTGCAAACAGATTTTATGGACAACATGTACTATAAAATTGTCAGGCCTCCTGTTTTTGCTTAGCCATGATCACCATGGCTGTTTTTAAATTGGCATATCAATTTAAATATTTTACCCCTCTCCCTCCATGTTTAAAATAATTTTTTTTTTATTGAATTTGTACTAATTTCAATAAACTGAAATTTCAAATATTTACCGTACTGTGTTTCTCACTTTTTATCGACAAATATATGGAGATATTTCACAATGCCCCTTCATTTTATATCTATATTATATTTTATATACTATTATATATTAAAGTTATATTTCAAAGTTAAAATATTAGATAGTGAAGCACATTGGAAAAGAAAACATCTCAAAGAAGCATATGTTTGACCTAGTATAGAGATGAACACAATATAGGAACCAATTATTAAAAAGACTAAATCAAATTGTTTTTAAAGTTAATTACTTTGAAAATAAAAATATCGAAAAAGACTGATGGCAAATTACTATACTTGGATACAAAGGGAACACCTGAGGAAGGCTGGAGGATATAACAGCTGAAACATTATATGTATATACATACAATAAAGATGAGGACAACAATCCGAAAAATCAAAATTATTCCTATCAAACCTCATCTCAAAAATATAGTTCATGTTTATTTATGTTGTCATATTAGGCAGAGGAGGGAGGGGATTGTGTTTTGTACAAATTCATAAAAACAAAATGTTTTAAACAGAATGGGTTGTTTGATTTTGTTTGGTTTGTTTTGTTTTACAGCATATCAACCTCAGTGGGTCATTTAATGCTGACAAACTTTTGAAATAAAGTAATTCTTAATGGATAATCAATTTCTTTTATATATACATTTTTCTATTCAACCTATAAATGGGACCATAACAGGTACTACCACTCCGGTAAAGAGTGGACCAGGAAGCAATGGTGATGAAGCGGTGCTCCACATTCCCCAGACCTCCAGAAGTGGAACCTCATCATCAGATGGGACCTTCAGCCACCACCACCACCTAGCACATATTATAAGAAGGGTTGATCATGGATTGATCAGAGGGGCTCTCTCCGACCGCCCATCTAAACTAAGTAATGGTCTAAGCTAGGTATACCCAATTTGTTAAAAAGTCCATGTTTTTACAATACAAATATACCCCACCTCCCCCCACCCCCGGTTTAAAAAAATAAGGATGCTACTCAGGTAGAAAATAAGTATTGAAAAATCAGAAAATAAAATAAAAATAAAAAATAAAAAATAATTTTTGGATATTTAACAAAAATTTTTTTTTTTACTCATTTCGATAATTATTTAATCTTTATTTAATTATTTATCTTATAAAAGAAAAAGTATACATCAATATTTGCTCTGTTTAAGGGGGGGCACTAATTTTCAATAGAGTTTGTGACAAAAAAATTATTAGAGATTGATACTAAAGTAAAGTAGTTATTAAAAAAATATGTTTTTAGAATATAATAATATGACATTTTAAACTTAACATCATGATACTCATATCTTAAATGAATTTTATATATTAATTTATCATAGCAGAAATACCTAATTAAATCAAAAAGTTTTAAAATAAAATAACTGATGCATTATAAAATCCATTCATTGATAAATCAATACTGAAAATTTCATTAAAATCAGATAATTCTCAGATTTTTGGTAATTTTTTTTTTCAATCTAGTTTGATAAAAATTGACCAAAAGAATAGTTTTAAATGTATTAAAAATAAATTACATGTGTAATATTATTTTGCTTTTTGTTACTTTTATGTTACTACTTTTCGACTGAGACAAAAATTTGACCATAAATAATCAATTTAATTTTAATTAGTTTTTAAAATGAAAAGTTGACAAAAAAATAGGTATGCTTAGTCTAAGCAGAGTGTTGCATGTCATGGACTGCTCATCCACAAAGATTCCATCCTTAAGCATCATGGGTCACCACACTATGGCCAACAGGTGGCCCAATTGCAGTCGGTGAATTCTAAAGACACAGATGACAGGGCTAAGAGCAGGTTATAAAATATCTAAATTGATGTGCCAATATAAAGCTGGCGGGGGGCATAATTGTAGAATATCTACATATATTTGCTGATAAAAAGTGAAAAATGTATTTTTCACTTTTTATCAGCAAATATATGTAGATATTCTACAATTATGCCCCCCCCCCCCCCGTACATATTTGAAATTTGAATTTGTTTTGTAAAAATTCATGGTAAAAAAAAAATTAAACCTGGGGAGGGGGTAAAATATCTAAATTGATTTGGCGATGAAAAGTGGGGTTGGGGTGGGGCATTGTAAAATATCTCCATTAATTTGCTGATAAAATGTGAAAAACATGACTCGGAAAATATCTATATTTGGCTAGAATTATGTCTTATGCTGGCAATTAAAAACAGCGTAAATTAGGGCAGGAATCCAGGATGACAAAATGTTAAAATGACCAATGGTACTATTTGCAGAGTTCTGTCCCAGCCTCCTGCCTTAAAAAAATGCTAGGCAGTGATAGGTGGAAAAACAAACCCACCTATGAATGAAGCCCCTAGCTGAAGTGGTGCCTGCTGTATATGAAAAAATAATTTGTCAATTGAAGGCGTTTTTATGGGGGTTTTTTAATGGATTTTTTTAGTTTGAAGACATTAAAAGTAAGCCATATTTTTAAAAAGGTTAAAATATTTACATTTACTTGTCGAAAAAAGACTGGAGGTGATAAAATATCGCATTAACTTTTTGGGAAAAAGCGCTGTTTTTTTGTGATTTTTTAAATATTTTCAAAAATATGGCTCTTTTAACACCTTCAAAACACTAAAAAAAATAATAATGTCGATAAAAACGCCTTCAATCAACAAATTATTTTTTCATATACAGCAGGCACCGCTTCAGCTAGGGACTTCATTCATAGGTGGGTTTGTTTTTTTATCTATTACCACAGGAGACCGGGATGGAACTTTGCGAATAGTACCTGACCAATATTTCCAGGAGTGGGTGGGGGTAAAAAAAAAAACAATTTCCTCGTATATTCCTTTAAAATAAACTGAACCCTCATTTTATGTCCGTGTTTTTGCAATAAATGTTTTATTTTTTTGCACCTGTTATTTTACAATACTAAATATATTTTCTTTATTTTAATATTCACTTCAATATGTATATTCTAAAAATTATAATTTTGTGAGAATGGTTAGTTTTAAAGGTTAGTTTTAAAGGCTCGTTTTACAATTTAGGCATAAATTGGATCCTCTTTTTATGACAGTAATTGTTTTTTCGTCGACGATGATTAAAATCTGACATTTTTATTTTAGAGTACCAAAGCCAAAAAGATAAGAAATAACAACAAAGGGTAAACTTCAACTTTTTACTCGTAAATTCCTACCATAAAATTAGGCTTGGGCATTTTATGGTAGGAATTTACGAGTAAAAAGTTGAAGTGTAAAAATGAACCCCCACTTTAAAACTAACCATTCTCACAAAATAAAAACTTAGAATATACACATTGAAGTGAATATTAAAATAAATAAAAATATAAAATGAGGGTTCAGTTTATTTTATGGTAGGAATATACGAGGAAATTGTTCTTTTTTACCTGGGTGGGGAGTATTATCACCGTAAAAAGAACACTTACTTTAACGGAGTTGAAATTGACATTTAATGTCCTTGAATATTTTGTTCAAGCACCGCTTGCTTGAAGACTTGCTAGGAAGGTGTGTTCCCCAACCCCACCCCGTCAACATGACTAAAGACAGTAACACTGCCAATCCTACATTGTTGACAGTCACTTGATCCCAACCTCCACATCCCACATGTACCCTGAAATTTCTATTGAAGAGAAAGTTGTTTATGAAGAGTGGCAATCTTCCTTGTAACCCTATATCGTGTATGTCTTCCATGACACCATACTTTCAGGTGGTGTCATATGCCTTCTGCAGGTCGAAAAAAATTACCGTTAGATGCTGTTTTTTAATGAAGGCTTCCCTGATGAAGGTCCCCAGGCAAATCAGATGATCTATGGTCCCTCTCTTTTTTCGGAACCCTGTTAGGAGGTTTGTGATTAAGCCATTTGCTTCTAAGAACTACTCCATCATCCACTCCATCGTCTTGCAGAGGTAACTTGTCAAGGCGATGGGCCAGTAATTCTGTGGATCAGTGGTGTCTTTACCAGTTTTGGGGATGGGTACAATTGTTGCTTGTCTCCACATTTCTGGAAAAGTGTTATTTGTTCATATACTACTGAAGATGTTTAGGAGGCATCTGAGAGATTCTTCTGGTAGATTTTTTTTAAATCCATTGTGAATCTCATCAGCTGTATTATGTAGCTGTAGCTGTATTTTGTGATTTTGTTATGGAGTCAATAAGTTCTGTTAAGGTGAATGGTTTGTTATAGTCTTCAGAATTTTTTGAAGAGAAGTTGTTTGGTTTTCAGGAATTTTTTGTTGATCTAACAGGAAGAATTTTTGGATAAGGTTTTTGCTAGTAAATTAGCAATAGCCTTTTTTGTTGTTATTTTCTCATTTGCTACGGAGAGGTGTTTTAGGGGAGTTGTTTGTTTTTTTCCAGCTATTTTCCGGATCATGTCCCAGACTGTTTTTAATGTAGAGGAGGTATTTAGTTTATTTATGTAATTTTTCCATGAGTTTCTTTTGGCTTCTTTGATTGTTTTCCATGCATTTGCTCTATAAAGTTTGAATTTGGAATTTTCGCAGAGACGCGTGGCATAGTCGAATGGCCTCTCTGAACCATGGCCTGTTTAGTTTGGTAGATAGTATTGTATGGGATACATTTTTTGGCTATTGTAATTAAAATGTGTGGGAAATGATCGACAGAGCAAGTAGTATCATTTTGTGTGAGGTATAGCGATTTTAATTGCTCCCAATTAGCTCTCTTCAAACTCCATCAAGGGAGGTCTTCTTCCCCTATCACAATTGGGAAGTGATCGCTCCGGCATATTTCCTCATACTAGCATTCCCAGTTGATTTTTTAATTTGAGGTTATTATTATTTAATCATATTAGTTAAATAGAGCCATGTAAATGGAGTTCAAAACAGTTTGAATTATGCAAATATCCCCAGTGGTTCAAAAGTTATGAGAATTTAAAGCCCTAAAATTGGGGGTAATAAAGTGGACATGTCAAATCACAGACCAATTCAGAACAAGAAATTCAGTAATTTATTCACCATTTCTTTATTTTGGGAGCAATTTTGATAAAACTTGGCATTCTTATGTAAAATTGAATGTTTTCTGATTTTGAACTCAAATTGTATGTATCTCTATACTGTAACCAATTATTTAGAGAATAAGAGGTACCGATAGCAGGTTTTTTTATTTTTTTTAATGTTTACCACAAGATGATTCAACATTTCCATTTTTATACTGCATGTATATACATATATAATATTAGTTTATATCAATATCTATACTTACCTGTATAACTAATGCAATCTACTCTCGCGCTACTTAAAACCATCCGAGCAAATTTATCTATTTATTTATTTATTTTTTAAATTCTCCAAATTTAACTCCCTTCACCTCCACAACCTCTCATCCAAGAAGACATATAATCACTTTTTTACTTGGATCTGTAGTGAGAGGTTTGAAATTTCTTACTACTTGATTACTGCTAAAAAAAAAAAAAAAAAAAAAAAAAAATTTAACCATACCGAGAGAAGTGAGAAATAATATTAAGGAAAGAAATTGGTGAGTCAGTATTTTTGGCCTTTTTTTTCTCCTTTTATTCAGTTAATAAACTGAAGTCGTTTTTCTTTTGGATTTTGAATTTCTTAAAAAAAAAATTTAAAAAAAAAGTGTTATATAAATAATGGAGAAAGTTACAGAAGCAAAGCTACAGCTTTTTTCAGATGTTTCTGTGGATCAGAATGCCGGAGAATTTGACGTCCATTCTCCTCTGAGAGAAAATGAACTGGATTGTTACTACAATCACGAAAGTTCAAATAAGACTTTTCTGACGAAGTTCCAGCTTCCGTCACCATTGGAAAAGCAGAAAATAAAAAGAGCCCCATTCGAATCAGTTTTGGAAAAACAGGGAGGCGACCCTAAAAACGCTTACCCTTCCAGGTTCCTGCCTGATGTAGAAGGATGTAAGAATTTAAACAGCTTAATCGATAATAGAATTAAACTTATGTTTAATTTACACGAGAGCCAAGTGAGGGAGGCTCGTATGAAGGAGCCATTGGCGGGAAAGTCCGACGCCATTGATGGTCCTGACCCACCCAGGTATAATAATGATTTCTCTGATTCGGAGGGGGAGGCTGAGATTTTCAGTCATTGCTCTGAAGCTGATAGCGAGCAGATTTTGGAAAGCGAGATTAAAACTCGTAATGTGGAGTGGAATGCCTTTATTTCGAAGGTCGCTTCGAAACTAGATATTCCTTGTGTTGAGAGGAACAAAGACTCTGATTTCAAATCATATATAGCGGATCACCTGTTGGCTCCGAGAGTTAAGGAGGCTATTAGTCTGCCATTAGATGGGTCCGTTATTAGAGCACTGGAAGAGGTCGATTCTGAATATCAGACTAGGGGGAAAATAAAATGTTTTCAATCCTCAGAGGATCAGAAATATATGGTGGTTAATGACCACTTTACCCAGTTCTGACTCCCCCCCCCCGTCTTGACGAGAACATCGAAGAGGGTATTATGGCGCCTTCTAGTGGGAAAGACTTTATTCGCGGCGCTCAGTATAGATTTTCTAGCAAATCTGCGGATTCTGCTAATTTGTGCCTTAAGAAGCTGGATTTGAGTGCTCGACTTTTGCTTAGGCAAATATCATATGGCTCATTAATTACTTCTTATACTGACGCGTCGGGTTCAGTGGCAGATAGACAAGAAGCCCTGCAGGCCCTATCCCAATTATTTCAATCTATGGCCGATGTCACGTCCAGAATTATTTTGGGTTCTGTGTCATCAAGGCGCAGTCTTTATTTAAGGGACATGGCTTTTAAGAATAAAGCCACAGAAAATAAACCTTCACGCCTACCTACTGTAGGTCCCAAACTGTTTTCTGGAAGGTTTTTCGAGGTTTTGCATAGCAGTGCAGAGAACCTTAGAAATGCTAGGGAGACACAGCACGTCCGGAAGAATTTTTTGGGAGCGAGGCAGAAGTTGGAGAGCCCTAAGAAAACGAATTACGCTAACTCTACGGGTTTGGGGCAGAAAAGGCTGAAGCAGGAAGGCTCCAACTTTAAACAGGGGAGAGGACAAAGTGCTTCGACCTGGACAAAGGAGCAGTCGGGGTTTCAGAAATCCAGGTTTCAGAAGTCGTTGGGGTTTCGTCCCCAACGACAATAAGCTGTGTATTTCCTCAATCCGAGCCGGTCGGGGGACGACTAGCAGGATTTTTACAGGGTTGGAGGAAGATTACTTCCGACCACTGGATTTTGAACATAGTCCGGGAAGGGCTAAAACTTCAGTTTGCTTCAGCACCAAGGCGAAGCGGTGTAAAAAAGACCGCATTCAGTTCGTCTTACCAGAGAGATGTTATTTCAGAAGAAATAAGAGACTTGTTAGAAAAACAAGCAATAGAGTTAGTCCCCAGAACCCAGGAAGGTCAGGGGTGTTTATAGAGTATATTAAATGAGGATATGAAGAGAAACAACAGGACACGTCTGGTTAGCTGTATAGATCAAGACTCTCTTCTTATTTTCCCGTTAAGTCTGAACACTAGGGTCCAGACGCTCAGAACTTTTTATTTATTTTAAATCCCCACAATACATCCCCACCCAAGTAGTGGAGCTACGGTAAGGATGCATCAGTGAGGGTTCTTTATTTTTTATTTTTTATTTTTTTTAAGGTTATAGTGTCCTCTAGCGAGGGAATTTTTCTCTGGCTAAAAAGGACCAGCTATACCTCTGTAGGGTTGTGTATGTGAAAAGTCAAAGGTGTGTGTTATTTTTAATTTTTTTTTTTTTTTTTTTTTTTTTGTATTGGTGTGTGTTATTTTTTTTTATATGTGTAATAAAAGTAATCATTTTGTCTGGCAAAACGAACACGTCTACCTGATCGTGTAATGATTTGTTCTTTCATGGTGTGTCTTGCTGTGTTTCTGATGTTGGAAAGGGTGGTATATTTGTTTTGTTGTTAGTTGGGCTATGTTTGGGGTTTTTATTTTTGTCGTGAGCATGAGTGAGTATTGCTGGTTTCAATCTTTCAATTGACACTGTTTGTTCCGCTCCAGTCAATGTCTCTATGACAAAATACTTGTGTTCTTTTCTTATAACTTTGTATGGTCCAGAATATGGAGCTTCTAGAGGTCTCCGAAGTCTATC
The DNA here is from genome assembly GCA_023376005.1 of Doryteuthis pealeii. NCBI lineage: Eukaryota > Metazoa > Mollusca > Cephalopoda > Myopsida > Loliginidae > Doryteuthis > Doryteuthis pealeii. The sequence goes on from CM042153.1 coordinate 50,210,611, forward strand.
CATTCGCAACCATACATGTGTTGATGATCCAAGTTCTTAGGGTATAAAAGATTTTTGAGTTGTATGCAACTGTCCTTCTGAAAGGAGGGTTACATCTAACTCTTGCATCTCCTTCGCAATTTTTTTAATATCTTCTTTGGTCAAGTCAGGATATTCCTGGTCTATAATTGGTTTTGGGAGCAGTAGTTGGGTTCCTGTTACCGCAGTAGCAGGGGAGAAGCCTTGCTCATTAGGCATATTCCTAATACCAAGCAATATGATTGGTAGTGCATCTAACCAGCTCTTGTTTTTAGGGTGCGGTGTAGTCTTTCGATTATTCCGTTGGTTTGAAGGTGATATGCAGTCGTGCGGAGCCTGTGGAAGCCTATGATGACAGACAAATCCTGAAATAGTTCACTCTCAAACTGGCTTCCGCGATCCGTGACAACATGTAACGGGACTCCAAAGCGAGAGACCCATATGTTTAGAAATGCTAAAGCTATGGTAGTGGCAGAGGTGTCTCGTAAGGGCGTGGCTTCTACCCATCTCGTTGCTCTATCAATGTATGTCAATACATATCTAGCTGGAGATGTGTATACGCCATCATAAGTCGTGGTGGGTAACAACGGACCAACAATGTCTATATGTACAGTTTCAAATCTTCCAGATGGTAGAGAGAATGGTGTGGTTTCTGTTCTAGTATGTCTGGAGATCTTGTGCTGTTGGCATCGTAGACACTCTTTGACCCAAGATCATATACTTTTTTCCATGTCAGGCCAGAAATATCTAGATTTGATTATTTTTACTGTTGGTGTAGGTCCTGGATGGGAGATGCTGTGGAACATGTCGAAGATCCTCCTACGTAGTGGTCCCGGTATGTATGGTCTGGGAGAGGATGTTGATAAATCGCACCAGATGGATGATCCACGTATATCATAGGATTTCAACTGACTTTTGTATATGTTGATTTCCTCATCATCTCTTTGTGATTCACCAATTGCTGGTAGATCACAGGGGTCTATGGTCACCGCACATGTTGGTCGAGATAAACAGTCAGCGACAACATTTTCGTCTCCTTTTAGATACAAGACATCTGTGACATATTCTGTTATAATAGACAAGTACCTCTGTTGTTTGTCTGATTTCATCGGCGTCTTTTTTTGGAAAGCTAGGGAGAGTGGCTTATGATCTGAGAACAGTGTGACATTTCTACCTTCAATTTGTGGTTTAAAATTCAAGACTGCTTGGTATGCTGCTAAAAGTTCTCTGTCGAAGGTGGAATATTTTCTTTGGTTTTCAGATAGTTTCTTTGAATAGAATCCTATAGGAACTGGATCTCCATTTATTATTTGATGCAGTGCTGCACCTACTGCATAGTTTGAACTATCTGTGACTAAGTGGTATTGTGTGGCAACTGGATCGGGGTGTGTCAGAGCAGATACTTTAGCAAGCATGTCTTTAATAGTCACAAATGCTTGTATTTCATCGGGGTTTAACTTTAATGTTTTTTCTGCTGGGTTATGTTTTATGGCTTCCGTCAGAGGCAGTAATATATCTGCAGCTAGCGGAATTAACTTCCTGTAGAAGTTCACCATTCCTAGGAATCGACTCAGAGATTTGGAATCTGTGGGTTCCGGAAAGTTTCTTATGTCTTCAACTTTCTGGGATGTTGGCTTCAGTCCTTCAGAGCTGACATTATAGCCTAAGAAGTTGATGTTATCCTCAAAGAATTGGCACTTGTCAACAGAGATTTGGAGGTTGTTCTCCTCGAGAATAGAGAGGATTTTCTTGAGATCTATGTTATGTTGTTCCTTAGATTCGGAGAAAACAAGTATGTCATCGATGTAAACGAAAATGCAGCTCTCACCCATGAATATGTTGTCCATAAATCTCTGGAATGTCGAGCTGCTGTTTCGCAGACCAAATGGCATAAACAAGTACTCAAAAAGACCAAAAGGTGTTATCACTGCGGACTTTTCAATATCCGCTTTATTCATTGGAATTTGGTGGTAAGCCTGTAGCAAGTCAATTTTTGAGAACACCTTTTTTTTGAATAGCTTGGATCCCAGGCTGTTGATGTTAGGGATTGGATATCTGTCTGGTTTGGTTATTTGGTTAAGGTGTCTGAAATCGCCGCATACACGCCATTTTCCTGGGGTTGACTTTGGGACGAGGTGTAGCGGTGACGACCAGGGGGATTTTGATGGTCTAATGATTCCAGCTTGCAGGAGTGCTGTGAACTCCTGTTTTGCTGATCTGTATTTTTCTTCGGAGAGTTGTCGAACTCTGGCATGGGTTGGGGCATTGTCTCCCGTGTCTATGACGTGTTTTACTTTCGTGTTAGGCACTAGAGGTTGCTCTGTCCGAGGTCTGATGAGTTTGGGAAATTTTTGGAGGAGAGACTGCACTTCTTCTGGTAGGTTGGTATGGTCATTGATTGTAATGCTTTGAATTTGTGCAGTGACTCGTCCTCCTTGAATAAATTGGTGTGTTGTTTTATCAATCAGTTTCCCGTTGCTGCAGTCCAGAATTAGGCCATAGTGACGCAGAAAGTCTGCTCCTAGGAGAGGGTTTACGGTATCCGCGACTACTACGGTCCATGTGTATGAACGGCGTAGGCCCGGAATACTAATAACTACATTTGTTTCACCGAAACATTCGATATTCTTACCATTTGCTGCCGCTAGCTTAACTGGTGTCGGGTTTAGGTATAGACCAAATGCTATTTTCTGTGGCAAGATTGTGATAGAAGCACCTGTGTCTATCACAAAGTTTACAATATTAGATCCAATTCTGGTTGCAACCTCAAATAGATGCGAATCGTCGGTTGCTAATGCAATTCGCATTTGCAGTTTTCCGACTCCTGGGTGAGTATGTGTCTGACCGGTGAGGATTGTCTGGTAGGTGAAGATGGCCTGGAAGTGGGCATTACTTTGCAACCAGACTTATTTGGCCACCTGCACCACGGTTTACAGGTTCTGGACCTTTCTGCGTAGTACAAGTGTCCACGGCATATTAGAGGTTTCTGGTTCTCATAAAAAGGTCCGGTGTTGTATGTTGTTCTTGGTGTGGCGCCAGTAGGTCTAGCGTATCTAGTTGTATTTGGTGCCGCCGTGTGATATATACTCCTAGGTTTTGTAAAGGGCATTATCTCGTCAGCTAATATACCCAGTTCCATTAACGTAGCATTTTTTACGGCTGCTATCACCGGCCTCACTTCTGAGGGTAGTGCCTGGATAAATTTGTGTCGAATGAGTTCCTCTTCTACTCCAACCTTGTTTACCGTTGACATCAGTTCATGGAGGAAAGTCGAAGTTCTGCCCGTCATTTGTTTTTCGGCAAGCTTCTCCTCGAACATTTCAGGCTTCGTCTGCTCATGTTTAGCCAATACCGCCTCTTTAAGCTGAGTATACTTCTTGGTGGCAACAATAGCAGATAGTAAGCTTGATACCACATCGGGAGGCAAAAATGATATAACATGGCAAAATTTAGTATGTTCGCTGGTTATGTTTCGGAGTTCAAATTGAGCTTCACAAATATGGAACCACCCATCAACCGCACTTTGCATAAAATTTGGTACCATTATGGATACTGCTGAAATATTTTTTTCCATTTTTATTTATATATAAATATATATATATATTTTTTTTGTTTTGTTTTGTTTTTGTTTTTTTTTGTTTTTTACGAGGAAGGAACTGAGAGAAGAAGAACAAAACCGAACAAGAGAAAGTCCGTAAAATATCCGTTGAAAGTGTGTCTAAAATGGATTTGATTTGATTTTTAAAAAAAATTTTTTTTTTTTAAAGGTCAACTTCAGCAACGAGAAGAAAAAAAAATAAAGGGAGGAACAAAATTTTATGTGTTATTATTTGTATGTGCAAGGATAAATTGTAATTATTTACTCACGTTGTTTTTTGTTTTTTTTAACCTTTTTTTTTTTTATCAGCTCCCTTTTTTTTTCTTTTTTGTTTTTTTACTTCGTAAATGTTTGTAGTGGAAGGCAGGCTATATGCAAAAACAATTTTGTCGTCGTCGGTAGCGGATAAATATTTTCTTTTTCTTTTCTTCTTCTGGATGTACATTTCATATACGGTGTCAAAATTTTGTTGTTGTTGTTGTTGTTGTTGCTGTACGTTTTGTTTGTTTGTTTTATGATTTTTTTTTTTTTTTTAAATTACATCGGTTGCAATGTTCAAAGTTATAATGTTGCAATGATCACGTCGGGGTCACCAATTTATAGAGTATATTAAATGAGGATATGAAGAGAAACAACAGGACACGTCTGGTTAGCTGTATAGATCAAGACTCTCTTCTTATTTTCCCGTTAAGTCTGAACGCTAGCATCCAGACGCTCAGAACTTTTTATTTATTTTAAATCCCCACATGTTACAGCACCTTCTTTTTAGTTCCAAAGAAGGACGAAGGGTTCCGTCCCATTCTAAATTTGAGAGGGATAAATTCCCATCTGGTGGTTCCCCATTTCAAGATGGAAACTTTCAGGACTATTCGTCGGGCCTTGAGGAAAGGCGATTGGATAATAACGGTGGACCTAAAGGATGCTTACTTCCATGTTCCCATTTTCCCAGGCCACCGGCAGTTTCTGCGGTTTCATTTTCAGGGGAGGCACTACCAATTCAAAGCTATGCCCTTTGGTCTTGCAATAGCCCCCAGAGTGTTCACAAAAATGATGTCAGCACTGGGGGGATTTCTCAGGTCCCGTCAAATACATATTTTCATGTACCTGGACGACTGGTTAATCAGAAATCAGGATCAACACATTCTCAATCGACAAGTAAAATTAATGCGGGACCTTCTCCGAGATTTGGGATTGTTCCTAAACTACCAAAAATCTCAACTGATTCCATCTCAAAAGGCAAATTATCTAGGGGCTCTCTTCAATTTGAAAGAAGGAATAATTTATCCTTCAGAGGAGAGATTCCAGAATCTGGTACTACAAATAAATTGTATCTTGGAGGCAAGGTTCTGCCAAGCTCACAGGTTTCTCAGACTTCTAGGTCTTATGGCGGCTTGTATAGATCTGATCCCCTGGGCCCGGTTGCACATGAGGCCTATCCAGTTCTACCTTCGGTCATGGTGGGTCCCTCGGACGGACAATATCAAGAAGATGATCCCCATAAACAGTTTCTTAGCAAGTCACCTTGTATGGTGGACAAGGAGGGAGAATTTTTTCAAAGGGGTACAGCTTCATCATGCAGAGCCTCTAGTTCTTTGGACAGATGCCTCAGAAAGGGGCTGGGGAGCTCACTTGAACTTTCATCAGGTGGCAGGAGTTTGGGACGATCTCCAAGTAAAGAACCACATCAATTGGCTGGAGCTAAAAGCAGTCCAGCTAGCTCTTGTTCAACTGCTACCTCATGTCAGTGGGAAGAGAGTTCTGTTAAGGTGCGACAATTCCACAGTTGTAGCTTACATCAACAAAGAAGGGGGTACGAGATCCCTTCATCTTTGTCTGTTGGCGTGGAAGGTGTTCCATTGGGCAGCAGAGCACAACATTTCCCTTATGCTGCTCACATTCCAGGAAAGAAGAATGTTTTGGCGGACCGTCTATCGAGAGGCCAAGTGGGAGCTCGGTTGACAGAATGGAGCCTGGAACGGAGGATAGTGGACTTGATTTTTCTGAGGTTCGGGCATCCGAACATAGACCTTTTTCGCTACTCCGGAAAACAGAAAGTTGGGAGTGTTTTGCTCCCCTTAT